>OW569326.1:6382182-6982182 GCA_937595015.1 Polyommatus icarus
GGGTGTAAGCCGTAAAGTGTCACAGAAAAAGTTCTACGTCTAATTTGGACTGTTTTTTCATGACCTCTTTTAGGAAGAAGCACTTCATCTGGTGTCATGGCGTAGCTGATGCCTCGGGTACCAGGGCACAGTGTTTATTGTAGCCCAAAAAACGGACATCGTCTTTTTATTTGTTAATTCGAAAGAGTACTTAATTACAAATTCCCGAGTAAAACACCCAGGTGTCTCGCTTTAATAGTTTTTGAATTATCTCGAAAAGAAAATCCCAATCCCGCGTTCATAAAAAAGTGAAAAGTTATTATATTTCAAAATTGGTACAGATTAGAAAAAAACATGTGATATAATACTTGTAGGACATACAAAAAGCTACATTATGAACCCTTTTTTAGTCGGCTATCACTTATGGGGGCCATGAAAACGAAGAAAATCGATTTTCAGTTTTTATTTTTTTCTGACTAAACTAAGTCGATGTCGAAAGCGCATGTTACTTTAAAAGAAAGGTAATCATCACTACCAATAGTAAAAATACCAAATCCCTAACCCGTGGAACTTTTGAGTTCTATGACTTGAAAAAATCCGGGATTGGCGGGATTTGTGGACTTTGTTTTTTAATTACACTATTCAATCGTGTTGCTAACAAGGAACAAATTCTGCGAAGTAACTATAGTTGTCAAAGCTTAAAAAGTACTAAATATTTTTAAATTTACTTTTTTCATACATTTCGACGAAATTATTTAGGAAAATATATAAGTAAGTGCTATTAAAGTAAAAAAAATATAATCAATGCATGTGTCACATCATCACCGTTGCCGTCATGTATAATATTAATTGTCGTCAACATTCACCACTGGTGAAATTCGAATACCAAAGAAATGTGTTTTTAAAAATGTGGGATTAGCCACAAAACTTAGATATCATGCTTCTTTTTATCGTTTTAAAGTATGATACTATAATTGTTATGACGTCAGCGTCGATGTTAATTAATTAATTACTTTCACCATCGTCACTGAGCTATTGTTATTAATTATTATTTATCATAGGGGCAGATTTTTAAATCTGCCCCCATAGGGGCAGATTTGAAGACATAATATATTATTATAATTACATGAAAAAAATAAAGTTATAAGCCTTTAAACTCATCCATGGGTCAATGTATGCGTTTTTATAATAAAACTTAATAAATATTTGAAAATCTTTCCATTAATAAATTGAAAAAGGTAGTCAAAAGAACGTTTTATTTTTGCTAAATTCAACTATTTCATAGGCGATGAGCGATGGCACATCTTGGCAGTTGGTAGCTGCTAGCAAGTCTACCTTAAAAATAATATTTTTCATAATTTTGTGACTTACACTGTTAACTTATATGCTAACTTTTTACATTTTATAGATTAAGTTGTAAATCCTATTTTTAAAAGAAGAATTTTAAATTTTTGGCTAAAAAGTGGCCCCGTGCTAGATTCTTACGCTTAAGATTAAAAATAAGAAGGCATTGTGTACAAATTCTATACAATTTTTTTACTTATTACGCATTTTCTTTAGATAATTCGTCAAAAAATAACATTCTTAGAAAATTGATACTTTTTAGAGTTTGATAACTATAGTTACTTCGCAGAATTTGTTCCTTCTTAGCAACACGATCGAACAATGTAATAAAAAAACAAAGCTCACGAATCCCGCCAATCCCGGATTTTTTAAAGTCATAGAACTCAAAAGGTCCACGGGTTAGGGATTTGGTATTTTTACTATTGCGGTGGTGATAATTACCTTTCTTTTAAAGTAACATGCGCTTTCGACATCGACTTAGTCAGAAAAAAATAAAAACTGAAAATCGATTTTCTTCGTTTTCATGGCCCCCATAAGTGATAGCCGACTAAAAAAGGGTTCATAATGTAGCTTTTTGTATGTCCTACAAGTATTATATCACATGTTTTTTTCTAATCTGTACTAATTTTGAAATAATATAATAAATTTTCACTTTTTTATGGACGCGGGATTGGGATTTTCTTTTCGAGATAATTCAAAAACTATTAAAGCGAGACACCTGGGTGTTTTACTCGGGGATTTTTAATTAAGTACTCTTTCGAATTAACAAATAAAAAGACGATGTCCGTTTTTTGGGCTACAATAAACACTGTGCAGGGGCGACGTGGCACTGTAGGACTGGTGAGTATTGCGTAACAAATTTTGTACCCAGAACTATGAGGTTACAGCTCATTAGTTGACGTCACGCTGCGCCGTGACACGCTAATGTCGTGACTCACTCACGGATTCCACTGTCACGTCAACGTGACACAAAACGCCTATGATCCAGATACCACCTGCGACAGTATTTGTACAGCAATTAACGCGTCTGTCAAAAATGCCTATTGGGGAAACTATGCCGTTTTTTGACCGATTTCTTATGTTCACAGTTCAATATAATATGGTACGTGATGTCACGGTTTTTTACAAATCTAGTTCCACCATTCGCAAGTCACTGCACCAATTTTCGTATTAATAATACGCGATCTGCGAAACGGTACGAGGATTGGGTTCTAATTCCATCATGTCAATTGTCATATAACCAAACGTTATGTAGGAGAGTAGGTATAGCTATTATTATAAAATTTTTGTGTTCAAAATATTTTCGTGACTATTAAGGAAAATACAAATTACCATTGCTCATCATAATCTAACGACCACTAGTCTCATTAAATTTTGCGAAGAGAACCAAAGATGCACATTCCTGATGCTAATTCTAGTTCAAGGACTTAAGGTCGTCCCCCGAGCAAACGACCTTGGCCATACATTTGCTGCGTTGCCGAGATCGCGCCAAAACCCTATTATTTTTACTTATCTTAGTTCAAAATTGTCCTAAAAAAAATTTAAAACGGCGAATATGTAGTTTATGATATTGTCGATGTATTGGCGTGAGTTTCAAATAAAAGTAATTTGTAAATCCTAAGGAGATGCTGAATGTATGCTTGAATTTTAACAAATTGGTATTATTTTGGAAGCTGATATCATGAGTATAAGAAACAAAAATAGAAAATTTAAAACGACAAAAGGAATGTTGATATACTGAAGATCATTGCTGTATTTTTATTATAACTTTGTAGCTTTCAGAATATGAGTTTATAAGGTTTTAAATACGGTCAATTACGGAATCTCCGGACGGAACGCCCTTAAATACCACATAGAATCTCAGGGTCGGGCCTTGCGAAGATGGCTAGATATCTTTTAGACAGTCCCTAATAAAATTAAAATTGTCATTGAAGACAATAATTATTATTATTACGACTTGAACGAATTTGACGAAACGCTACCCCTTAGGTACGGAGTAAAACGGATTGAAAGTTATTATAAAAGTAATGTTTTTTAAATAAATTACTTGAAATTCAAAATGTGTGCTCATTTGCTCAATAGATTGTGTGGAGGTGTAGCAATAATGACGTATCTTTAGAAATCAACGTCTCTCTAGGGATAGAAACGGGGACTGGTAGTATACGTAAGAAAGTGTAGAGTCTAATTTTTAAAAACTCCATCCCTAAATGGGATGGGGAATAGAGTATCAATATTGTATTCCTTGGATGTATATTTTAGCGATAGATTCGAGCGATTTCGCTAAAAAGACTTTTATAATATTTAGTACAAGAGACAAGTATCAGTGTGCCAAATGGTGCCAAATAAATTTTGTTTGACCGCACCTTAGTGTGTGGTAGGGCTTTGAGGAAAATGCTCGGGTGAATTCCAGAGCTGTTCCACGAAAGGTCGGCGTTGCATTGATCTCTGTCCATATTTGTTGCGCCCGGAGATAACTGCACCTTGTACACTCAACAACATTAATACTAGAATTAACAAGGAAACGTAAAGAACGCCAAAATATACCTAGTCTCTATAATTATGTAAAAATGAATGCCACTTCTCGTTGTAATTTTATAACTCAAGACCGGGCTCACCTATCCAAACCAAATGTTTAGGCTTTGTTTGGACTATTTAGCAGCTATGGTTTATGTGAAGTTTGATCGGTCGAGCGGTTCTTTATTTATCACATTTTTGTAGCTAATGAAATCAATAAATTATGGCGGATTTTGCTAATGGAGATTTTTATGTCGAATTGATTTTTAGATGGAGATTGTGCTGTGTTTTATTATTGTTTTATTATTTCACTTTTAAATAGTTTATTCGTAGCGAAGCACCTACCGGACCGCTAGTTCTTTATGTTTTTGTAACGGTTCGGTACCTGAAGGTAAAATCAGAATCTATCCTTACTCCCCTCAGTAATAGCTAGGGGATTACTAAGGGGAGAGATTTGGGACTTTGCTATCCGTTTGTTCGATAAACCGCAAATTTTGAGTTGCGAAATATATTGAAATTATTATTTACACAATATTATGCCATTAATGTCCTATGTGCATGTTCTAGTTCAATTAACTGCAGGGTTCATAGATAACTATATTTATAATGACGATGAATCGGCAGTAACGAAATGATCGGGTTTTCCACTTTAATAATAATATTTTTATTAACTTCTTACTGTTCATCAACCAAAGGTGAAAACAGTAACTATGTACTATCAGAGAAGTTGAATGCTAAGTAATTTGGTCGCGTTAAGGCCGTCCCCCGAGCAAACGACCTTGGCCATACATTTGCCGCGTTGCCGAGATCGCGCCAAAACCCTATTATTTTTACTTATCTTAGTTCAAAATTGTCCTAAAAAATTTTAAACGGCGAATATGTAGTTTATGATATTGTCGATATATTGGCGTGTGTTTCAAATAAAAGTAATTTGTAAATGCTAAGGAGATGCTGAATGTATGCTCGAATTTTAACAAATTGGTATTACTTTGGAAGCTGATATCATGAGTATAATAAACAAAAATAGAAAATTTAAAACGGCGAAAGGAATGTTGATATACTGAAGATTATTGCTGTATTTTTATTATAACTTTGTAGCTTTCAGATTATGAGTTTATAAGGTTTTAAATACGGTCAATTACGGAATCTTGGGACGGAACGCCCTTAAGTCAAACCCATCCGACCGATCACAGCTATGAGCTAACATTAAATTGACATACGCCGACCAAACGACGTAGGTCCCTCAACTACCTAGGAATACATTTCTTCGATGGTACTTATAGCTGTACTAAAAGGAAATAAGTTTATCAAACGTGATTATAGCCGTACGGAACTCTCCGTAACAAGACTCTCCAGCACTTTTTTATTTTTTCTGATTCTATTTTTCGTCGTATATAGCAAAATGCACTGACAATAAAACCACAAGCTGATGGTCTCACAACGTCCATGTATGATGTAGTCCGAGTGTAAAATGCTACTCGTAGCCCGTAGGTAAAAGTTTGATGAGTTCGATTGCGGCACATTTTGATGCCGTATAACGTATATAGCTCGTATACAAAACCGATGTCGCACCCTAAAATATGTATATTTGCGAATTTTTAAAGTGTTTATTATGAGATTGAAATTCGCGTCGCATCGCAGTTCTGTGTACGAGCCCTTATTTAGTTGAAAGTAGGAAATGAAACAAGATATCTAGAAATAAATTAAGTACAAATTTTATTTAGGACTTCAAGTTACAACTTACGTGATTCGATCACTTAAAGCTTCATATAGCTACCTAATAATACACATTTCTCAATCTCAAGAGATTCCATGCCTTTGGCACACTCTAAACTAGGATTATAATATTATGTACAATTTCACTAAGTTACAATATTTTTATCTATTCCTTGTAAAAAGAGAGAGCTATCGAATTCAAATTACATTCATAGCTTGACTAGAAGCTTAATACTTAAAATAAATGCTTATAATACTTAATTAACTACCTAAAATATGGAATTAGTTTATCACAATTTAGGAATCGCGCGCTCTCGCGTCATAAGTACAATACTGAAGAATTATCGAATTTAGGTGAAAACATCCTAATTACTAATTTAAGTACATCGAGAAGGACTAATAGTAGAGTGTTCACAACACTTTTTGGTCCCGTCTTGAGTCAAACAAATAATATACCCTAAAACTAATGTAATACTGTTTAAATTACGTCCACAACTATTAGACACTTAAATCAGTCGCGTTACGTACACTGATAACGACAAATCTTTTAGTCTTTTAGAGTCTCAGTCTAGAACATTCTAGAAACTTCCGCGTCCTCCTCCGCCATCGCCGACTCGTCCGAGGCAGCATTATCTACAAACGGAGATATCCAATCTTCCATTTTGATTTTCGTATTCATCGCTTGATCCTCCTCTTGGATTCGCAGGCGCACTTATACCGATTCCACCTCATATTCTGGCTCCGCTATAACAATAGAGAGGCTCTATAAGTCTCAAAGCAATTAGATTAGTACGGCGTAATACTGACGCCGTGATAAGTTTATCTACTGATACAACTAAAGCGTTCTCGGCTGTAAGACAACGGATGTCCAGACGGCATACAAACGACACAGGTGTTAAATCTCGGAAAATTTAAGAACACATATCGTATCTTTTTTTTTTAGATTAAATTTGATGACAATAATTTTTCGTCTAACTATACATTTAAACGAGATAAATTGTGGTTTAAAATTAAATCAATATGATAAATGCGGAAATGCTGGGAGAAAAAAAAACTAATAACAGTGAAAGTATTTTGGAAGAAGAAGAACATCGATACGAAAGCAGTGACGTTGTTAAGCCGCATGCGTGCCGTTCACCGTTAGTGCACAGACATCCATCATCTTACGAACCTTCCGCAGGCAGGTCCTCCTCTCCTCCAGGTCGGGGCATTGACAGGAGCACTTACGAGGATTGAACACCCTCGGCGCGCCGCAGGAGGCGGCCGTGGCGGCGCAGCAGCCACACGCCTCGTGCACCTCCACGTTGTAAGTCGAACACGTCTCCTTCTTCGTCTTAGCGTTGTATATTCGCACCTGTAAGAGCAACTTCGTTAGCGACTTCTTCGCAACTGGTTTCACAAGAAAGTTTTCCTCTACATTGAACCAAAAGAGGTAAATATTATTGGAAAGAAAGATTTAGTAACTTGCTAGGGTTCGTGGTCTTTTTCTTTCTTCATGCAATTTTTTTACTTTACAACTAACCTAAACAAAACGGGTAAATAATTCAGGTGACATGGAAGTTGGCCTGAGCACTCACCGGCACTGCCTCGAATCTGGTCTTGGTGGGGACGCATTTGGAGCCGGGGGCCTCGAAGTCGCAGAGGCCGACGCATCGCTTCACCCACACGGAACTGGGGCTGACCTGGGGAGTGGGAAAACACACTCGTCAGTGACGCGGATCTTCTCACGCAGACGGATGCTGACATTGTCTAAGCCGAATATTTGAGATAATGGGGAGCACGTGCTGTGGTTTCGGTTAAATTATAGATAGGCTTTATGACATCAAAATTCATAAAAACTTCGCAACAACAAAGTTGTTTTTGTTAGATGAATTTTATCACGCGTTAAAGATGCCGTAGCCGAACATGTTTTATAATCTTCTTTTTGAATAACGGTTGAGATTTTAGTTGAAAATCATTAGTGTTTGCTCTACATTGTCTTATAGTTGTTCTAAATAAAACATAGTATACTTTAAATTTTTGAAACCGACTTATCTACTAAGGAAATAAATGTTTTAAGTTATTTCCTTATTAGCTTTATCATTTTAATGGTTTTGTCTTAAAAAAATATAGAGTAGAGCGGTACGGCAGTCACATGTACTTTCGAGTTGCAAATACAAATATTTTCGTTTAGGTCCTTCTTTTTATCATCGATGCTCACCTGCAGGTAGGAGGCGGTGACAGGGAGCTCCACAAACACCTCCTTGGGTTCGCCGCACTGGGACTTCTCTATGAGCTCGTTCCTCAGCCGGTCGTGGGAGCTGTCGCAGGCCACTGGGGACAAACAGTAGGTAGTTAGAGGACTGCAAACGGGTTGAACCTATCAACCTACTGACCCCTTGCGTCAGCGCAGCTACACTTCTCCCAAACCGCGACTTCTCGTACATTCGATATATAGATAATGAATTCAATATCAAGAGATGTCTTGATATTTAATTCACGATTTATCGAAGAGGTAAGTGGATCTAAGTAGGCCGGTCGTACACAACCGAAGGGAGAGTTGCATCAGCTGTCGCCTGCCACACGGTATTGGCTATTACTATGCACTATTTTAAGTAGGCATAAAATTGAGGTCAAGATGATTGATACGATAGATGCGCCTAATTATTATTTGTATTGAAATTATTTGTTTAAAAAAATTAAAAATTCTAAACATTTCTAGTCAAGGGAAAGTAAATAGTAATCACCTTTTCTTATGTGTTCGCCCTCCTCCGGTTGCTTGGGGAACTTGGGATGATGGGACTGATGCTTGAATCCATCCACCAGCACAAGCACAAAGAAAAACAATAATATTCTCTCCATTTCGTCAATCTGTCACTTCACTTCACTGTCACGTGATACCACAGCGTGCTGCTCACGCGGCGCTCGGTTAGCTTGTGGAGTGCGGCCGGCAGGCCCTCCATTATAAAGCCTGACTCAGTTCGTGGGCTCGCGTCGGTGTGACGTCGCCGGCTACGGCACGCCCGCGCCGCGTCACGCGCCAGCTGATCGCTACGTCACGTAACGTAACGGATCTTGCAGCGGAACGCTTGCAATTTCGAGGGGGTTTTTTGCTAGCGTTCAAGGATTCGGTTAAGGATGTAAGACCTGGCCGGTTTAACCAAGGTATTAACGGTAAATCACTGAAACGTACGCGGTGATTACATAGGTCGATAAAAAAGTACTTTTTTCTTGTGCCTGTTAGTTTATAATGGCTATTATCCATTTCTTTGCATTGAAAATTAACCAAAAACACAAATTTAAAAAACGGAAGTTTGCTTTAATAGTCTAGGCGAAGACCAATAAAAATATAAGATTTTTGCAAAATTCTTAGATACTAACTCTTGCCGTAATAACCCCTTTATTTGGCCCCCCAAATAAAGGGGTTATTACGGCATATTAGAGTTGAAAGGGGAAGTGTGTCACTGTCACTCACTATGCGCATTCAATTTTTAGAGAAATTATGAGTTCTCTGTACTTTAAAGCGTAAAAAATGTGTAAAATAGACGTGAAAAGTTTTTGCTATATTTTCGGAAAAATTAAATTAAAGTAAGAGCAAAAAAGTTACTTGCATCAACAAATAGTACCTAGTATTTATCAAGCCTTTGACATATTTTTTAAACTGAAAAAATATGGGACCCACTGTATATCTCACGTACTTACTAAAGAGGCACGCTACAAACTATATGTTTGGAGTGCATTAACCACCTAAATACAAAATAATATCAATTTTTAAACCTAATTTATAAATTTTTTCCTTGTGAATGTCAATAATGATATAAATGTAAAAAAAATAATATTATGTTTTATTCTATTAATACCAAACTTAATTAGAGAAATGAAATACAAGCGGCACCTGCCTATTCAACAAAATATACTAGAAAAGTTTTTGCTACATTCGCGGAGAATTTATTGAAATGACAGTAAAAAAATAGTTGCACCAAGAAAATAAAGGCCTTTTCAAGCCTATGAAATAATTTTAAAGTTCCTATTTAATCCTAGAAAATAAATAGGAGCGCCACATATCTAATACCGGAGCACACAGCAAGCTGTATTTAGGTAGACACTTTAAATACAAAAAATATAAATTTTTAAATCTAAATTACGTATTTTTTCCATTTTACTTTTATTTTGGGAATATAAGCAACGACATAAATAAGAAAATTAATCATATATTTTATTATTTTAATACATAACTGAAAGACGAAAATTCAGGTTTTCTTCACAAAAGCTCTCTGTTTCTACAAAAGCAAACTATCATCAAATCTATAATTAATTAGGTGTAATACATCCAAATAGGGTGCACAGAACTCAGGCGAAAAAATCATGTCGACTATAAGTGTTATCGGCGATTTATCAGATATTTTTTATTTGGATAGATTATTTGGATAGTGTGGTAATGTATAATATAATATCGTCTGTTTCATCATGTTATTAAATAATTTCAATAGAGAGTAATTTAGAAATAAGTTATACTGTCTATAATTAGGAGGGTATAATGTATTTGCGATATAAAGATTGTCGCTTCTTAATGTGAAGTGGTTGTCGATGTCCCGTGGGCCGTGTCCGCGCTCGGGTTAGGTTCGAGTCTACAGTCGGGAGTCTAGACCCAAACCTAGTCTGCGTTTCGCGTGCGCCCGAAACCTCTCCACAGATGTCGGTGAGATCGAATTGAATCTCGCTATCGGTGACATGAAAATTTCGTATATAAAGCCCCAGCGCACGGAGTGCGGCATGTTTTCACATTCGAGACTCCGACTGCTGGTAGCCTTGAATGTGAAAACAAAGAGCCAAATACCCTGTCTGTGGGAAGGCTACTTCCGTTTCGGAGCCTCTATGGTGTATCCGACGGGACCTGCCGCCTTCCTACTAGCCACTTAGGCGTAGCTGACCGAAACTACAATGGAGTTCGTAGCTTTACAGTCGGCTTGCTTAAAAATATCTTAGGATATTTGTGGTTTTACTTTTTTATGTTAATGTGTTTTTTTTGAATATGTTATTTTGCAAATTAAGGTGTATAAAATTTTCAGCACAATTGGTTAAATATATTATGTATTTTAAAATTGCTTTTCCAGAATTCCACCCGAACATTTTCACATTCACATTATTATATTTTATTATTATGCTTGTGTAAAGTATTCCTTGCTCATCAGGCCATTAAATACTAGACCTTTGGAAGACATGCGTGGGGCCGAAGCCAACACGTAGAGGCCCCGTAACACAGTTTTAATATGAATGTAATGTGACACCTACTGTGACAATCTAATGATATATAGATAAATGTTTCATATTTACTCAAAAATAAAGAATTTTTATTTTATTCTAAGTATATAAAAACTTTTTCCAAGCTACTAAACTTTTCTATAGTTACAAAAAATAAGGAAACATATATAAAGTTATTTATCAATTATTATCAGATAACACTGGAATATCAAGAAGCATATTTTGTGTAACAAGAATGGTGATTGGTGATAAGACGACATAGTGACGGCACTTCATACCGTAGCCTGTGGTGTGTAAAAAACTATTATGAAAAATATATTTTTTAAGTAATAGGGATATAGTCTGGAAACATTTTGATTTTTGAGACAAAGGACCTTTATCGAAATTATTTCTGTCAATATGAAGTTATGTGCCGTTTCTCCGCTTCACGGTTCTATATATTATATACTTAGTTATCTTGTATATATCTAGCCTGCATATTATGTTTGATTTAATTTAATCTACATACTTTTATACAAGTCCAGACATTTTAAGCTATTGCTTAGCTTTTATCGTGGGCTTCGAGCGCGGCGATCGAATCAAGAAATTCCATAAAAAAACACCTACATAATATATATTTGTCTAACGTCGTTTTATTAAAGAAGTTTCAAGTTTACAGCTTACACTTCAATCTATTAAGTCAATCAGCTTTTCTTTTTTATAATAGACAGATTAAGATTATTATCGCTTTGTGATAGATTAAATAAATAAATCCCTATTTCGAACAATTAACTATTTTGTATTAGTCATTGGAAACTGCAATTACTGATAAGTGATTAGGTATCTAGGCGATAGTATAGCTATCGGCGGCGCCTAGTTAAGATAGTCATAATACTTCCTAGATGGCGATTGGCGAGTATAGTAAACTGTTATCATTATATCGATGACTGTAAAATAGCGCGATTCATCATGGTCGGGCAATTTTTTTTTCGTAAATTATGTCCCGTTTCTCACATTTCCTTCGCAATATAAATAGTATTTATTGGTTTTCAATTGTTTAATATAAATAGGTAGGTAATATTTACTTATGTGAGTAAAATAAAAAAAAATATCGTCCGATGTTACATAATTTAGATACATAATATCTAATACTTATTACAACATGTCTTGTGATTTTGTAGTCTATTGAAATTAATCCTTCGATCGCGGATTCTTGGAAATCTATTGTTTACGCGGTCGAATAAGACCGCTTGGGAGTTGATAGGTTAAAAAGTAACAGATATTCAACAACATCATATTTAATATCAAATTAATATTGCCTTCAGTAATAACAAGATACAAGGAAAGAGAATATTATTATCTTACATTTCGATGAAATTCTATTATTAAGACTACCAAAACTGATAACCTTTTTGTGGCTGTTGCTATCATAGAGGCATCGCTCGCCGACGGACAAAAATGCTCAGAAAATTTGCTGCGACTGTTGAAATTGAAGGCTGATAGCCACTACCATAGCTTCCCACTGCCAGACACTCTTAAGGCTGCTCTTTCGAAAAAAGCGTGCAGATGAAACAACTGTTCATTAACAGAGAAATTATATCTGAAAAAAATAATTAGTAATCTACATGATATGATACGTAATTTGGTTTTGCCAAATTTTTTCTATCGGTATCACATAATAAAGAAATAAAAAACCAAATCACCTCCAAATCGTTGAATGAAACCACTTTACTCCTTCATTATTTATCAAAAGAATATATAAAAAATATCTACTGCTTTGCAATACATAAGTAAATAATTTTGTTTTTTTACTTTTTTGAAATATGTATTATATTAAGCCTTAAAAAGGTTTTTTCTCCTATTTCGCCCTATCATGGACGCGGCGAGCGTCGTAACCGCCACCATACAAGGCGCGCTGTTATGAATGTTATTTTAATGTCATTTACGTCGATATTCGGACTGACAGACAATCGACCTGCTAATTTAGGGAGAGAGGGCCCTTAAACTTCCTTAAACTATTTGACAGTGTCCCCGAAGAAAATTAGATAAATAATTGAGCTTAACTCCTTATCGAAGGTCGTTTAGATTATCAGATACCTTATAAAATCTAAAGCAACCGCGACCGAAACTCCATAGTTGCTGGTCTTTCTTACCTCTATATGGGTCATAAACAGTTTACCTGTTTTCAGCTTTGACAATACCTATGAGGAAAGACTGGCTGACGCTGGCTCTTATGGCCCTGTACCCGTAGCACGGCGACCAGTGGAAATACGAAAGTAGAGACAAACTGCGGAGATAAACTTAAGGTGTGGTTCCGATCTTTTTTCGTCCCGAAAAATTCAATTAAAATGCTACTTTATGACAGACTATAGTCACAAACTGTGGAGATAAACTTAAGGTGCCGTTCCGATCTTTTTTCGTTCCGAAAATTTAAATAATATCCTACTTTATGACATATACTATAGTCTGTCATAAAGTGGCATTTTAATTGAATTTTTCGGAACAAAAAAAGATCAGAACCGCACCTTAAGTTTATCTCCGCAGTTTGTCTATACTTTCGCATTTCTACTGGTCGCCGTGCTACGGCTACAGGGGTGGTGGGTGATCAAAATATGTGCTTTCAATTACAGTTAACTGCCTCTAGAAAAGAAGATAAGAAACAAAGTCGGACTTGAAAACGACCTAGAAGAATGATTTTGATACTCCGGGCATTCGATCGATCTCAGTTCAACTGAAAATATAGATAAAAGTAATGCAAACAAATCTGTTATTAGCCTATATACCCTACTGTCTATGACATTTAATTATATCTAACTAAGTAAATTGATATTATAAATTAAAATATAATATTATTGGGAAAAGGTGGTAATGTGGCCCCTGCATATATATTGGGCCCCTTCAATATTTTAATGTTTTAACAACGCTATCTCATATAATTTTGGTGCAACGGGATGCTCGCGGCATGCTGCTAATTTATTGCCGTACAAATCCAACAGAGGATGTCATGTTCGATTGTCATTTGATCGAGTTCAAACTTGCGACCGGCGAAACTTTTAAGTGTGTGTGATTTTGTTTCGATAGCTGTTAAAAATAGAAAGATTTGGATTTGGGTTCGAACAACGGATACATCAAACTCTTCTCCTACGGAATTTAAAAGGTAAATATAAAATTAGACATTTATTAAATATTTTTGGAACGTTTGTTTAAATGTTATCAATACTTGTAATTTGGCCCCCTCACATTGGTCGTTATGTGGCCCCGGGGGTCACATTACATGTAAGAGAGTTTCATGACGTGGAAGACATAACCACTATGGAGAAGGCTTTGGTAGGAATGCCGTTTGACGACAGAGAGACACTACAATATCCAGCAGTAGCTATGAAAGTGACGAAGACGCCGTAAATACCGATTATGACGACTCGTATACAAATATGGTTCCTGAAAACGCGGACGTGCCATGTATGTTCTGCGACACAATTTGTTACAATGACAGAGCTGGAAATCCATGGGTACAGTGTCAAAGTTGTGACTTATGTGCTTATGTAACCTGTATAGGTTCTGAAGGTGGCTATTACATTTGAGATTTTTGCCGTTAAGTTTCACTTTTGCAATACATTTAATGTGACCCCCCCAGGGGGCCACATTACCATCACTTGATCTCAAGATACCAAATGTGATTAGTCAAGAATAAATAATTTTTTAGATAATCCTGTACGAGTTTTTTTTATTCCCTAATAAGACATGTTTAAACAAATGAATGAGAAGTCCCATAATGTATTTTTTTAGGTTTCTGACTCCTGTATTTTTTAAATAAAGCTTGATAAACAAAGTGGGGGGCCACATTACCACCTTCTCCTATAATAAATTGCGCGTCTAACAGTGGGCTGTACAGCTAAGAACCATTAGAGTACACACTCAAAACCACTTTAACGATTTTAACAATATTTTTCGCAAAGTTAGTATATCTGTGCTATTACGAACTTCCGAAATACCTAAAAAGTCAATATTTCGTAAATATTAAGTTACAGTGTCATTCACTAATGATTAATTGTACAAGTAGTTCCCCTGACCTAGGTCAGCCAGTGCAAGCGTGACGAAGTTGATAACGGAAAAATCACAGTGCAAATAATTATCATACTAGTAGCAATAGCCTTGAAATCAAACGTACTCGACATAAGTATTACGTAAACGTTATCTGTATTCACTCAAACGTGTGCCCACGTCCGACTCAGATAGTATGAAGATGGTGATCTAATTATTGTGGTAGAACTTTAGGATTGTTTGACAGATAGTTTTTTTGTATGATCCTTATGTCCATTTTAGAAGGTGAAAAAACACTTATGGGAATACCTTATACTTAGTTTTTTTTATAACAAAAAACAGAAAAAAATTAAGTACTACACAAAGACTCTTTTGTATCAGTAGTTTTAGTAGATTAACGATAATATAATGTATTATTTGAATTAATTTGAAAATGTAATATTCGATATTTTTTGTTTCCGCAACATACAACAGATCAATCAGAATCAGAGAATCAGGAGAATCAAAAACTGAACTATTTAAGGTATAAGGCCGCGTTTCCGCTGACGCGGAGCGGAGCGGAGAGGAGCTGCTGTGCAGCAGCGGTGCCCGAATTGACCAATCATCATCGGCACCGCTAAGCTCGACCTCTCCGTCTCGCGTCAGTGGAAACACGGCCTAAGAATGACTATATACTTATAAGAGTATAATATTTTATTGTTTTTACATACATTCTATTCATTGCTTTTTTTGGAAGTCTGTTTAGCATATTATTATGTTTTGCTTAAAGATAGTAAGTACCTAATTGATAATCTTACACTTTTGAATTGTCATGTTTTGTATCAAGTCGTTATCATTTCACGTCATCGTCATATTTACGAAATTTAATATTAAATAAAATATACTCGTGCTGCATTCTAGAAATCACTGAGTCACGTTTACAAGATGTGTCACACAGTGGAATGACCTGTGACCTAACAGCCGGGCCAAAGGGGCTGACCCCTCACTAGTTCAAACGGCCAAGGTCACATCTCACCCTAGTCCTTATAATATTGATTATAGTTCTCTGTATTAACTTAGAGCTTTATACGGCCTCATCGGATATTTAATGAAGAGTTTGACCTAGGAATTATAAAAACTTAGGAAACGTAACTCCCATACTATTACCGTTTAAAATTTGGATCCTTTCGAACTGTCATGTAACGTCAGCCTTTATACCGCTCAAGGCCACCTAAATATTGCAAATGTATTGAAATGTGTATGTACCTAAGGTACACTTTTTTGACAAGTATTTTGGAGCATGTTTTTTGACGGAGTTACTCTTCCTTAGTTTTTATTATTAGTAGAGTTTGACAGACAATGTTTGAAGTATCTAAGTCGAATCTTCATTAAATTAAAATTGTAATCATTAAAAAATTCTCTGACTCGTGAAGACGCAACTCTACTTCTGCAGATTTTAATGCAAAAACGGTAGTGATTATTAAGTTATGTAAGTAAAGGTAACGTCATGGCTTCGGTCAGCGCATACTGTGAAATTCAGGTAACAGGAAAACAAAGTTTCATAACAATTTGTAACATAGTAGTCCTCTGTGTCACGGTTTCCCGTAACTTCATGTATACCGCCAGTTCCTAGAACGACGTGATATCACCCGTGACTGGTGGAAAGTGGTGGTGGTGGTCACCCCCACGACCCACCCCCACCCAGTTACAAGTCACAACGGTTTTTAGGTCAACCGTGCTGAACCGTGAATCATCACTTTTACATTGTAGTTCAGGTGAAGTTTGCAGTGCGTCATCAGTGTAAGTAACGAATGTGAATTAACATAGACCCTTTATCAATCTTAAGACAAATGGGCATCTTCAAGTCAAGAAAGGCTCCAAAGGATTTAGTATTATTCAATACTTATTTTTATTCCATTTATTTAAATAATAATTATTTATTACACTTATTGCCGCACTCAGACACGAAGATATAATATTAATTACTTAACTGTTATTAATTAATGACGTTTTTGACATAATATGTCCCATAAATTATCTGTTAAACTCTTCAGTAAACTGAAATGATCATTAAATGTCTCTGAGTGCGGCCGTAAATTACTAGTTGTAATTAAGTGTTACTCAAATTAAGTGCCACGATAAAATGTTAATTACTATCTTGAGGTAATCCAAGAACCTAATGCTTGCCTAAATTACCTGTCGTATTTTCACTGACGTTTATAGTTTGTATTAATGAGTACAGTGCTCCCAAAGTGATAATGCGCATAGAAGTTTTTGAAAATTTTCGACAACGGTCGTATTTCCAGAGCGACGGTAGACGATATTGCATTTTCTAATTGTATTGCGTTTAAGATACATGTATTAGTCAAAGTTCGTCGTGATATTCCTGTAGCTTTTGTAACACGGTCATATACACGGTCATTCATGCGCATTATTAATTTTGGAGTATTGTATATAGGTAGCGATAAACATCATTTATTTATTTCACAATAAAATTATTATTTTTAAATAAAGCTATTATTCGTATTGCGCTATTGTTTTTGTAGGTAAGATGTGGATTAGCGTGTATGTGTAACAGATAGCTAACTGATTGTTTACTGCGTTATTAATGGGTTTTTACAATGAACAATGATAAGAAAAGAATTTAATCAAATCAATTATCTTAGATACAGAAAAAATCATTCTTTCCTGAATTATTTTGAACGAAAGGGTTTCAACCGTAGTTAGGACACCTGTATGACATAATATTATATACAGACATAATATTATGTATTCTGCCCGTAAACTTGGTCATTGTCAGATTCACAAAAGTCCCAACTCGGGGCCTTCCAAAGAGCGATGGAGTGCAGTATGTTGGGAGTGAAAATTGTCGACAAAATAAGAAACACCACACTGCGCTCACAAGCTGTAGTCAAGGACATTGGAAATAAGGCGGCCAAATGAAAGTGGGATTGAGCTGGCCAGCTCATCGTCATCCCGACCGCTGGGTAAGGATATCGACAAAGTGGGTACCCGAAGACGGACAACGCAAGGAGAAAAAGGCATACCAGCTGGGCTGAGTGCTGACCAACGATGGCGCAGGAAAAAAAAACTCTACTATAGTTCGCGCGGAACTAGTTGGCCGCCCTGCCCGTATACTCAAATACCGGCAGAGCGGCCAACTAGTTCCGCGCGACTAGTTGGCCGCTCTAATAATCTACTATAATCGATAATCTACTAATCTCTAAAATCTAAACACTTACTCTTGGGGAGGCCTTTACCCAGCAGCAGGACAGCATAGGTAAATAAAAAGATGTAAGACACCTCCGTTTGTAAGTATACAACCAGCTTCTTACAAACTGATTAATATTACATTTGCGTTGTATTCCAGACGGCTGTTCCGCCCATGTTCAAGCACAATTAATAAGGTGCACGAACTCGTTTAATTAAGTCTATAATATATAAAACATCCGTATGTATAACTCTGTCGTCTTTTCTATGACGATTATTATCAGCGATTATTAATAGCAGCGATGATAGAAGTCATATAAATATTACATACATGACACACATAATCGCATTCCGCGCATCTCTGAATGTATGATCCGTTAATAAATCAATTTTAAATTTAATTCCCTAAGGTGCTTCATGACGACTGCGGTGATGTAGCGCGTAGCTCGTAGACTACGCGCTACGGAGCTACGAAATATATTTTCACAAGCCACAGTATCATGTCCTGAACAAATACTTAAAACTGAATACTTGAACAGATGTTTAATTTAATCTTCACGTAAACAAAAAAAGTCCGTAAATTAAAACGTCCTTTGAATATGTCACAACTCACAATGTATATTGTATAATTTGCACTATTCGAAAGACATAATATTATTATTGTCGTTTTCTGGTTCCGGTTAAATGCTATGGTCATTTTTGTCAGAATGGCCGATTAACATTTATTTAATTTATGATTATTTAAAAGTACTACTTAAGTAGATATTAAATATTACAAAAACATAGTAATTTAAATACTTAGGTACCCTATAAATGAAAATTTTCGCTTTGAGGGTAGGCTCCTCGACTACAACTATTTGCCTTATACAGTACAATGTGTATCGAGCAATAAATATAATAAGGTGGCAATAGCAATTTCAAGCTAATACGCATTTATTTTAGCACGGATTTTGAAACTAAGAAAGGGAGCTGCGTAATAGCTCAGTATTGTCACGTGGTTGCGCAGCATCGTCTGTAGTCTGAAGCTCCGGCCAATCATCCGGTAATGTTTATGTTTGGGGTTCAAGAGAATTGCCCACGCTGCGTGCCGCATGCCACAGCGCTGAGCTGTCGGTCACTGTCGGCACAGTGAAAATAATCTATAGCAGACTATTTTCACTGTCTATACAAAAATCGGGTGCACGCAGACAAGAACGATTTCTGAAAGAAAGAGTGAGAGCCAATCCACACAGTGCGTTGCGTCAGCGTTGCGTTGATGCATTGTTGCCGTTGCGTTGTTTTACATACAAATAAAATAACCAAGGCATTCACACGGCGCGCTGCGTCGTCGCAACGCACACATGACGGACAGCAGCTCCCGAGACGAAGCGGGTTGCGACGTCGACGCAACACTGACAAACGAATGATTGAACGAAAGTTTGAGGTGGTTTAATTTTTATTTTACCATATTAATTTTAATTGCATCATGTAGGAACAGTATTGAGCAATATTTTAGTTACAAGCGACTATAGTGAACATAAAAACATTACACGAAAAAATAAATTTGTATTACATATTATTTTATTGATCGTTTGGATTCAAAGCGCTTTTCAATCTTATTGTACAATAAATGTTTTGTTTAATGTTATTGTAGGTTTAGGGACCGCCTAATGCAATACGACGATGCGCGGGTAAAACTAGTCTATTTATTTAAAGATTTTAAATTGCAAAAACATGGCTGAGTTGCGCTACTGTTGTTATATTGTGATGTCGGTCTGTTTGATGTTATAAAACCGAGTATGTCCCGTGGGCCATGACTCATATTCTTACTCCAACGGGTGTATTGTGAAACAAGCGTTTTCCAATTTCATTTGATCCATTCTAAATGTATAAAATATGATTTTACTAGACGCAACCCGCAACTCCGTTGCACCTAAATTCGTTTATCGCGTGGGAACCGTACATTTTTCAGGATAAAAAGTATCCTATGTCCTTTCCTGGGACACAATGTATTTCGTAAGCGTGAAGAGATAACAGACAGACGGACAAACAGACACTTTCATATCTATAATATTAGTATGGATCATTATTCATTACGTTGTAACTTGTCGGTATGTCAACTTTAGTTACTGGAGTTAAAGTAGAAGTTAATCTTAGGCAATCGTTAAATTAGGTACTTAAGGCCCTATAGACCCAATTTTACATGACTTTGAATCAATAATAAACAAACAAATAGTGACTTTTAAAAGCCAATTGTTGTTTACTTAATGTACTTTGACAATTTGTGGCTCGAAACATAATATTGAAAACTTCACTCGATCAAAAATAACTTCGAAGAGGAGGCTAAATTCGAATATATTGTGATATTTTTCTTATTTTTCATGAAGATTATGATATTTTTACTTTCAAAAATCATATCTACGAAAAGCTCATAACTTAAAGAAGAATAATTTGTGGTTACATTTTGCATTTTGGTTTAATTATCAAAGAAAAAAGGTTTTTTTCTGCTATTTCCCCCTATCAAGTACGCGGCGAGCGTCGTAACCGCCACTGTACAAGGCGCGCTGATATGAATGTTATTTTAAAGTCCTTTACGTCGATATTTGTACTGACAGACATCGACCTGCTAATTTTCGGGTCTATAGGGCCTTAATGACTATTTAACTTAAGTAGTTATAGCTTAAGCCGTTAAAGCGTCATCAGATTAAAATCCGATATAATTATTATTAAGTGATAACCTACAACTCAATAATAATTATTGCCTTTTTGCGTTTTGAATGCCAAGTATGACGTCATAATGACGTCAGAAGTGCTGAAATCTTTGGTATTTACTACTTGATAATTGATTGTTCAGATAACAGTGTCATACTCATATGGGACTTTCCGGACTGACAATTTGGAAATTTGCAATCCGCCGACAATTACCTATGTTTAAAAAGTGAATTGATATTATTAAGTCATAAATTCAATTCACTTATTCGCTGACAAAAGTATCAACCATTTTTGATACTTTTGTCAGCGTCAATTTTTAATTTCGCTATAAAAATTGCAGCGCAAAATTAGTATGCTTATACTGAAATAATTTTGTCAATTAATATAATTATTATTAAGTCACCTAATCCAGAGCTGCAGCTACATTGTCTACTGCAATCGATCATACATATTGATCAATGTTTTTCTCTGCTTGCTTCTGTAGGGCGGTCGCCAGAGGTTCAGAGAATTATTTCAGTAAAAACTCTATAAAGATTAAAAATATTGTATATTATCAACTAGGATAATTTTTACAAAGGGATATAGGTATTCATAAACTTAATCATACGTCGTGAAATGTTTTTTTATTACGTCGCATCGTCTCATAAAAAGGTTGAAAAACACTGAGAATTGAGACCTCTGCGGTTCTAAACTACAACAATGGTACACACAACATATTCGTAAATCAGATAAACAACATTTTATCAGTGACCCTAAATTATTTAGCTCTGCTAAATGTACTAGTTGGTAGTTATCTAATACTATTTAATATATTATTTTATCTACTATTAACCCGGTATACATTAACAAATACTGCAATACCGCACGAAAACACCGCCAAATATCTCGGCATGACACTGGACTCAAAGCTTTGCTGGAAAGCTCATGTCGAAAAGAAGCGCGAAGAGTTGAAGCTTCGCTACAGGAAAATGTACTGGCTTATTGAGAAAGAGTCATCCCTATCCACTAGTAACAAAATACTCTTGTACAAACAAGTCCTTATGCCCGTATGGACTTATGGTATTCAGTTATGGTGATACAAAGATTCCAAAAGAAAGTACTCAGAGGAATTGTGAATGCACCCTGTCACCCTGTCATTAGAAACGAAGACCTACACCGGGACCTTAATGTGGACATGGTCTCTACAGTTATAAAAAGATACGCCGAAGCCCATGAAAAGAGACTTCACCATCACGTGAATGTCGAGGCCATCCAGCTCCTCGACAACACGGACCTAGTTAAAAGACTGAAAAGGACAAAACCTTTTGAGTTAGTGTATTAAGTGTCAAATCAGTGTAAAAAACGTAAAGTGACTGTGACGAACACAAACAATAGTGTGTATTCTCCTTTATAGAGACTTTTAAGGAAGTATTAATGGACACAATCTTAGTTAACTCTACCTAGCAGATTAAGTTAATGTAAAATTACTTATGGCCTGTTTCACCGCTTCCTGATAAGGTGCCCGATAGGGTTATTTGACAGATTTTCCATACTCCATCTGTCAAATTAAGTGGTGGATAGCCTTATCAGGAAGCGGTGAAACAGGCCCTTATTAGTCTAAATTAGGCTAGATTGTAATAATTATAAAACACTTATAGAGGTATTTTATGTAAAAAAATAAAATATATCTACTTTTAAATATAAATAATATGTATATTTATTATTTATCTATAAGCGTTTTATTCCTAGTCTTCTTCTATCTAGAATTCTAGAGGTACTTTCATTAAATACTCTACTTAATAATAATAATTACTTTCGTATTGATTTTTAGGGCTCCGTACCCAAAGGATAAAAACGGGACCATTATATTATTACTGGACTTCAATGGATAATGGCCGTCTGTCTGTCTGTCTCCAGGCTGACTCAAGAACCGCTCTGAAAGGATCATGGGCATTTTGGTATATTGCTCAACAGAGATAAAATATATACCATTAGATAGCTCTTAGTGAGTAGGTAAAAAAGTTATATGGCGCCCAGCCCCTAGCAACTGTACTTTTTGAAATAATGTACAGTCAACGTACAAGGCCAGCGTTACCGACGTATAGTTTTTGTCGTAGATGTGGTAAGACTTATTTGCGCTTAGAAAGGTTACGGATGTCTTGACTTAGACAGTACACCTCCCTCAACTTAAAATCAGGGACAGAAAA
This sequence comes from Polyommatus icarus, assembly GCA_937595015.1. Lineage (NCBI taxonomy): Eukaryota > Metazoa > Arthropoda > Insecta > Lepidoptera > Lycaenidae > Polyommatus > Polyommatus icarus. Next base: position 6,405,063 of record OW569326.1, read on the forward strand.
AAAAAACTATAATGTAACGTGATGTTATCAGCATGAAATGTATGAGCGCTGATGTCACTTTTAACATGGCTTTACTCAAAAAGTACAACGAATCTTGACAAGCGCCCTATTGCTGATTAATGTACATATACCTTCCTAAAAATATACAAATTATACAATACAGTCCTGTTGAGCACTATACCAGACCCCATACGTTTTTGCCCCTCATAATTTTCACAGATTATGTATTTCTGGTGCCGCCGCTATGACAACAAGTACTAAAAGCAAAATAAAGTTAATATTTAAAGGGGGCTCCTATACAAGAAACGTTTTTTTTTTGTTTTTTGGCTCGTAATCCATAATGGCAACATGTAGGCACTTGAAATTTTCAAGAAATCCTCAAGTATATGTGTTCTTTAATATTTAATAATAAAATTCAAATAAATTAAGTAAATTATTATGGGGACTCCAATACAAAAAAACACAATTTTTTCCCTATTTTCGCTCTATACCTAACTGATACGGAACGTAACCCTTCGTGCGCGAGTCTGACTCGCACTTGTCCGATTTTTAAGTCAATAACCAAACTCCAAAGTAATATTATTAAGCAAAAAGTAATTACAATATATATATTATTAACATCAATATAAGACAAATTTGAGAATTTTAATGTATTATATGCTTAAATCATAAGTAAGTAAAAGTCATAAGTAAGCAATAGTAAGCAAAAATATTATCTTCACAGTAAGCTGCATGACCTCCGCATTCATCAATGAAATACCACACGTGTTGGCCATGTAGATATCCATTATCCGTCAGTAACAAAACGACATAAATACATAACACTGGCGAACCATTTTTATCGGTACTCCGGTGAAAATGGTTCGCCTTTTGGTTTAGTTTCCTTAACCCGATTTTTGTGTTCTTTTTTGGGAAGAGACAATGTCAATAATTATACTTTTAATTCATTTGTAATACTAACTTTTGCTAACTGCGTTTGAATATGCACACGCACGCCAGTTGCCATTGTGCCAATATCAATGGACGATCACGATTAGCCGTAATTGAAAACCGAGAAGTGAGCGTAGGATACTACAATAATTTTAGGTTACTATTAAAGGTATACACATTACACATACTTACTTATTTAAGAAATTATTCTGTAACATAATATTATACGAATGGGTGGTATTTGGTTTAACAATGTCGACGTGCTTGACATAGAACTACATAATACACTACTTTATTTACTCACGTTGTCATCCGTGTCGTATAACATGACTGAGCCACTGTTTGCTTATGTCGATAAGACTTACATAGAAGTCGTGAATGGACTGACCAGCTATTTGGCGTCGTTGCGTCAGCCGAAGACAGGTGAGCGTTATCTAAGTCGGTCACATCGCACGCGTCAAACTTTAAACAAAAGGTCAGTTCATATTGCAAACGCAATGAATTTCAAACTAAACTATTGAAATTTGAATTTTAATTACTAGACGCCTCACGAGTTGATCCTGAAACAACGCAAAAATTGCATCTTCTTATAATACCGAATCTACATTCTACAATTGCGAAAATTTAAGTTGGTCGCAAACACACGTTTTCCAAGTGTGCGTCGAATGCATACGAAAATGAAGTTACCTAATCTACTGATTCCAATATTAATTATTATGCATTCAGATGTCCGAATACGAAAACAAATTCGGAAACGAATACGGATTACGGAAAACGTGTATGTGCGGCCAGCTTAAGCTTTCTTTTCCAGTTTACGTATAGGTAAATAGAGCACTGAACTTAGAATATAGGTATTTTATTGCAGCACACGTGGAGATCGGCTAATTGGAAAGACTAATACTAGCTGAAAATTACGAAATTAAAGTCAAATTGTTATTTTCTATCACACCTCCGCCGTGTGACGGCGTGACTTACTTTATCTTTAATTTTAGTGTCAATGACTTTGTTTAATATCATACGATATTTTCTACATATTTTATTATAATATTATTATTAATAACCTTTTGTGGAGTAATAATGAAACAATATTATATTATGATATTGAATATTAGGTATGTATTAACTATTATAATATTATGTATTAGGCAATGATATTATATTAAAAAACTCAAAGTTAGTTGAATATCATTGGTATTAGGTATTCCCAAAAGCAATATGTCAGCATATTTTACTGAGAACATATCTAAGTACTTATTTTTCATCTTTCAATAATTCTAGAACTGCTGTTTACACTTTATGATATTTTTATTTATTTTTTAATTTTGTTAAATTAAATTCTAGAACTGCTGTTTACACTTTATGATATTTTTATTTATTTTTTAATTTTGGTATTCGGCCGAATACCGAATAGCAAGAAAAGAGGCCGAATATGCCGAATACCGAATAGTTGCCGACTATTCGTGACATCTCTAGTGTACAGGTGATTCTCCCACGCTAGACGAAGTCAGTTTTGAATCCTTAAGATAGGAAGGAAGGAAACGGTGGAATCCTCCCGAGTTGGAATATTAAATAAAGTCAATTTAAATGGAACTAAAGAATGTCCAGTATTTGGCACAAAACTGGTGAAGGCCATTGACCTACGTTACAATCTTGCGCAACTTATGACTCAGTATCCTACTCGGTTATTAATGAATGATTGCGTAAGTCGTAAGATTTGAGCCAATAAGCCCGAAAATTAGATGAACGCTGAGTCAGGCAGAAAATGTTGCGATCCATGAGAGCTGTCACGAACTCACGAGTTCACGACACAGGTTGACTCAAATTATCGGAAATGGCCTTGCGAGGTTTTCGACTGTTTTCGAGGTTCTTTGTCGAGTAATAGCAATCTTATGTCAATGAGACATAGTCATATAGCTTCATTGATATATTTTACTGCTTAGATATTACCGTTACTGCTTAATAATTTTATGTGAAAGGTAAATTTTGTTATCTACTTTTTTTTCATAAAAAGTCATAATATTATCTATCTTATACTTATCTAATTGGACTACTTAAAAAGTAGAGCCTGTTTAATCGCAGTATCACAGGCAGTATGATGTATGATGTCAATAACACGTGGCACGACATTGACAGGCGACAAAATCTCATTTTGATTTGCTTTATTATATAATAATTTATATTATTGCAACTTTTTTTTTTGCAAAAGTTGCAATAATAGATAAATTTAATTAGGCTTAATTCTAGAACGATCTCTGCTCTTGTGAGAAACTTATTGTGAATTCAACAGAACAAGTTCCTTTGCAGAGGTTGCTTTAGCAACTGCAGTTGATCTAGTAGTAATTTTATAAAATTTCACAGATGTTTTCTTTCGTAAAATTAGAAATATAAGTTAAAAAGACGTGTTACTTATACGTCATAAACAAATAGAAGCAGTTGTATGATAAATAACAGAATTATATTACCGGTCGCCATCATAATTAGGTACCAAAATCTAATTACCGATTACGCAGGAAAAGTGACAACCAGTCACGACAAACCAATTAATTTGATAAAACGACTAGGTATGTGTCATGACTCATGACTCATGTGACTATCATTCATGATAATACGGTTTTAGGATGATCCGCAAAATACATAGCAGAGATACTTACGATATTGGGTCATATCGTGAGAAGATCCGGCAGTACGTCCGCCGGAGAGCAATGACCGACAGATCCGAGTTCTGAGCCGTATTACCGATACATAAGAACCAAAAGTGTTACAAAAGACCAGACGTCAATCGTACCATGGTCCATGAGATCGTTACGCGGACCATGGAACAGTGAAGTAATGAACTATATAAAGCAATGGTCAAATTCTAAACAATTGATGACTTATGGCCTGTTTCACCGCTTCCAGATAAGGTGCCCGATAGGGTTATTTGACAGATTTTCCATACTCCATCTGTCAAATTAAGTGGTGGATAGCCTTATCAGGAACCGGTGAAACAGGCCCTTAAACTCAGAAAAATGTAAGTAATAACTAATAAGTTTTGAATGATTTTCGATTTCCTGTAAAGCCAAAGGTCCACTACCAACTCAAATTGTTTGACGTTTTGAATGTGAAAAACTGACAGACAGATCAACACATTTTTACGTTTATAATATTTGGGATTAATGCTATGAGGGGATCACAAAATTCGTATGATGGATGGTGTGTAAAAAGCCGGCGCCGCGCTGGCTGACTGAATTCTTTTGAGATTATTTTAAGCCACCAGACATGTTATAACTAACTATGAAAGTAATACCACGTTATACGTAGTGCAAAGGCGATTATTTTGATCACCTGACTCGTAGAATCTAATAATAGTAGAATTATTCACTGCACTGGTAAAACATTGTTTAGCAGTACAACGTTTTGAAATCACGAAATTAGAACATACGATGTAAACATCTCAATTTTTTACTTCAGGCGGGCTACCACGGCCACCAGTAGAAATGCGAAAGTATAGACCATTCAACTAGTCCATTTGGACTTAAACTTTTACATCAGATAATTTCTTTTAAGATTTTTTCACACGTAAGTAAATCATCACTCGGGTCGCCAAAGTAATTTATGATCTTCACCTCTTAAGATAGCTCTTAAAATAGCTTGTTATCGATGAGTCGTCTAGCGTATTGCGTACTCCGAAATAGCCGCACTATCAGTTTTAATTTCGGAATCGGTCAAGGTCGCCGCTGTTGCTAGCGCAGTTCATCACAAGTTCGTGGAAAATGCCACATGATTACATTAGGCATTGATAAGTGTGAACACTTATCAATGCCTAATGGCTAATTATGTTTTATTGCCGAAATAAGAAAGGTAAATAAAATATAACAATTTTGAATATAATAATATCCTGTAAAGGCGTTTGAGAGTACCGACCGTGCTACCGACCTTTAGTTTAACTATCATGTGTTTTTATAATTATTATTTTAAGGCAGTCCACCGAGTAAACGACCTTGGCCATACTGCATACATTTGCCGCGTTGCCGAGATCGCACCAAAACCCATTTTTTTTTACTTATTCTTAGTTCCAAATTGTCCTAAAAAAATTAAAACAGGGAATATGTAGTTTATGATATTGTCGATCTACTGGCGTGTGTTTCAAATAAAAGTAATTTGTAAATCCTAAGGAGATGCTGAATGTGTGCTTGAATTATAATAAATTGGTTTTACTTTGGAAGCTGATATCATGAGTATAATAAACAAAAATAGAAAATTTAAAACGGGGAAAGGAATGTTGATATACTGAAGATTATTGTTGTATTTTTACTACAACTTTGTAGCTTTCAAATTATGAGTTTACAAGGCTTGAAATACGGTAAATTACGGTATCTCCGTAAGGAACGCCCTTAAGTACGGTACGAACCCTCGTAGTTTTATCTGTTCACAGGAAAACTTATACTAAAATTACTTACATTCTACTGTTCTACTAAGATTTGTAATGATAAAGTATGCTTCCTCGATGGGTTTTGACGATTTTATAGTGGTGTTTCAAAGGGGTCTATACTAAGAGCCTTAATCTTATATATTTTTTAGCCACGCCATTAATTATTTAAAGATTATACTTACTCTCATTTAACTCTTAAAACTCGAACTTAAAACTGACGTGTAAAAGTGAATTATGAAGCCTTTAAAGATAGTAAGAATTCTGAAAGAGAAATATACATTATGCAAATAAAAGTAACACATCGGAGGAAAACTACTTAGAAGAAAAATTGTATTGGTTTGGACTGGATGTATGAATGAGTAAACGCAGACATGTCATAACATGTTACTTACCGCGTATCTCTACGCGTTCCACCACACGTTTTTGATGTTGACATGAACCTGATAAATTATAAGTAACATACATCCTCTGATAAGTCGTCGCCAAGATAGTTGCAAGTGATGCAATACAATTTTATGAAATTGGACGAAGAATTAAGGATGATTGGAATACGAAATAGTCATGAATTTCACAACACGATAAAATCATGACGAGAAATTTCGAGAAATGACAACCCCTTTCACTGGGCACACAAATTAATTCTTACAAAGTTTTATTTTATTAATATTTATACTTAAAGAGGTTGGCGCATTTACATCAACTATCTAATTGAACCATTTAATGATAACCTGCATCGTTTAAATCTAGGTTCATGACGAGGCCAACTAATTTAGCTTCATCATGGTATGACGTAATGGAATTATATTAGTGACATCACTTTATACACGACATCAAATTGGGCCGATCGCAAATTAACAAGCTACGCTAGTTATTCACGTGTTAGTGAGGTGTGCAAGGGGCGTGTAATAAGGGCTAAAATATAATATTATAAAGTGGTTTTGTAAAAGATTACATAATATTATGTTGTAATATGTTGTTGTGTGATGTGATTCGACTCATTGTCACTTCAATATATACCTTAATATGTAAAAATGTCTGTCTGTTATCTCTTCACGCCCGAACCGCTAAACCGATTTTGTTCAAATTTTTTATGGAGATACTTTGAGTCCCGGGAAAGGACAAAGGATACTTTTTGTCCCGGTAAAATGTAGACAGGTACGGTTCCCGCACGATGAACAAATTTTGGCACAAAAGAGTTGCGGTCATCATGTAGTTTCATATATTTTGATCGGCAATTCTTTAAAGAAGCTTATATAAAGAAAACGTGTTGACTAAACCCCTACATACATATATTTTATTGTCAGCTTTTTATGCTTGTGAAGTCGGAGCATGTCGCTAGTAATAATTATTTTGTAATTATGACCGCATTATAAGAATTTTCTGTCAGTTAAGTTTGTATGATTCAATTGACAGCCGATTAGCATGTTATGTAGATGAATAGTATAACTATAGAATATAAATATTTTATTATACTATTATGTAATTACTTACTTATTATAATTTACATAACATTTTATACATTACGAATATTATGACTATCTCATTATCGTCGGCATGATTCACAATCTAAATATTGTTGGTTTCATGATTTCATCACAGTACGGGGTATTCTCTGGCCGTGAAATTCCTTTAGTTTACAACTATAGATGTCGCCCGCAATTCCGTTGCGGCAAAATTAGTTTAATCGCACGGAAACCGTCCATGTCACCGGAAAAAAGTATCATGTATGTCCTTACCGGGACCCAAAGCATCTCCATACCGTACCAGTAAAATCGGTTCTGTGGTTTGGGCGTAAAGAGGTTATGGACAGACCGACATATTTTCGCATTTATAATATGGTTATTACAACATCAATAATAATTAATTCTTAAATTATTCATGTTTTATAGATAAGAGGATAAGAGGAGTTGAGAGACTTCGAGACCAAAGGCATTGAGAGACATTCATTCATTGTACTTAATATTATCTTGTTTAATTTTTGTGATGCCGACTCGAGACTTGCCAATGTATGTCTACTCCCCATTAAGATTAAAGTTTTCAATAAACCATTAACCATCAAACAGTCGCTAGTCTCTACAGTGGCATGTGGCGCTATGACATATTATAGGCAGCTGGGTCTACTCCTTTGGTATTCGCAGTAACGTATCGTCAAATTTGACGTATCGAGATAAGGCCACCTGCACTCCCCTGAATCACGTCATGTTCTGCCGCCACACCGGACACGGTAAGCTGTTTAAACAAAAACTCATATCTTTGACGTACCTAGTCGATCGAGTCTTAGTAATGGAAATTAACAAGAAATGATAAAATATTATTATGAAGCAAATTGCCGCCACAGATAATAATATCATAAACCACATTATCAAGATTAAATAATAAATTCCAACGATTTCTCTAGGAAAAAAAACCTGTACTGTATGTCCAATGTCCATCGTCTAAAACAATGAAATTGAATTTTCGCACGGTCAAAATGGGTTCTAACTTCTATCAGAGAAGATGATTCATATCTAGGCAGATGGCGGACCTAAGTACATACTTAGGTCAATTATTTAGTAACTATATTACATAATAATATATGTGTGTATTAACTATTATATAATTTCATAGGTAAGTAATTGTATTAAAAACTACATCAAAACATGTTTTGATGTAGTTTGAAAAAAAACACATTCCTACCACTCCAACTCCTGTGTCGCCAGGATCAACAGTGGTAACCTGCAACCACGTAAACCCTTTGATAATATGATCTCAGGGATGCCCGAGGGACAAGCTAAATCTGTCTTGGGACCCGCAACGAAATTAATTTCGTTGCGGATCAAAACATGTTGATGAGCCTGGGTCATTATAAATTTCCTATTACATCTTGCAGTTGATATGTAAGACCGTGTTCACACCAAACCGACTGTGAGCCGCCGAATGTGTTTATTGTATTTCCATACATATTCACTTTTTCGTTCACACCAAACCAACAATTAAATACGCCATTTACTCTAGGCGTAGGCGCAGACATTCGATACCTTTCACGTTCACACAGGGGCTCGCAAGTCACAGTGAGCCTGCTCACATTAGGCGGTGCGGCGCGGCGCGGCGTACCGCGTACAGTCAGTTTGGTCTGAACATGATCGTCCTAGGCCTCCTCGTCAAGGAAAATCCAAAACCTTTCGTTATTTCTACGAAGCCATACATCGTATATAGAACTGACGAAAGGACAAGTTTCTCGGAATGCCTTTTTAAATGCAGCAGTGACCATGGTCTCGGTTCGCACTCGGCAGATTTTTTTTTTTAATCTTGGCATAGTAAAAAGACAAAGACCTAGACGGATGTATCGGGTCGATGACATTATTAAAATAGTTGGTCAAGTGCGAGTCGCGCTCGTGCACGAAGGGTTCCGTACCGTTATAAGGAAAACCGGCCAAGTGCGTGTCGGGCCACGCGCAATATAGGGTTCCGTAGTACCGCAAGTTTTAGATAATTTTTATGGTCAATGAACGTACATTTAAAGCGTGTTTTACACTACTAACAACATCATCTCAGTTACTTTCAAAGGAATTTGAACGAAAAGTTCCTTTACACTTCGCCGAATACATTTTTTTAGTTAATCAACTATTACTCAATAACTTATGAAGTCTTCTTAGCCGTGATAGTTTTCTTTTTAAATTCAGCATATTTCCTACTCCCGTGAATTTTTTGATATTTCCAAAACCAACCGTTTAGCTGGTAGAAGGAGGGGGGGGACACTGGACTGTAACGATTTTTTCCACTTTAAAACTTAATATTTCACAAACGGATCCCTAAATCGGAAAATGATCTATGAATACTCGCAATATTTTTAAGAAACCTATTCAACGACACCCTACACGATGGGAAAAATTAAAATTATTCGAAAAAAGCTGGCAAAGTTGACATGTTTCGCGGTAGTTATTAGGGAAACGGAATTGTTGAATCTTTTTGACTAACGGCACAGAATACATATTAGTTTAACAACTAACGGAGACTATGGAGTTTTACCTTTCCATAACAAATGAAAGGTTTCATTAGGTACCAAGTCTCATGTTACCTCTTAAAATCTATACTAATATTATAAATGCGAAAGTAACTCTGTCTGTCTGTCTGTCTCGCTTTCACGCTAAAACTACTGAACCGATTGTAATGAAATTTTGTACACCGATAGTCTAAAGCCTGAGAAAGGACATAGGCTACTTTTTAACTGGAAAAAGGGGTTGTAAGGGGGTGAAAATGCGTAAATTTGTTCAAATTAAGTTAGTTCCAAAAATTCATAACAGATGTCGCTAAGAGTCGCCTACATCGCGTTATCGCTTGCTCATGCGTCTTTCTATAAGAGGTGGTACCATGTCCATTCCTGTTATTCGATTGTTTCGATGGTTGTACACGTTAATACCTCGATCGTGGGAATCGCAGACACAATAGATTTTTAATTGTTATGCGGCAGCCGGGTGCCGCTTGCGGATTGATGGGTTATTGAATAACTCACTACTCAGTACTTTATCCATGCAGTGACGTAACCTTAAACCTACCAATGATAAATAGATTAAATAGTTTATGGGTAACAATGGGTAGGGGAAGCCAGCCCAAAGTGGCCACCTTAACTGCCAATTTAAAAAAAAGACGAAATATTATATATTTAAAAATAAAAAATGTACTACCAGATAGTGTATTTATTATATTTCTGTTATGTATAATTCATATTGACCCTAATCTTAAAATTAGCTCATGATTTACATATTACGACAATCTGTCAAAAAACCGCTTTGCCCGAGGGCCCGCCTAAAGCGGCCATAGGGGTAAGGGCAAAGTGGCCAGCCCAAATGTTCACAAGAAATGGATTTTTTTTCTTATATTTAAATGTATTTTTTTGGTAAAATGAATACAAAAAAGGTAGGTAGTAAAAAAGGTATTTATTAAAAACAAATTAACAATTAGTGGTATCAATATCAGTCTCCAAATTATCATAAAATATTCTTTAAACTATAATTTAAACTTTTTAACTTTAAATATATATTTCTTAAATCCGCAAGTTCGAATCCCATCGATGGAACAAAAAGTTTTCAATGTTCCCGGGTCATGGATGTGTTGTATTAAATATGTGTATGTTCTAATAAAATCTTAAAAATATATCATATAATTATTAAATATATTTCCGTTGTCTGGTACCTGAAACACAAGTCCTTAAAGTACATAGCACGGGGCCAGACTGACGTGGTGTGAAACGTCCATAGATATTATAAAAAAATTTAAATATAAAAATTATCATAGAAAACTATATAATATAATGGTGGACCGGGCAAAGCGGCCAGGTGGCCGCTTTGCCCGGGCCACTTTGCCCTTTGGGAACAGTTCTGTTTTAAACATAATTTTCTCTCACATTTTTTATCATACTCAAGAATAAAAACAATATACATAAAGCTTAATAGATAAGAAACGACACCGGGACAACAGAAGCATTCAAACATACAAAAAAAAAAATGAAAACAGGAAGAATTTACCTTGCATTTTTTTAATAAAACGTGCAATTCTAATGTTTTAGTCACAACAAGCGCGCGCCTTCCCCAACCGCTCCCGCGTTACTGCGCGGGGCGGGCCGGGATGTTCACAATGCGTAAGAGCGGCAACGTCGCACTGCCTTCACAAATAACCGAAATATTAAGGGTGGCCACTTTGCCTCCTATGGCCACTTTGGGCTGGCTTCCCCTAAAGCTTAAGTTGTGCATTGTGTAATGGCTAAATAAGCTTTAAAATTTGGTATAAATAGTTTAATTTAAAAAATATATTATATTATGTGCACACTGCACAGCTGTTTTTGGGTATTTTGATTTAAGGGGTACCAGGGTTTTAAAAAGCTTTTAAATTTGACACCAATTCTGTTGACACCGTGCGCTATAAACTGAAGTCCACGCGGACGAAGTCGCGGGCAACAGCTAGTACTTATATTATAAGTCTATGCCTCTTACGGTCTGCAAGCTTTCTAAGAATCAGCAGTCAGTTTTTTTTCCATTGCATTCTAAAGAATGTCGTTTTCCTTATACGTAACTAATAAGAAATCTCTTCCAGCAGAGAGAGAGAGAGAGATAGGATTAAAACAGCAAAATATAGGAGTAGGTACCGTGTGCACAAAATAAATACATTTCATCAATAAAGTAACTACATATCACATGATTAGTGAAACCAATATTACACACTAATAAGATAATTAAAATGAATCAAAAAAATAATGTTAAGTATCTATAATCAGTGCCGGTTTTAGCACTTGTAGCTTCTTTTCGAGATTTCTTAGGCACCCAGGGTGCTGGTAGTGAAAAAAATAGGGGCGCCTGCGGCCCCACGCTTGACGACAGAGGCGTTTATGATAGTACCTAATAAGGGCACGCCTTGTGGTTTGGAGTTTAGACTTTAGAGGCTACCAAATTATGCTACACAACTTGGTAATTGGTAATGCGATAGCTATAGGTACGTACTACGTAGCTATCGCACTATACAGGAGGTAGTCATACATAAAATATAACGTCGGTTCGGCAGAAAGGTGTGATGAATGATGATGTTCTGGGTACGTTCGAAGCCTGCGGCAGTGACTCAGTGGCCAGCTCTAACGCTTGTCCTTTACTTTTATTAATGACTACGTGTGTCACCAGAATACCGCAAAATCTGATGACAATAATTCTATTTTTAGCATTGATTTTTAGCAGAAGTTACACATCTTCGACTATATCAGCTATATCCTAATAATATGTATAAAATGATTAATGAAGGGTACTTACCGGCACAGAACAGGGAATATCCTAATTAATAGAATTTTAGTAAGACGGTTTTCTTTACCTGTATTATAGCCTCCTTAGCATGACGATTAATATTATTTCCGATCGAGAAGAAATAGACATAAAGAAGAAATAAGTTTCTTAGAGTAAAATAAAAGTTCCTTCTTCAAAGCAAATAAGGTCGTATACAGTCGTAGATTTATCGACAACAGCTGAGTTCTGTTTATATTTTAAATGCAAGTATTCGAGCATTTTTACGACCCATTGTTCGAAGATCGAAAATAAATCTTAATCGACATGCTGGCCCAGCAGTCTCGCGCTCACGTTCTCGTGTCGTCTCGCGCTCTCGTTCTCGTGTTGTCTCGAGCTCTCGTTCTCGTGTCGTCTCGCACTCTTGTTCTCGTCTCGTCTCGCTCTCATTCTCGTCTGGGTCGCTCTCGGTGTCTTGTCGGTTTTTGCGCCCGAGTCAAAGGGTCTCGTTGGCTCTTGCGAGGACAAACGAGAGCGACCATGTACACACTGAACATAACTCACTCGTTAAATAAGTTGTTTACCGACAATATTTATGAACAGACGTGTTTCACTATGTGATTTTACACGTCATTTTCCTTTTGTCCATGGTTTACGAATTTCCTTTTTGTGGTAAATGCTTAAAAAATTATTCGACTCGACGAGAGCCTTCTAGGCCGAGGCAAAGATCGGACGTTTAAGGGCCCACTGTCAAAACGCTAGCCCCGCTTACACACAACGCTATCCTCCCGTCATGATACAATAAATCCATGAATCGTACTTTCGGGCAATGTGCTTTAGGCTGCAGCTAATAGTGAACAATATCGCGTAACAACGGTTCCCGCATTATAGCATGAAAGTAAAGGTCGCAAGTCTCAAAACTGTTTTTTAATAATTACTTAAAAACTAAATTAACAATATATTATTAAATAAATCTCAATTTCATTTGAGTCAATCGTCTTCCGGGGTCGTAATCACAGCCTGCTCTTAAAAGCGTTTGTGAGTTTCGTAGCAAAACTCTACGCTTCGTAGCAAAGCTCTACGCCGCGTAGCCAACTCATAACCAGACGTCACGAATGAAGTGGCCACTGACCAACAACGAGTGCGTTACCCCAGCCAGAATATTATGTTGCGATTTCTTAATTACCGTTTCTTCTGTTTCCAATTAGAGCACAGGCTTTTATTAGTGTGCCTTAATTATTATTATCGTTATTTGTGCCCTTGCAGATAAGTACTTTGTTTAACAAGAGATCACCATTCGATTTTTTTAGGGTTCCGTACCCAAAGGTGAAAGGGGAAAAACTGGACCCTATTACTGAGACTTCGCTGTCTATCCAGACTTCGCTGTTTGTTCAAGTCGTATTTCAAGAATCGCTTTAGATTGTGACCTCTGAAATTTTCACAGAATGTGTATATTCTTGCCGCTTTAAAACAACAAATACCTACTACAAACAAAATAACTATAATTTATATTTGAGGGGGAGCGCCCATACAGCAAATGTGATTTTTTTGGTTTTTTTATCTCGATATCATAGGCATTATGTAAGTATTTAAAGTGCTTACTGCTTAACTTTAAATACTTACTTAATTCAGAAAATATTCAATTATTTATGATTGTAGGTACTTTAATATGTAGTTACTAGTAAATAATAAATTATAACCTGCGATCTTCCACGTGCGCTTTGATAAAATAAATATTTCAGGGGGCTGAGGGACTTCTATACTTATATATATAAAAAAAAACTATTTTTGGGCAACTTTTACTCTAAGGCTCTATCGCTACGGAACCCTTCGTGCGCAAGTCCGACTCGCACATGGCCCATATCACGAACCACGTACTAGGCCCAGGCACGATTAGCATCGTGATAGGTCAATGACGTCTAACTTTTGCTGAAATTTGGTACGGCGAGGCTTGTCCCGGGAAAGGACATAGGATACTTTTTATCCCGGAAAAGTGTACGGTTCCAACGCGGTTAACGAATTTTGGTTTCACAAAAAAAAGCAAAACATTTTTTAAAAATATAGGTACCCTCCTATTGACATCTAGTAATGAATTTGAGAATCGTCTTCATAGTTGACAATTTCCAAAATAGCCAAGAGATGGCGTTGGTGTTGAATGTTAAGGAAAAGCAATTTTTTAACAAAATAGTTTCTGCATCAATAATTTACTATAGGAGTCAGTATTTAGATTAAATAATAAAAATTAACATGGAAATATCACAATCAACAGAAAAAAAACTATAAAATATTAAATTTATTTAATGTTTTTGAATATTTCGTATTGGCAACACCATGTCACTGTCTTGCTTACACGTCAAATGATTTGTTACAATTTCCGATTTTATGTTTTCATGAAGATAACTTAGACCAATTCCATAAAATAATAGTTAAATTAAATAACTAGTGACAAAAGTGAACAAGGTATTCAATAACCATCACTGTGCGTGCAATAATACCTATATATTTTGTTAGTCATCTAATGTTTTATTAGGCTAAGCTAGCAGTATGGGTAAGTTTTATCATGTACTATTTTACTGATATTTACTGTGTACTAAGGGGAAATAGATGCAATAAAACTAAACATTATGCTGCTCTTTTAGGTGGCTTATTTAGTTATTTTAGAGGGCTGCTTGGTGCTCGTGAAATGAGGATTCTTATACTCGGTTTGGACGGCGCCGGGAAGACAACAATATTGTACAAACTGCAAGTAGGGGAGGTAGTCACCACTATACCCACCATAGGATTTAACGTCGAACAAGTTACATACAAAAATTTAAAGTTTCAAGTATGGGACTTAGGTGGGCAAACAAGTATAAGGTAAGGTTTGTCTATCTCTAGATTTGAGAACACACACACAAGCACACACTTAGTTTTAAATAAATTGCCATTAAAAAGTTGCAAACGCAACATTAGCACCATAAAATAGTAGTGGGTTTGGTGTACCATGCTCATGTTATTCATTGATAATAAAACATGGAGTGGTGCATGGATTGTTTTTTCTTGTTTGTTAATTAAATTTATATAATTTGTTACTTTGGGATATGTTACTGTATTAATCCTTACTAATATTATAAATTTGAAAGTGTGTCTGTCTGTCTTTAACCTCCAACTGTCTACGGAGTTGCGGGAATCATATACCTAGTTGGCAATTATAGTCAACTTGCTTTTGCTCTATCCAATAAAATCTCCTTGTGTACCTATAATTATCATAAACAAATACAAATTCTTCATTCACAACTGTATGTGTGTACACTCCGGAGATAAACTTGGGTATTTTGTTAAAAGAAGTGTGAGTGTGTGAGTAACTTAATATTGTGTGGAAATACATTTTTTTTATGCAATAAGGGAGCAAACGAGCAAACTGGTCACCTGATGGAAAGCAACTTCCGTCGCCCATGGACACTCGCAGCATCAGAAGAGCTGCAGGTGCGTTGCCGGCCTTTTAAGGGGTAATAGGGGAGGGTAGGGAAGGAAATAGAGAAGGGTAGGGAAGGGAAAAGGGTAGGGGATTGGGCCTCCGGTAAACTCACTCACTCGGCAAAACACAGCGCAAGCGCTGTTTCACACCGGTTTTCTGTGAGGATGTGGTATTTCTCCGGTCGAGCCGGCCTACTCGTGCCGAAGCATGGCTCTCCGACATGAATTATATAGAACAAGAGCCATAAAAAATCCTTTTACTCGCATTTGGATTATATTATCATACATGTGCTATAAAAAAGAAGTATCTAAGTAGAATAATACTGTTAAATCATTCAAATTGTGTATTTCAGACCTTATTGGCGATGTTACTATGGCAATACAGATGCAATAATATATGTGGTGGATTCAGCAGACAGAGATAGAATAGGAATATCCAAAGATGAACTTGTGCACATGTTACGGGTAAGTCTTATATTAATTGTTGTAATATTTTTTCATATTGTCTTATATTATTTTCAGCAGTTGCTTGTTAACCAATTGCCCAAAGTAATGATCAAATTTAATATTAATCCTTCAAGCGGCAAGCCCCATATAAGCACCAGTGATGGCGACAACAATATAATACAGTAACATTTCCAAGGAACCCCGATCAAAGGATTAATAGGCCGAGTAAAGTAAAAATATATGAAAAGACTAGGCATTTCCTTTTCTTAATGTGCCAGCCAAATAGCACAAAAAATATAATTTCTTTAGAAAGCAAACATGACTAGGACACAAATTATCCCTTGTCCTTACTATTTCTAGGAAGAGGAATTAGCGAATGCGATCCTTGTGGTGCTAGCAAATAAACAGGACATGGCAGGATGTCTGACTGTAGCAGAGGTCCACCAGGCGCTGGGGCTGGATGCACTCCGGGACAGAACGTTCCAGATATTCAAGACATCAGCGGTGCGGGGGGAGGGCCTCGACCAGGCCATGGACTGGCTATCTAATGCGTTACAGGCTAGGAAATAACAATAAAGGTTTGTTTCAATATTATTATTAGATTATATTAATTTAACCCATCAATCCCTAAGCGGCACCCGGCTGTCACATAACAATTGAAAATCTATTGTGTCTGCGATTCCGACGAAGTTAATGACTAAGTGAAATTATTGATTTTAAGTTAATATTATTCTTGCTCGTAACTTCTGCACAAAGTATTATTTTCAATTGCCTTTAAGTTAGGTACTTTACTTGAAAAATACATAATATCACAATCAATTAACTTTTTTAATGTATCAAAAACGTTTTTGTGGCATCTACTTATCTAATCAATGTTTTTTTTGGAAAACATAAATGAATATGTTCGCTCAACATATTTGGGAAAAAGCGTGCATGTAAAGCATGAATAATATTTTTTGAAAAAGTAGTTATAATATGTATAGTTTGCTACAATTCAATTATAATATTTCAAGTAAAAAACTGAATTAGATAATAGAAAATGAGTCTTGAAGATTTAAGGAACGAAAAGCATTAATAGAAAATATATCACATACTTACCCAAGTAACAAGTTTTGGAAATAGGATTAGTAGAAAGTATTTTATAATAGGCTTGATGACTAATTTTTTTTCTTATTGGTAATTGAAAGACCCTTAAAAAATAGAAACATTGCTGAAAGAATGACTCTCATAGCTTAAAAATTCACCAAGATATGAACAATTCAAACATCTCATAAAATAGACCTGCCCGAAACGCCCCATACAAAGTGCTAAGAAAGACTGACGTCAGTCTTTCTTAGTTTGTACGGGTCGGGAGAGAACTTTGTTCGATAGGTATATTAAATATTGCGTTTATGAAAGTGGTTTCATACCAAAAGTTGCTTTTAATTGCATAAGTTATCGAATGGTATACAAATATTAAGAAATTTAATTGAAAAAAAAAAACGACTTGATTATCCAACTTTGAAGGCGCCTAACAAAAAAAATACAAATGCTATCGAGCTGAAATTTTGGTAACGCTTATTTTTTGCCGTGCTTTCTTTATTTTATTAACAAAAGTCGCTAATCTTTGACCTTGTCATCATCCCTATTTATGAGTCTTACTTGTAATTACTGTCTTATTACTATCTAATGATAGGGCAAACTACCCCATCATTAGCAGCCATCCTGTTTACTTTCCAAGTATTTACAAACATATTATTATCTAAGGTCCTAATGACCTTCTTAGATTTGTTTAAAAATACTAGGAGTGCAAATTTTGTGATTTTAATTTTTATGTATTTTGAACTCTTTATTGCCAATACTGCTTAGCCATATTATATTTTTGTTTTCAGACCAATAAGTATGAAGCAGCGACGTGTGAGGCGTGTGTGTTGTATAGCAATGGTTATGCCAATAGAAGATACATAGCATGGAACGGGCTGCCTGCCATCGAGCATAACATTATAACCCAAACCACAAAGCAAGTCACAAAACTTCAGAGTAAATATCATTTGTAAGAAATTTTGTGACTCGCCAAATGGTTCGGAGTTTGGAACTAATTTACTTTAATACAGAAGTGTCAGATACCTGATGCTGACCTGGTGGCCGATTCTGTATCGTACATTTGTAAGTTAATAACTGAGTTAGTAACGAAACGAAGGAGTGAGTAACGGAAAGTGCCACTTTTTGTATTCACTTCCATACAAAAGTGAGACTTTCCGTAGCTCACTCCTTCGTTTCATTACTAACTCAGTGATTAACTCACAAATGTACGATACAGAATCGGCCAGCTGGTTTGGAACATGTTTACGGTACCTCTTCACATTGGTCCATGCTGGCCCACTAGGAGCCATCGCCATTGTGTAGACGGGGTAGTGGTGTATGATAGTGCGTGATGGCCTGTAGATTGCCAGGCAGTAATGCGCCATTGCGTTTAATGGTGCTCTTAGACAGAAGTTATATAACGTTATAAAACATTGTGTAACACGATAACATTTTATAACATCGTGTAACATACGCTACGACATTTCAAAAAATAAACGTATATTTTGTTATAAATTGTTACAAAATATTATATAACGTTATATAACTTCTATCTGGAAGCACCCTAATACCAAGTGATTGTGGTTTACAGTTCACGATGGCCTGTAGTGGCCAGTGGGCCATTGTGTACTGGGGGCTGTACATGCACCTACTGGATGCTAGATACTGGACTAAACCAGCATCAAAATCAAGTGGCGCTGGCGCCTTTACTGTATCTTTGTAAAAAGTGTGCACGGTGCATTAACAATATATCCATCCATTTTTGACATTTCGACACTTGTCTACTCACGGCGCCGCGCTAGCTCGAGCCCCGCGCCGTGTGAAGGCGCCGAGGTGGCGCGGGCTGGCTCGAGCAGGCGCGTCCGATCCGATTGAAGTCGGTAACTTCAAAGCCGCGGCTCGGCGCGGCTCGTGATATTACGCGCCGTCAGAAACCAGCACTATAATAAATGAACAATACTACAAATACTACAAATTATAACTTATAAAGTAGTATACGTATACGATAAAAATGTATCCGTTATCCGTTATATCCGTTGAGAAGTAAGTATTTTTAAGCACCATTGGAATGAAGTTGAAATGTCAATTTATGGATCGACGTGCTGTCGATGCACACGCTAAATCAGCACTTATGATTCTTTCGGTTAATTGCTCGATGCTGCCCGCTAACTCCCTTCTTTTTACGTTATTTTAACTAGTAAATTTAAGCTTTTTATTGTGATAGGTGACAATGTATTGTGAACTTTTGTTGATGAACGTATTTTTGTATAAAGCGAGGCGAGTTTTCTAAATATGTATTGACTCGGTAAAGGCAGATGCGGAGATGTAAATGTATTTATTGGTTTACTGACTTATAATAAACTATAGAATTATTTGAACTATTTATAATAGTAGTTTTATTTATGAAAGTCTAATTGAAAATTAATTTAAGTGCTCGAAATGCGGGAAAAAGGAGCCGGTCAGTCAGGAACAACAGGAACCACCTTGTCTGTCCTGCTCTACAACTTACAATAGCATAATACTCCACGCAGGATATTCTTAGCACCAACCTCAAAGACAAATTAATGTTAAGAGTGGCATCAGGCTGCGAACGGTGCTGTATGTTGGAGTCACCATAGATCCATATGAGTCGCACTTGCGTCGGGGACTAGTGATCTCAATATGGCGGAGAATACGCCAATACCATAGCTCCATGTAGTCGGGCATAAAACCCGTGGAAATAATAAGCACGGCTATACCCTTATAGATCCTGCGATATTGCTGCGACTTCTGCGGCGGCCGGCGGCAGCCAAGCGGTCTGCTAATTTTGCGAAAATGCTGAAACCCTGGTCATACGGGTGAGTTATTGAACCTATTATAACATGTAGTTAAATATAGTAGGTATGTCAAGTTGTCAACAGGAGTTTTGCCGGGTATACGAAAGAGTGACGTTTTGTTTTTGTATTATTTTCCTAAAATTGTGTTATTTCGGTTTTTAATGTGTAATGTTGGTAGAATATTAACCATTAAATATTCGTTGTCGTGCACAAGTGTGGGCAAGTGATACAACTTCAAGAAACGTGCCATTTTGTGTTCCCTCCAAAACTCCATCGAAAGTTTTAGTAAAGGGTCTACCACTTTACTATACTAAAACAACTGACTTGACTCGTTGACTTTACCGACTACTTTTTAGACTTTGACTAGACTTTCGACTTGACGATAATCTGGAAAAACAACTTGAAAATTTTGTAAATTTTTTACGAAAATTTTTTTCTCCCGCCAAAACTTTACTTGACACTGGCCATGGTTTACAAGCCGAGAGCCATAACAAGAAAAAAAAAAAAGTTGTCAACAGTAATGTGACATTCGATTACGATCATAATTATAATGTCAATACGGTATTGACGTTATCGTAAGCTCATAGTAGTGAGTGGTATTGACAATACCACTTGCTACTATGAGCTTACGATTACGCCGTTGCCACCATACTCATACCGATGATTCAGAACTTTTTGTATGTTTTATGATTTTTATCCTTAGCACCCTGAATAAGTTCCAGCAGAAATCTCGGTTCTCGCTCACGCACTCTACAACTACTTTAAGTATTGACTGAACTATTGTAAAAAAATTATAATTTCTTTATTATGTGTTTCACAAATAACGATAATAATAGACTAATCAATCAGTCTTTATTTTACTCGACTAGACCGATAAACTAGACTAATAAATATAATAAACAAACACACACTTCTTAAATAATTAAATGATTTATTATGAAGTTAGTGTTTGTTTATTGTATTTGACAGTGACGCCCAGCGGCCTCTGCATACACGACCGGTCCGTCCGTCTTTCGTAATTGTTTACTGTTCGTTCAATTTCGATGGTTGCTCAGATGAGTCAGGCCTTCGGCAAAGCTTCGGCTTCGGCCGGGTTTTAGGCCGAAGTCGAAGGTTTCGCTGAAGGTGGTTTTTTTGGCTGAAGGTTCGGTCGGCCGAAGCTTCGGTCGGACACTAGTAATGAATATTGTTTTTTCCTTGGAAGTCGGGTTCAATTTTTTGTTATGGTAATAGTACATATCTGTCATTATAGCGGCAAAAGGAAGTCTGGGACACTGTTCCAGTTCTTGAGGCACAGTGTACACTGTACAGCCTGGTAACAGTCCGACGGACGGGCATACAGCTGGAAGTCTCGGGCTGTTCCTTCGGTTTATATTATGCAGCGTTTGCGCGAACGCGCGGTCTTCTCGCAATTTTCACAGGTACTTGTGATCTCGCGGTGTAGCGGCCAAACCGCTCGTTTGCGCAAACGCATATAAATCGAGCCATAGGAGCAGCCGTTTTTTCGCCTTGAGTACGGAACCCCAAAAAGTTACGATTGTAGATGCCTGAAGTTTATTATAGGGCAATAAATTACAGAGACAACACTATCGAGTTTCGCTAATTTATGTGTGGACTCTCTGACGCGTGGAATGCGGTCCCCGACTCAACCTTTTGTATGCCGGAGTCAGAACTAACGGGCAATACCTTCGTGAATCGTGATAATTAGATAATACGAGTTAGTATATTGTTATTATATCTATATCTATCTATACTTATAAAATTAAATGTCCTGACTGACTGACTGATTCATCATCGCTGAGCAAAAACGGTTAAAGTTACAGCCACGAAATTTGGTGAGTAGGGTTTATTTTATTAAGTAGACACCCACTAAGGAAGGAATTTTGAAAATTTTACCCCGAAGGGGGTGAAATAGGGGTTCAAAGTTTGAATGAAAGTCCGTCATTTCTTAAGTCAGGAACATGAAAGTTTATTTTTGTACTGCTGATTAAAAATGAATGTATAGTTATTAATAGTTTTTGGAAATTCTACTCCCAAGGGGGGTGAAATTGGGGTAGATAGAAAGTTTAAATGAAAGTCCGTCATTTCTTGAGTTAGAAACATGAAAGTTTACCACGTGAAGGATCACAGGCTATCGATTTTCATTTTTTCAGTGGCTATACATATTATATTTTATACCCGTGCGACGCCGGGGCGGGTCGCTAGTTTGTTATAAAATAGAAATCACAAAACTTTGCAGTTTGCACAAAGCATAATATATTTTAACGCCGCGCTTCAACGCCCCAGCGTCTGCCGGCCACATGTTTGGCCACATATTGTGACCGCGAAAACAATAGATTTCCAAGAATCCGCGATCGAAGGAATAAATGTCAAGTCAAGTATCACAAATAATAGTATTTGTCAATGATGGTCAAAGATTCGTAAAAAAAAGAATTTTCCTTTTTGTGTGCTTCGGCAATTATAATTATATTTATATTATGGGTAAACTTGGTAAAACTACATTTTCTACTAAAATATTTTTTTTCTTCATCTTAACAAACCAAATTAAATAAAACGCGGATGATTTAAGTGATTATTAAATGATCTAGCCGTTAATTTTTTTTTAATTAAATAAGGGGGCAAACGAGCAAACGGGTCACCTGATGGTAAGCAACTACCGTCGCCCATGGTCACTCGCAACATCAGAAGAGCTGCAGGTGCGTTGCCGGCCTTTAAGAGGGAATACGCTCTTTTCTTGAAGGTTTGCAGGTCGTAATAAACATTGGTTGCCATAAATTTGTAATGAGTAGGTTTTTAATATCAAAACGCAGTATTACCATCGGGAGGGCTTCGGTTAGCGCGTCACTAACGACTGTTCGTAGCTGGTAGAATCTAAAATAACTTTGTGAAACGCCTTTAACGGTTCGTCACCCGTAATTGAAAAACGTTTGGTATCTGATGTACAATGACGATTCGTTAAATATAGGAACGGCATTAGTAATAGTCGATCAACTAAAAAAATATTTTCGGTGAAGTATAAAGGAACTTTTCGTTAAAATTCCTTTGAAAGCAACTGAGATGATGTTGTTAGTAGTGTAAAACACGTTATAAATGTACATTCATTGACCATACACAAATTAAAAAAAACTAGCGGTACTACGGAACGGAACCCTATATTGCGCGTGGCTCGACATGCACTTGGCCGGTTTTTTATATTTATTAGAAGGGAATTTTTTATATAGATTAGAACTTAAAATTTCGATTAAATATTAACTTTCTTAAGAGGTTTTTGCTCTACTATTAATTGCCATACAAAACTAAATTAATGTCCGCGATGTCATTACATTTTCTGTATCCTTCAATTAGCAAGGTTTTCTACTTTAATAAAAAATCGGCCAAGTGCGAGTTGGACTCGCGAACGAAGGGTTCCGTACCATTAAAGAGCAAAAATAGGTTGAAAATGGGGTTTTTTGTATTAATTATTTGTTTTATTTAAATTTAATGAATAATTATTAAAATATAAATACAACTAAGTATTTTTGAACAGTTCAAGTGCCTACCTATTGCCATTATTAATATCAAGCAAAAAATAGCAAAAAAATTACGTTTGTAGTACGTGAGCCCCCCTTAAATATTTAATTTATTTTGTTTTTAGTATTTGTTGTGAGGTGGTTTACACAGATTGTGTGTATCCGCCGCTATAAAGCGGCAGATACACACAATCTGTGAAAATTTCAGAAATCTAAGTATAGCGGTTCTTGAGATACAGCCTGGAAACAGACAGACGGACAGACAGACATCAAAGTCTTAGTAATAGGGTCCCGTTTTTTACCCTTTGGGTACGGAACCCTAAAAACTAAAAATCGCTAACATTGCCAATTTGCCAACTAAAACCACAACTCACAAGGTTCCGTTCATTTTAAAACAGGGTTTTACATCATATTTTTTTCATCCCCTAATTTGAAAAGCAGTTAGTTCCTAATACCTATAATATACATATTACATACCATAGAATTATTTATAACATTATCTATACGAGGGCTGCTATTTATGTATCCGGAACTGGCCACTTACAAGAACAATATTTAAAAAGTAATTACAACATTTGAAAATAGAACTCTTTGGTTGAAGAATACATTTTGTTTCATGTGACTGTCAATTAATTTCCATTGTGGCGTCATTTTGAAAATTGCGTGTCTTCATTTGCCATGGATTTAACGCGTGAACATTTTCGTGCAATGATTTACTACGATTTTCGGCGTGGGCTAAATCAACAACAGTGCTTTATTCAACTCACCGCAACTTTTGGAGATGATGCACCATCAAAAACCACTGTTTATCACTGGTACAGTGAGTTTAATCGTGGGCGGTCTATGCTCACGGATGAAAATAAAGGTCGCCCAAAAACAACTGTTGTCCCACAAAATATAGATGCTGTGCGGGAACTAATAATGCGTGATCGTCATGTTACATATCGCGAGATAGAGGCGTCCTTAGGCATAAGTATGACGAGCATACATAAGATATTACACGAACGTTTGGCTGTAAAAAAATATGTTCGCGTTGGATTCCGCACAACTTGACAATCGATCAAAAACGGGTTCGTGTCGATTGGTGCAAAAAAATGATAAAAAAATACAACCGTGGTACGTCAAAAGCCGTTTATAATATCTACACAGGTGATGAATCTTGGATCTGACCCCGAAACTAAACAACAGTCGACGGTGTGGGTGTTCCAAGATGAGCCGAAACCAACAAAAGTTACTCGTGCAAAAAGTACTTTGAAGCAAATGGTCGCCTGTTTTTTTGGAATTAATGGACATGTGGCTACAGTGCCATTAGAGAATCGTATAAAGGGGTAATTCTGAATGGTATACGACCATTTGTTTACCAGAAGTCTTTGAAGAAATAAGAAAGGACAACCGACAACGCAGAATCTTATTACATCACGACAATGCTAGCTGTCACACCTCAGCTGAAACAACAGTACAGCCCTGATTTGGCACCTAACGATTTCTTTTTATTTCCATACGCGAAGAACAAATTACGTGGTCAACGTTTTTCGAGCCGCGAAGAGGCTGTTGATGCGTTCAAAATGCACGTTTTGGAGATACCTCAATCAGAATGGAAAAAGTGCTATGAAAATTGGTTCCAGCGTATGCAAAAGTGTGACGATCATCGCGGCGAATATTTTGAATAGCAATAAAACCATATTAAATGATATATGTTTGTTTCTTTTTTTAATTCCGGATACATAAATAGCAGCCACGCCACTTATAACTCAAGAACGGATGAACCGATTTGGCTGAAAATTGGTGGAGAGGTAGTTTAGAACCAGGAATAGGACATAGGGTACATTTTGTCCCGGAAAAATGTACGGTTACTGCACAATATACTTTTATGATCTGCGCGTAAACTATTCAATCTATTTTGATGAATTTTGGTATGGAGATACTTTGAGTCTCGAGAAAGAACAAGGGATACTTTTGGTCCCGGAAAATGTACGGTTCCCGCACAATAAACTTTTATCTCAAGAACGGATAAACCGATTTGGCTGAAAATTGGTGGAGAGGTAGCTTACAACCAGGAAAATGACATGGGATACATTTTGTCCCGGAAAAATGTACGGTTACTGCATAATGTACTTTTATGATTTGCGCGTAAACTATCCAATCGATTTTGATGAATTTTGGTATGGAGATACTTTGAGTCTCGGAAAAGGACAAGGGATACTTTTGGTCCCGGAAAATGTACGGTTCCCGCACAATAAACTTTTATGATTTTCTCCTAAACTATTCAGTCTATTTTTGTGAAATTCGGTATGGAGATACCTTGAGCCTCGGGAAAGGATAAGGGATACTTTTGTCCGGGAAAATGTACGGTTCCAGCACAATAAACTTTTATGATTGTCGCTTAAACTATTTAATTTATTTTGATGAAATTTGGCATGAAGATACTAATTTTAATCTATTGTTTTCTTAATTATACCAATTTGAATTAAATAATCATCGTTAAGACAGGACAACGTCTGTCGGGTCAGCTAGTTAAATATATTAGCTAGTCATGTGGCCTCCTTGCAGCCCCGGATCTTCAATTTTTTTAGGCGGCTGAAAAATGCCGCCGCGCTTATGTTTATTTTTTTTTTTGGTATTTTTTTTTTGGTATTTAAGCGTTTTTAGAAATTATACCCCCAAGGGGGTGAAATTGGGGTTGAAAGTGTGAATGAAAATGCGTTATTTCTTGAGTTAATAACATTTTTGGGCTAATAATTAAAAATTATTGGATAAGTGTTTAAGCGTTTCTGGAAATTCTATTCTCAAGGGGGTAAAACAGGGTTTGAAAGTTTCAATGAAAGTCCGTCATTTCTTAAGTTAGAAACATAAAAGTTAATTTTTGGACTGCTTATTAAAAATGAATGGATATATTGTATTTAAGCATTTTTGGAAATTTTAACTAAAACCACCTGCGGTTTGCCTTCAGCCGTATACGGAGGGATATCCTGGATCTGTTTAACATAGGACTCCCTCCACGACCGGCCGGTCTACCTCACAAGGGACCGGACTTCCACCAAGTTAGGGAACGCTTAGGCTAAACTAAAGAAAATAAAGTGTTTCCCTCGGCGCCGGGACTAGCTAAGCCGAGCAGGTTCCCATCCTGACCCGGAGCCCCGTGGAACATGTATCTATACCTCCTAACATTTTTTAATAAATCGACTTCAAGATCAATATCTACAAATAAACTGTTTTACAAGAACACGTGCTATTATTTAAATTGCAATTTATAAAATAATAAGTATTTTTGTAAAAATCTTATGAATCATTATAGATACTAGAAAATATAATTTATATGGCAAAACAATGTTTGCCGGATCAGCTAGTTTCTTTATAAACTACAATAGGAAAATTTTGTAAAATAAGCACACCTACAGTTGGGAATATTGGAATTTTAAAGACGAAAATTATATTTTAACAGTACCTACGATTCTATGCATAAAAATAAAAATTAGGAAATTAATTTAAACAGTAATTATTAAGCCAGCAAAACAGCTTAATAGAGTATAGACTATCATTTTGATTATATTATTATTTTCGGTATAAGTGCTGGCATCAATGTTGCGAAGTGCTTCGTAACATGAACTTCAATAAAGATGATTAAATGGAAAATTTTAATTCATGTACAATGTTATTTTAGGGGAGGGGGCACAGACATAGTTCAAGAACTTGATCTATATAATATGTCTGTGGGAGGGGGCTACTTATTTTCAATTACTGGTGCAATGAGGATACTGGGGACCGCACACGGCCGCCCACTCGCCACAAATGGATTTTCAATTTGATTCTTGCTGGACACCGGTCGCGATCTCTATAGACTCTAACTTTTACAAAGGATTTTTTGGAAATTAAAAGTTTGCAAGATAGATCGAGATATAGTATGACGCTACTTGTAGCGCGTGATGTCTCACGAACTCACACCCCTTAGGTTGTATAGGTACCGTTTCTGGTAACACCCAAATCCCAATATAGGTTTTTAATTCAAGATTTGCTCCGCTATTTAGGCTTGTATCGTAGGGCTTGTACCTACAATAAAACCTTTAGAATAGTGAACTCTAAAAAATAAAATATTCACACAACAATAGTTTCATTTTCAATTAACTAACAGCAATGCAGATAGTGACATATACTCGAATTATAACCCAAGAGCTAGCGACAGCCAAAAGCCTTCCCGCTGCCAGACCACCTCAAGGGCATACTGGGTGTCTAGCAGTGGAAAGCAACTATCAAATATGTCCTGCAGTGGAAGACGAGGTTCCTACAGTTATCCCAAAGAAATTGAAATAAAAATTGAGGTTTATACGTCGTCTTTATCGAAGGTTAGGTTATATACCTTCAGAACTGGACCTCCTAAAGTTACCGCGACCGAATATCCATAGTTGCTGGTCTTTATTACCTCTATCCATACTTACTATTACAAATTTGAAAGTGTGCCTGTCTGTTTGTTACCTCTTCACGCCCAAACCGCTGAACCAATTTTGCTGAAATTTGGTATCTAAGAGATACTTTGAGGCCCGAGAAAGGATATAGGATATTTAACCCAAACCGCTGAACCGATTTTGCCGAAATTTGGTATAGAGATATTTTGAAGCCGGGGAAAGGACATAAGATACTTCTTCCTATATTCTTCCGACTCCTTTTTTCTTCTGATTAATTAACTTAAGACAGCTTTATAGGGTTTTCGTGGTTGGATACCGCTGTCGATCCTGGCGACACAGGAGATACAGTGGTGGGAATGTGTGGTCGGCCAAAGCACGTTTAAAAAAGAAATAGGATACTTTTCATCCCGGAAAAATGTACATTGTACGGTTCCCGCGCGTTAAACGAATTTTGGCGCAACGGAGTTGCGGGCGCCAGGCATCATCTACTCGACGTAGTGGTCATAAATCATAATCTATACTAATATTATAAATGCGAAAGTATCTCTGTCTGTCTGTCTGTCTGTTTCACGCCAAAACTACCGAACCGATTGTAATGAAATTTTGTACACAGATAGTCTAAAGCCTGAGAAAGGACATAGGATACTTTTTAACTGGAAAAAATAGTTGTAAGGGGGTGAAAATGCGTAAATTTGTTCAAATTAAGTTAGTTCCAAAAATTCATAATAGATGTCGCCGTGCTTCTCCTACATCGCGAAGACGCTTGCTCAAATGTCTTTCATTAGATTTTCGATTTTTTCGATTGTTATTTCTTTGTTACGTTATTTAAATAACTCAGTACTTTATCTATGCAGTGACGTAACCTTAAATCTATCAATGATAAATAGTTTATGGGTAAAGTTGTGTAATTGGGGGGCTAAATATACTTTATTTGGCATAAATAAATTTTAATTTAAAAAAATGAAATAAGTTATGTGCACACTGCACAGCTGTTTTTGGGTGTTTTGATTTAATGGGTACTAGGGTTTTATTATAAAAGCTTAATTTGACATCAATTTTGTTGACATCGCGCGCTATAAACTGAAGTCCACGCGGACGAAGTCGCGGGCAACAGCTAGTAATTATTATATGTATACCTATTATTATATGTATACTATATACCTAGAGCTATAATACTTTCAGCTTTTATAAAATCACGAAATTTTGACTGTCGCTGGCTCTTGGGTTGTATTACTTTAACTAGCAGTTCGAACAGTGTGGAGTGGTGTGGACGTCACTGAGACAATGGCGATAAATACTACAAAGATTAAAGTAAAAACAAGGAATATTAAAAAGAGGGATGAACTAGGAGACATAATATATCAGCTGAAGCCATTGACGGCCCTCGAGTATGTCACAGGCGTGTTCAGGTTCTACGCCAGAGATGATCAACTGCGGCCCGTACCGCTCGCGTGCAGGGCCTATGGTCTGCTTATATCGACAGCAATGATTATCACGCTAGCCGTTAAAATGAATTTTCAGGCAAATGTTTTTCATTTTAACACATTCGACAAAATCTCCATCCCTGCATTTGATTTAATCCAAATTCTCGTCGATCTTTCAATTCTGTTGCACCTGCTTGGAGCTTGCCGTAAGAAAAACGAAGAGATAGTGAAAAAATTGGCGGAAATCGACAAGTTATTACAACGGCCGCTTCAAACGCAGATACAGCGTAGTGTGTCGTTACTTACTTTCTGCTCGGCAGTCTTTATTCTGGCCCTCATTGTATTTATTTATTTTGATTATTGTACAATGCAGTTACCCCTTGATATTAAAATATTAATTTACACAGCTATAATTAAAACACATCTAACGCAAATAGCTTTTATTGCGTACGTGAAACTGGTCACTAAGCGTCTAAGCGTGATTTGCGACGTGCTGATCATGATCTCCGATGGGCGTGCAGTGAGCAACTTGAACGCCAGGAAAGTTTTCGAGAATAAGGAAATGCTCGACAAATTGTACGCGATGTCCAAACGTAGGAACATCCTCCAGACATTGGCCAAGGCCTTCGACAGAGCGGACTCCGCTGTCCTCGCGATTAACAAGGCGTTCAGTTACGACATATTTGTTGTCTTCGCAGATGCATTTTTGTCCAATATTACATTTTTCTTGGCCTTTGTTAGAGGTGAAAAAATATACACTAATTTAATCCATTTTATGGTAGCCAAGTTTATTAAACAATTATTAAAAAATTTGGGAACGATACTGATGTGCTACTATTCTCAGTGTCTAATATACTACAAGGAGCGTACAAAATGTCTTCTGAACCACATGATAATGAGCTGGAATACAAACCAATCAACAAGACTACAAGCAAAAGTATTCCTCGATGTTATGAAAAATCATACTTTGGAAGTGAACACGTTTCAAATGTTTACTATAAATATGAGAACACTAACGCTGTTCATGGGGTTGTCCACAACATACGTTATTCTTGTCACGCAGACGGCTTTG
This sequence comes from Polyommatus icarus, assembly GCA_937595015.1. NCBI lineage: Eukaryota > Metazoa > Arthropoda > Insecta > Lepidoptera > Lycaenidae > Polyommatus > Polyommatus icarus. The sequence goes on from OW569326.1 coordinate 6,435,330, forward strand.
TGAAGAAAAAAAAATACAATTAGGTACTGTTATCGAAAAACTTTTCAAACTTTATAAGTTGCATGACCATTAAATTAAACCTGCTTGCTTACTGGATCGTAATTCATAATTCACAAGATCAATAAAATATTATGATCTTATAAACTAAGACATTTTATGATTCAGTAATAAAACAAAATATAAAATATGTTTATTTTACAGACATCTAATTCACATAATCACAGAGTTACGCGTACGTCAACACTGCTTTTGAAATTTTGTTTGGAATAGTACATTACGCACCTAGGGCAGGAAAATAAGAAATGTCTCAGATGACATGTAATGTGAATAAATGTATCGAATGTAAAACATGTGATCTGAGGCTTTCTTATTTACTGCCCATGGTGCGTATACTATTTTTCTCATCGACGGAGGCGGAAAACGGCAACATCGGCAAGCGCAGCGGGAAGAAAGTTGACGTTTTACGCCCGGAGGATATTAGTAGTTACATTACGCACCTAGGGCAGAAAAATAAGAAATGTCTCAGATCACATGATTTTTGTGAAAAAATGACTTAACTGTGTATTTCGTTGGGAATTCAATAAATAAAATCCAAATATGTTTTTTTTAATAATGTTAATGTTTAACATTTAATAATATCACGTCAGTTCTCGATGTTTAGTACCCTTTTTTGTTGCGCAGGGGAAACCCTTTATGTGTGCCACGGGTTGGGGGTGTGCTGAAGCACCCCGGGAGTATGCACCGGGCTTACCCACTAAAACCACCTGCGGTTTTCCTTCAGCCGTTTACGGAGGGATGTCTTGGATCTGTCTAACACATCTCTCCACGACCGACCGGTCTACCTCAAAAGGGAGCGGACTTCCACTAAAGTTAGGGAACGCTTCGCACTCCCGTCCTTCGCCGGCGGAGCGGAATGGAGGATGGGTCATCCTCTCTGTTCCGCTGCGTGGCCTCTTCCTGCGAAAGGACGATTTCGCAGAAAGAGATCACCGCCTGCCAGGCCTCATCTCTCTCGAGCATGCAGCGAACCATACTCGAGAGCAAAAAGTCCCGCCCCGAACTTGCTAGTCTGTAGCAAGTTGCAAGTTCTAACAGGTGACGCTTTACAATTCTTCAGCAGCTCATCACAATCCTGAGGGTGATGGCAAACCAGCGGTGGCGATTCAATTGGGCCACCTCTGTGGCTCAGTGGCTGAGCGCGTGGTCAGCGCTCAAGCTGGAAGTTGCAGGTTCGAATCCCGCCGAAGCGCGACGGAACAAAAAGTTTTCTATGTTCCTGGGTCATGGACGTATATGAAATATACATAATATGTAACATGTAATAAAAATGCTATATGTATACTTCATGGAATTAATCTTATATATAAAATTTCCCTGTCACAATGTTAGTTACCGTACTCCTCCGAAACGGCTTGACCGATCTTTATGAAATTTTATATGCATATTCAGTAGGTCTGAGAATCGGCCAACATCTATTTTTCATACCAAAAAACCCAAAAATTATTTATATGGCAAAACAACGTTTGCCGGGACAGCTAGTAACTAGTATATATTATTTCCATGGTATACATTAGTCTAAAAGTATTAAGTAAATATATTTCCGTTGCCTGGTACCCGTAGACCGTAACACAAGTCATTCAGGTCCAATTAACACGAGGCCAGACTGACGTGGTGTGAAGCGTCCATAGAATATATTATATATATTATTTACTACTTTTTTACCTTAAAAATATTTTCGTGATCATCGTTATGAATTGCGTAACTTTTTTACACCGAAAAATCATTTCTGAAAAGATTAGGAGTATTCGGCAAGGCTTCATATTTGTACCAAGGAGTAGTTTACCTTCTGGTAAGAGTTTAAATAAATGAATAGGTGTGTAACATCGCAAACATCGCAACAGTAAAGAGTGACGACGGCTGTATCCACCTACGATAACTCCTCGATTTGATGTCAGGACTCAGGGTGTCCGAGTGCACAGGCGAAAAACGGTCCATAAAATATTTATTTTATTTTCTTTGTAGTAGGCAACTGAAAAACATGTGTATTTCAGTTACCTACACATTTCAACTGTTCAGCTCTACCTAAAGGTTATTGATAATAATATGTAACCTAGTGAAGGACGCACCGACGGACAGACGGACAGATAGCGAATTCTTAGTAATAGGGTCTCTCTTTACCGTTTGAGTGCGAAACCCTAAAAAGAGGAGAAGTATTCCAATAAGATCCAGCCTCCAGATGAAGCCTCGGCTCCGCGGTAGTGAGATGCGCGGGCGCAGTTTACGAGTCACGCGCGCCCGCTAACTGGCCGTGCTGACTGACACCTTGACACCCTCAGAGTTACTGCCCAGTGCCTATGTTGGGAATGCGGAGATCTTCCACATACGCTAAATGTAGGGTAGGTATAATAAAACAAATCCTACTAATATTATAAAGGCGAAAGTAATATGTGAGTTTGTGAGTTTGTATGTTTGTTACTTCTTCACGCTTAAACGGCTGGAGCGATTTCGACATCCTGGATTAACACATAGGCTACATTTTTAACCGATTTTCAAAATGGAGGAGGTGTTATGTTCATTTTTAGGGTTCCGTACCTCAAATGGAAAAAACGGAACCCTTATAGGATCACTTTGTTGTCCGTCTGTCCGTCTGTCAAGACCCTTTTTCTCAGGAACGCGTGGAGGTATGAAGCTGAAATTTATATCAATTACTCAGGTCTACTGTCCCTTGAAGCTGTGAAAAAATCAAACTTCTAAGCCAACGCAATCAAAAGATACAGCCGTTTATGCCGAAAATTTTCGACACTTGCAAGGGAATCAAAACCTACAGGGTGCTTCCCGTGAACTCAGAATCTTGAAATTTGGTACGAAGCAACGTCTTATAGCATAGATAAAGGAAAAATTACGAAAACCATAAATTTTTAGTTACATCACATAATATATATTTTTTTAATAATTTTAAACTTACTACCCATTTCCTCATAAACGCGTAGAGGTATTAAATTGAAATTCATACCAAATACTCAGGTCTATAATACCTTTAAGCTGTAACAAAATCAAACTTCTATGTCAACGCAATCAAAAGAAACAGCAATATAAGCTGCATATTTTGAAACTCGCAAGTACTCGCAAGGGAATCAAAACCTAAAGGGTACTTCCAGTCGACCTAGAATCTTGAAATTTGGCATGAAGCAACGTTTTATAGCACACATAAAGGAAAAATTCCGAAAACCTTAAATTTTTAGTTACATTACAAAATATATATTTTTTAATAAATATAAACTTATTACTTTTTTCCTCATGAACGCGTAGAGCTATCAAGTTGAAATTCATATCAAACGAACTTTGTAAACCTTGCAGGTTTGTACGGAACCCTCGGTGCGCGAGTCCGACTCGCACTTGGCCGGTTTTTTTTTTAATTACTTATTACTCTAAACGAAACGGTGCATAGCGTCATTAGTGCTGAGTTTTAATTCTCCTTTTTAGGAACAAACTATAAGCTATTAACTATAAAAGTGAATTTATTCTAACCTTAACATACAGATTTCGATTTTCATTTGATAAATTTTCGTCCCATCTTCTACCAAACCCTAGGAGTGCTGCTTATCACAAAACAGTGTCTTCCATCAAACTTCCATAGACTCTCAGTCATCAAAATCGAAGTTTCCGATGATCAAACTCAATTTATTTTGTTTCTAATACTATTTATCTGTTACAACACAATTCAGTTTACCTAATTACACCTAATAAATCGCGGGTAACACCGCGGGGCACAGCTAGTTGGTAATACTTTAGGGCGGCTTTACTAGTTACTACATACACACCGTAAAAGTTGCAGCTCTGAAAGAGCAAAAAATTTTATGATTTAAATTGTTATGCGAGCACCCTACCGTCACGAGTGTGCCCATACAAAACAAAAAAAAGTTACTCTTTCAGCGCTGCTACTTTCACAGTGAACTCTATCACATATACAATATGTACACATATTCCTAATTACGAAAGTATTATCAGTTTGTTTTGTTACAGCTTGTATAGTTTTCGTTGCGACTTGCGGCCCACGACAGTCAACAGCCAAGAATCAAATATGTTTGTGGCCCGTAAAAAAAAGTCGAGTACCGCTGCTTTAGGGTGTGTGATGTGTATGAATCCCCTGTATAAAATTTACTGTGATAACTGAAAGTAGCAGGATTAGCAGGTACATAGCACAAGAACAAGCATCTTTTATTATTCTCTGTCGAAAGTATACCATACTAGTAAACGTTTCGTGATAAGAAATTGGCCTGTTTAATAAAACATCGTTCATTGAAATACCGTCCAAGTTGAGTCTAAAATCTATTATTTTGTGATTATTTTCATAAATTCAATGACGTTGCGGAGGCAGTTACTCTAATCCAAATTGAATAATTTTTAAGGCTAAAAGGCACCAAATTTTGACTATTACATCACCGCTTAGCCACTCTAACGTCCGACCTTTGACGGCATTCAACCCAGAACCGTCAGAGGGCGCAGGTAAAAAAAAAATGGCCGAGCGCCCAATGCCGTTACCGATTAAAACCCTGTTTTCTAACAAACTACAACTGTAATAGCAAATTAAAAAATATGTTTATAAAGCTGATATTATAGGCAATCGACTTATGTAAAAACTAAATTATAACTAATAACGTAAAACAGTACAAAAAATAAATAACGGAAAACCGGCAAACAATGGCGAAGTTTTTAAGTTATCGATTTTAAGTCGTTTAAAAACATGTTAAAGTACTGTAGATAATTATTATTTCTAGATATTCTGAAAGAATAAATTTCCAGGATCATTTTAATATACTTATAACACATAATACAATTAGTAAATAAATACATTTTTACTGATATTTTTATGCCGGCACTTACAGTCGACACACAGAAAAATATGAGCTAGGAGCTTGCAAACAATTTTTATCACAATGTTGGTTCCACCGGATATACTGTTTTACCTACCAAAAGACGCGTAATTTAATAGAGAACCATCTAGCGTAATTATTGTGAACCTCTTGAACAGTGCCATAGAGAAATTAACGTTGCGAGCGGTGGAGCCCTTAGGGCTTCCATAGTCGCCTTACCGGTGTACGTCAAAATATAATGGGTAACCTTAGTCACCCGGACTACTGACGGTGAAAAAAAAATTCGCTCTACCCTAAAACACACGCTATACAGCATAGTCACTTTGTTTTGTTACAGCCTGTATAATTTTTTTTAAATTCAATGGTTTTTTCTGAGTTATCGATTCAAATTGATACAGTAAATGAACGTATCTTCGTATTTATTTATTGTATATATTTAAATATACAATATTGAAATATTGTTCTAGCGTAATGAACAGGAAGGACCGACAACTGGCAAACTGGAGCACATGTTTTTTCAGAAAATAAGTTATAATATAGCTGTATAAGTGTATTACCTTATAAGTGTATATATATATATACATAAAGTGAAAATAATTAATAATCTATTCATATTATAAAACAAAGTCGCTTTTTTCCCTCATGTCCCTTTAATATTTAAAACTACGCAACGGATTTTGATGATTCTTTCAGTGTTAGATAGCCCATTTATCGAGGAAGGCTATAATAGGCTATAATAGGCTATATTTTTTCACGCTAAGACAAATAGGAGGAATAATATAATAAAGGAAATAAAGGAAAATGAAAAACGGGGAAAATTATTTGAAAGGGCTAACTTGAACGCGCTAATCTCAGGAGCTACTGGACCGAATAGAAAAATTGTTACAGTGTTAGATAGCCCATTTATCGAGGAAGGCTGTAGGCTATATTTTATCACGCTAAGAGTAAGTAATAGGAAAATGTGGAAAAACGGGGGAAATTATTTGAAAGGGCTTATCTCGCGAACCACTGGAGCAATTTTTATGTTATTTGGCTATTAGGCACAGATAAGTAGACCACGTGAAGGATCATATATACACATCATATATATGTATATATATATATATATATATATGTGTGTGTGTATATACACATACACACATATTACATAGGCTATCGGTTTTAATCATTTTTCCAGTGGCTATATATTTTATACCCGTGCGACGTCGGGGCGGGCTACTCGCTAGTTATACTATAATTCTTTTTGATGCACTCATATTGCATTTCTATGCAGTTCTAGTTTCGGAATTCGGAGCAAGCCCAGTGCCCACTATCATGCGTCGATTGTGTAACAGCGTTACAACTTACAACAATATCATAACTGACAGCCGAGGAATAAAGGTCCAAAATCTGGAATGCTGTAATGCTGTTATAATGAAGCGATGATGACACTCCTCTCCTACCACTCGCGAGTACCTATTTCCTCTCGATGGAAGACAAAAACTTGCATATGATTAGGTTAACGCACGGCAATCCTGAATCGCGCTATCGAAGTTTTCGAATCTGTAATAAGTAATACATTAGACACCTAATTGTGGGTACTGTTCAGTGTTCATACTACAGAAAATCTAGTAATAAAATTATTTTCAAACTATTCTAAAGTGTCTGTCGCACTCAGGTCTCATGAGACATTTAATTTTGATTAAACTTCAATTTAACGAAAAGTTAGACAGATAATGTGGCTTTTGCCAAAATCTTCATTTAATTACAATTTACAGTTAAGTAATTAATGTTTGTCTCTGAGTGCGGCAGTTAGGTGCCATCACTGCTAGGTGCCATCACTGCTAGGTGCCAACAGTTTCTAAAAAACATCAAAAACGTCTCACGCTATTATAGACTTATCAATAATTATTCGAACACCGATCCTTACACAGAAAGCAAACTTTAAATCGACTCGTAGGTTGTTCCAACGTGGAAATCGAACCTTTAGAGGTCAAGAGCCAAGCTCTAAACCACTGAACCACTGGCTTCTAAAATTTATTGCTGTTGAAACGTGATCGCTATGTAACTTTCCCGGTTGTTTGTTCTAAGTTACTATCGTTCTACTAATAGGTGAGTGATCCGCTAACCGTTCTAATTACTGTTGCTATACTGCGTACCAAATTGCTATCAATTTGAAGCGTATTTATCCCGTTAACAATTTAACCACTAGATGCCGGCCGTATCTTCCTTTGCGCTAAATTTTCGTAAATTATAGTTATCGCTGTCACTGTTTTTAGTCTGCGTAACTGCTTAAGGTAAATAGCCTAGAATTTAGGTCACATTACTTAAGATGAAATAAAGGTTGCCTGGAAAAAAACTACTCTAGGGAATGGTAAACTGGTAGCTATTTTTTGTACCATCTTTTTGTTTATTACTGTTCTTGTTATTATTAAATTATGTTCGCAGTTTGCACTTGGCAGTTGGCATGAGTACTTATGTATACATAATATCATAATATTATGTAATTTTCCATTTATGTATGTACAATTTATCATCAAACTGACAAACTATACAGCTTTTGGTGAGTAGAATAATAATTATTATTTACTTTGATAATTCCAGTATCATATAATTCTGTGTTTCTAATAATAATAATAATAATTTATATTAATATACCACAATATTCATTTATCATGTGTTGTAAATAGTAATTAATCAATTAGTATTATTTGTTGAAGAATAAATGTAATATGGGCATGGGGGCGCTTAGACGCCACTGCCCACCAGATGTATACTGTATATTATGTACCACAGACATAATATATCAAGATCTATTTCTGTGGTATGTACACAATAATATATAGTATAGCCATTAGTCGGCGACAATTAGCGAGTGAAAACGCGAGAAAAACCCGCGTCTAGCGCTAGTCGGAACATTCTGGGCCGCCACGTGCGCGGGATCATGCCATAGAGTAAATTGAGACAGACGCCAGCTCAACTTATATTATGTATCCCACTTTTTGCTCGTCGGATCGCCGCTGTAGCCTGCGCAGTTAGAAACCCTGGCCTAATCATTGTGTCGATCACCGACGCGACGTCTAGACCCGTTGTTCGTGTACCAAAATATGTATTAATATCGTCTTCTGTCTCTATTCAGTCTGTGTTCGCTCGCTAGCCCGCGGGAGCTCAGGTGCATTCCTTCGCCGCGCACCCCTATTCCCGCTCGCCACGGTCTAATTTCGTGCGGCACGCCCAAATATGCGCGCGGCATCCCGCCCGACGTCATTTTGGGAGCGCTCGTGGGCCGAAGGGCGCGGGCGGAGGGGGGGGGAGCGGTCCGACTGGTTGCGAGCGATGACCGAAGGCTGCGCGCGCGCCGCGGTACAGCCGCGCACACAGTTACACCACGCCGTAATAGTAAACAACCATAGCGGCCCGTGAAATTCACCGAATTACGCATTTTCGAACACCTCGTTATGACGTGGGCACTATGTTAATTAAATTACTATTCACTATTCAGTATTCAATATAAAGTTTTGTGAAAATAAATTTGCGTAGCGTACAAAAAATTATACTAAAGGACTCCCGCTCGTAATCTAGCATCTATCACACTATAAAACAATAATTTATTGTACTAGCAAACGATACTCCTTAGTTGCTACAAAAGCTCGGAGCTTTAAAGCTCGAAGGGCGATCGAGCGCGATTATACAGGGCCGGTCTGAGTTTGTTAAGAATTTATAGGAGAGCCGGGCGCAGCCGCCGCCAGTAGTGTCCTCGCGCGGCCCCGCGTCGGTCCCGCGATATTGTATGTTCCCGGTCCCGTGTTACTTTGGATCCTGGTCCCGTGTTACTTTGGTCCCCGATCCCGTGTTACTTCGTTCCCCGGTCCCGTGACCCCCGACGTCCCAGCTGCCGTGCTGGTCCTCATCACCCCAGCTCCCGTGCCCACGTCGTGTCGCCCAGAAGCGCCCGAAGTCGGTCTCCAGGGCAAGTGTGAATTTCAGTGAAGTGTTCAGTGTTGTACCAGTGGAATGTATGGCTAGGTAAACCTTCCAATAGCTCGTGAAATTTTAGTTAAGGCCTATTATATTCTTTCGAGTGTCATTGTTTTTCCTTTGCTAGTTTTCAAGGATATGGACAGGTTTAGTGTGCGCCTACTAGTTGCTGGGTAAAATATGCAGTTTTGCATGACCAATTCGAAAATCCTATTGACTAGATTCCAGATTATGAGGCACTCAAGTATATTAATCCGCAACTTTATTGAGTTTATTTCGTCATAGTTTCATTTACTCCAATCGGTAAATTAAAGTCATGATAATTCGTAATTCGCAAAGAATTAAAATGTACTTTTCTGCAGCTCTACATTCAGTACAGTATATTATCATTGTCAGAACTCTACACAGATATTCTATTAAGTTGACGAGTTGGTCGCTTACTGGTATAATTTTACGTTTATTATTGCTTGTAAGTGTAGTCAGCGTGAGAGCTGAGAGTTAGGACACAATTATCTAAGCTTATAGATACACCTACAACATACACGATTGTGTTGGTTTCGCTACCACTTTCAGTTTCTGTTTACGTTCACAAACACTTCTAGAAATTTCCGCAGTAATCGTCTCTACGCTCTAAGCATCAATTACGGTTATAAATGCGTTGTTTATTAGTATTGTCTATATATTGTTTATTGTTATACTTAGTCGTATTTGTTCCTAGCCGCGATTTTCTAAGAGCAAGTATTTCATATTGTGTGAAAACGAGCTACAATAATGTCAAGTATTTAGTTGTACAAGCAGATGTCTTTACTCCATGGTACAAGGAACATAAAGTATCAAGTATTTGAATTTTCAAAAGTACGTCATACAAACTCAGAAGAGCCATCCTTTTTCATTCAATAATGAGTCGGTTCGACTGTAAATACTTATATGGCCGCATAGGAAACCGGTGCTAATAAGGCTTATTCATGTTCTTTATTAAAATGTCATAATTTAATAATATTTTTGACAGTTTTATTATAAAGCCTACAGTGTGTACCGTATCTAGGAAAATAGCAGGAATTATGGACAGTCACTTCACAACACACAATCAAACCTAGGCCATTCTAATGTTTGGTCATTGGTGGCTATTGGCTATAATGTAGCTTCACCGCATATCGTGTCAGCTCATGCCGTAAGCCAGTAATTTAATCTCAGTTTTTAGCGACGAGCAAAAAGCTTCTCGATTACGTCTCATAATGATTTTAAACTTAATCACGACTTGCAAAAAGTCGTGTGGCTCTCGTGCGGTGATGCATGGCGTACGCGCGGGAACAGCGCACGCGCCGCACGATATGCGCTACTGGGTTACGTTGTGCTGTAGATCACTTTGCTGCACTATAGATCTTACTGCTGACTGTCGAGTTGTAGTCTGTAGATCATTTTCCTATAGATCTTTGTGCTGAATTATGGAAGCTAGAGCACCGAGGTTGCTCGCAACTTTGGTGAAAAAATAGCTTTTGCTACATTGTGTTCGGAATGATAACTGTCTTATATTTTTTCTCGAATTTTAAATTGAATTATCCAATACCAAAATCGAATACTATTACACGAGATTGATATCTCGTGTAATAGATTTTGGTATATCATAATAATATTATATCATAATATCTCAGCGTCCGAGTGATGTTTAATGAACTCTACTTTGTAGAGCTTAAAAAAGCTTATTTTTTGAAAAGTGCTTTTTATTTTTTAGCATATTTCTTGTGCTCCCACATTACTTAATTTTGAGCCATAAAATAAATTGCAACTCTCAATCATTTTAGATAATAATACGTGGAGTAAAATCGGCGCGTGCGCAGCTTTAGCATTATTAATGGCACCACTCCCAAACCACTCACCTTCAATATTTATTTTCACTTTAACACTTAAATATTTATCATTATAATACATTTTTAATGGATTTTGACCCACGCGGTATCGAACAATAATATAACGTTATTCCAAAGATTTAATTTTAAATGCATCGCTTTTTCAAGTCCGTTATATTTAAATAGGCTTAACTTTGCCATATCTTATATATAAAATTCTCGTGTCACAATGTTAGTCCACAAACTCCTCCGAAACGGCTTTACTGATTTCTACCAAATTTTATATGCATATTCAATGGGTCTGAGAATCGGCTACTCGGTACTTATTATATTGATAAGTGCATTTGTTGAATAAATAATAGTAAATTATTACAACTCGAGAAAAACGACGACCATGATAGCGATGGACGTTGCCATGGTGACATGCTTATTTAGTCACTACAATAAAATAATACGGGCGATATACTTTATAATATTATGGCAAAGAAACGTTTGCCGGGACAGCTAGTATAATATAAATCATTAGAATTATATTAGTTTATTATGTATAAATGTAACGCAAAAATATTTTAACACGTACTTATGTTTAAGGTGATATCAGACGGGTGATTTTTTGTTCATTTTGCATCTTTCACTCCGAGTGACACATCTAAACACAGAATGAAACATTAGTGCCGAATGAATTCATTAGTGAACCGATCCAACTGTGTTGGATATTGTCATCCGGCATCTTTCACTCCCACTCCGAATGAACAAGAAATGAATGGTCTGAACACTGAAAGAACGATCATTCGGGTTTTTTACCGACTTCCAAAAAACGAGGAGGTTATATGTTCGGCTGTGGATATTTTTTTTTTGTTTTTTTTTTTTTTTTTTTTTATTTTTGTATGTTCAACGATTACTCCGCCGTTTGTGAACCGATTTTCGAAATTTTTGTTTTGTTGTATTTGGTTTCACTCCAATTTGGTACCATCTTCACAAAAGTGGTGACCTGATGATGGGATCCAGGAGTAATCGAGGGAACTCCTCGAAATTTATATGGAAACATATGGTGATTTTGGTTTTATGTGAAGTGTACTAAGAATATGCTACCAAAAAGTCAAATATTGGGTCAAGGTATACCATGGTTTCGAAGATGCTGAGAGAACTCCTGACTCCTTATAGATACACGTTTGGGAGTTTCGGCGTTGTTTTAAGAACAGAAAGCATATGCTACTATGCAATTCATATTCATCATCATAATCATCATCATCATCATCATCATCGTCTTCATCATTACCACGTCGTGTTAAGGTCACCATTGTCTCATGGCACAGAATAGATAATAGTTCAAGGCATAGGTGTGGATATACTAATAATAATAATAATTTTATACTGTATGTTTTACACTTTGTTTAAATATACACGGCGGTCAGCGCCGCGGAGGCGACGGTATCCGTTAGACGACAGATCGAATATACTTTACTACTTTATATAGGTACAGATCGAATACTTTACTAACTACTTTATAAAATTTTAATAGACAAAATATAGAATTAAAATAAAGTTATTTTAAAAAGAGCATTTAAACAAAACAAAGTCAATAAGTGTCTTTTTAATTAGTTATACTTATTAATCAATAGATGGCGCACTAAGTATCGATTTGAATGGATTTGAAATTGAATTCTTGATTACAAGAACAGCTGTCAATAATTATGATAATATTATATTATATTACTAGCTGTCCCGGCAAACGTTGTTTTGCCATATAAATAATTTTTGGTATGAAAAATAGATGTTGGCCGATTCTCAGACCTACTCAATATGCTCACATAATTTCATGAGAATCGGTCAAGCCGTTTCCGAGGAGTATGGCAACGAAAACTGTGACACGAGAATTTTATATATTAGATGAGTAGCTACGCTACATCCTATGCAAGTTTATACAATTTTTTATCTGATAGATCCTTCGATCGTGGAAAAACGAGACACAATAGCCTTTCTATTGTTATCGCAATCGCCGGTGACCGCTTGGGGTTTGAAGTATTAAAATTGTTAAATTACTTAGCACAATATGTTCACTTCACTGATAATATATTATTTTGTAAGTGTGAACTGTGACTCTTAACAAATTGTAATAAGATACGTAAAATATACGCGAAGGTTTACCTACTAGTGTAACTAAAAAGAGTGAAATTATTATTATTTTTAACAAAAAATTAAAACCGACTTCCAAGGTAAAAACAATATTAACATTAATATGAACTAAAAAGTATTAAATAATTTTTGTTATCTAATAGTGCCTTTTTCCGAATTCGGCTAAACCTCAACTTTTCCTGTACTCAATCTTCATAATTTTGAAGTCGGTGCCAGTTCCAAAAGTTTCAAATATTCTGTCAGAGGACTGAAGATTCAGCTATCTGGTACCGACTTCAAAATAATGAAGATTGAGTACAGAAATAGTTGAGGTTTAGCCGAATTCGGAAAAAGGCACTATTAGATAACAAAAATTATTTAATACTTTTTAGTTCATATTAATGTTAATATTGTTTTTACCTTGGAAGTCGGTTTTAATTTTTTGTTAAAAATAATGCCATTTGGTCTCGAGTCCTGTAGCTGACGGACGTCATAATAATTATTGTATTGATATTTTTTCTGTGTTTTGTCGTTGCCTCACATCGGTCGCAAGCTGTATAATGGTGTTTAAATGGAACGATCAAAATACATTGCTTTTTTTGGAGAACTTTAAAAACTATCAATGCATTTTGAACCAAAAAATTAATGAATACAAAGACCGAACGTTGCGGGCAAACAGTATAAAATCTCTAATTAGTAATTTAAACTTAGGGGTTTCTGAAGAAGATATTAAAAATAAGATAAAGACGATAAGGACTCGCTATACAACAGAATTAACCAAAATAAAAGAGTCTACTAAAAGCGGTTGCTCTTCTGACGATGTCTATGTACCGAACCTGTACTGGTTTATTTAAACATGCAGAATTTTTAAGCAGTGTATGCGTCCCACGGCAGAATTCATCAAGTCTCGTAAGTTGAATAGTTTTCAGTATTTTTTCCATACTATAGTGTACTCGGCGAAACATGGCGGTAGCGGTCATTAACTCCCTGTCAAAAACTTGTCATTTTCTATACAAAGCCGCGATTGACAACACCTGACACTACATTGTCAATCGCGGTTTATATAGAAAATGACAAGTTAAAGCTTTTTATTGAATCTTAAATAGGTACCTACCAACTGCTGTCACACAATTATTACATTATCTGTGATACCGATAACCGATACCGATACCGATACCGATACCGATACCGATAACGGTTACCATGGTGTCTTCTTTGTTTATATCATTTCAATATCATTCTTACGAATAAAACTATTGTATTTTACAATATTAGCCATGATTTTTGGTAGGTATAGACTATATATAGTCAATAATAATATATCGACAATAGAACCTTATAAGCGTTCAACTAGTTGACATAATCAGACCAACAAGACTGTAGGTTTGTCAACTGCCTATGAATCAATTTCTTCTATTGTATAATAATATTATGAATGCGAAAGTAACTTTGTATGTCTGATGAACGACTTCTATGCAGACAAAAGCTTGTATAATTATTTAATACTAGATGTACCGCGCGGCTCCGCCCGCGTAATTTAGGAATGTCACGGAAACCGTACATTTTTCCGCAAATAAGAAACCTATGTCCTTTCACGTAGTCTATTCTTCATGTGTGCCAAATAACATAAAAATTGCTCAAGTGGTTCGTGAGATAAACCCTATCAAATAATTTCCCCCGTTTTTTTCACATTATCCTCTATTTCTTCGCTCCTATTAAGTTTAGCGTGATGTAATATAGGCCTTTCTATCTAACATTGAAAGAATTTTTCAAACTGCTGGTCCGAGTTTCTGAGATTAGCGCGTTCAAATAAGTCCTTTCAAATAATTTTGCCCGTTTTTTCAACATTTTCCTCTATTTCTTCGTTCCTATTAGTCTTAGCGTAATAAAATATAGCCCATAGCCTTCCTCGATAAATGGGATATCTAACACTGCAATAATTTTTAAATTGGACCAGTAGTTCCTGAGATTAGCGCGTTCAAATAAGCCCTTCAAATAATTTCCTCCCGTTTTTCAACATTTTCCCCTATTTCTTCGCTCCTATTAGTTGTAGAGTAGAAAAATATAGCCTATAGCCTTTCTCGATAAATGAACTATCTAACACTGAAAGAATTTTTTTAAATCGGACCAGTAGTTCCTGAGATTAGCGCGTTCAAATAAGCCCTTTCAAATATATTTCCGTTCCGTTTTTTCCACATTTTTCTCTATTTCTTCGCTTCTATTAGTCTTAACGTGATAAAATATAGCCTATAGCCTTCCTCGATCAATGGGCTATCTAACACTAAAATAATTTTTTAAATCAGATCAGTAGTTCCTGAGATTAGCGCGTTCAAACAAACAAACTCTTCCGCTTTATAATATTAGTATAGATTTATATTAAAATAAAAACAATTTAAATATATATATATATATATATATATATATATATATATATATATATATATAACACACCGGCAAAATTAGCGGAACATAACAATTTTTTTTTTTAATTATTCGCTGTTTTTAATATATTTATTTGTTAATTTAATAATTGATGATTAAAAAATAAAACTTTTATAAATTTAGGTCATAAAAACGTGTAAAATAGAAAAAATCTGCATAAATCAAAAATTAAGAAAAGCTATGAAATTTCAGTAGTAAGTTTTTAAGTTAAATTCTTCATTTTTACTTAAGAATTGCCATGTAAACAGCGTGTAATGCCTTCTATGGATCTGAAGAGAGTCTGGATACGCCATTATATGCTTGCATTTTGATTGTCCATCATTTCCTGTGAGATATTCTTCTACTCCTCCAGTAGCGCCAACTCGAGCAGCTCCTGAACACATTTTGGAGCTAGAGTTTTAACTCGTACCGTTCACTCATTGATGTGCCACACGTTCTCAATCGGATCCACATCCGTAGACCGTGCTGACCTCTCCACCTGGGCTACGCTAGCATCATTTAGGTCATAATGCCCGATTTTTTTACTCTATGGATGCGCATAAAATTGAAGTTACTGCCTAAAACTGTGTAAAAGGCACAACATGCAGTTCTACGATGTATGTGCTATTGCCCTGTACTGTCAAAGTACCATCATTAACAGGACTACGAAAGCCGACACACCTAAGGCCTGACTGACCGAACGGTAGGTGTGACTTTTCTCTATCGTGGTTACAGCTCTAGCTGTCGTAGATGCTAGAGAATCACTAATTTTGTATCTAAGCAATGTGTTCTCTCAAAAACCAAACAATCAAATGAGCTGGCATACCTTGCATCCCGCTAAAAACGCCTTTCTTATCAGAAACACTTACAACGTCAATCATCGAAAAACACTTAGTAGGGCATAATTGCAATAAAAATTTGTGAACTTGCCAGTTTTGTTCAATATTTTATTTCTTAAATGAGCTTAGAATCTATAAAAAAGGATTTCACACAGCCCGACTCACTTGAATTCAAGTTGTGGCCCTTTTTAAATATAACAAACGGAACATAGTTAAAAAGGGCCACAACTTGAATTCAAGTGGGTCGGGCTGTGTGAAATCCTTTTTTATAGTTTCTAAGCTCATTTAAGAAATAAAATATTGAACAAAACTGGCAAGTTGACAGATTTTTATTGCAATTATGCCCTACTAAGTGTTTTTCGATGATTGACGTTGTAAGTGTTTCTGATAAGAATGGCGTTTTTAGCGGGGTGCAAGGTATGCCAGCTCATTTGATTGTTTGGTTTTTGGAAGAACACATTGCTTAGATACAAAATTAGTGGATTTTCCAGCATCTACGACAGCTAGAGCTGTAACCACGATAGAGAAAGGTCACACCTACCGTTCGGTCAGTCAGGCCTTAGGTGTGTCGGCTTTCGTGGTCCATCGTAAATTTCAACGCTACAGAGAGACTGGATCTTACGTTCGGAGACGAGAACAAGGCATATATCGGGTGGCAAAGGTTCAGGATAACCGTTTTGTAAGGGTACAAGCCTTAAGAAATCGACCTTAAACTGCTTTGCAGAGATGAAACCTATAGGAACAGGTCCGAGATGTACCTGTAAGTGATTGTACAGTAAGAAGAAGACTCAAAGAAGTTAAATTAAACTCAAAGGTGCCAGCAAGGGCACCAAAACTTGAGACAGGGCACCAAAGAGCCAGGCTAAGATTTGCGCGTGAACATCAAAATTTGACAAGTTAGTGAAATCGTGTGCTGTACAGTGATGGGAGCAAATTCTGTGTAAATTTTATTGACAGGCGATAAAGAATGTGGATAAATCGTAAGGAACGCTATAGACCATCAAACTTAACGGAAACAGTGGTACATCATGCAGGCTTCGTAATGGTTTGGGGTTGCATATGATTTGGAGCCCGCACAGAGCTGATGATTGTTAATGATGGTACTTTGACAGTACAGGGCAATAGCACAGACATCCTAGAACTGCATGTTGTGCCTTTTACACAGTTTTAGGTAGTAACTTCAATTTTTTGCGCGTCCATAGAGTAAAAAAATCGGGCATTATGACCTAAATGATGCTAGCGTAGCCCAGGTGGAGAGGTCAGCACGGTCTACGGATGTGGATCCGATTGAGAACGTGTGGCACATCAATGGGTGAACGGTACGAATTAAAACTCCAGCTCCAAAATGTGTTCAGGAGCTCGAGTTGGCGCTACTGGAGGAGTAGAAGAATATCCCACAGGAAATGATTGACAATCAAAATGCAAGCATGTAATGGCGTATCCAGACTCTCTTCAGATCCATAGAAGGCATTACACGCTGTTAACATGGCATTTCTTAAGTAAAAATGAAGAATTTAACTTAAAAACTTACTACTGAAATTTCAAAGATTTTTCTTAATTTTAGATTTTTGCAGATTTTTTTAATTTTACACGTTTTTATGCCCTAAATTTATATAAGTTTTATTTTTTAATCATCAATTATTAAATTAATAAATAAATATATAAAAAAAAGCTATTAATTTAAAAAAAAAAAAAAATTTTATTATGTTCCGCTAATTTTGCCGGTGTGTATATATATATATATATAAACAATGTGAATATGTAGTAGTAGGTATAGGCTTATTCACTATTGTTACATCATACTCTTCTTATCATGTTCCATTGCCATGGTACAGTACATGAAGTAACGAACTTTTCTGCATATACGTCACGCACGCGGCGGGCACTTTCACTGTAATTTCTTGCATTGGTTGGTGGTAAATTGCTTAACGCTAAAGACGGTACTTCTCGCCATTCTCCAGGTACAATGGACCCTGTAACTCAATCCTCAGTTGCCAGTGATCGTTGTTGCACGTAATTCACTGTAGTTTTTCTGAGCCAATTATGTAGTGCACACGTCGTTTTGACAAGTTGTTCAACTTTTTGCACTGACAATGGAATCGCCTTTTCATAGATTCGGAATTTTAATACTAATATTCCGAAAGTGTTTTCGACTACGCGTCGAGTTCTTGATAGCCGATAGTTAAATATTTTTTGTTTATCACCAAACTCCCCTCTAGTATTATATGGTTTTAAAAGATCAGTTCGCAAAGGAAATGCATCATCTGCCACAATTACGCCTTCCTTAGGGAAATTTAGAAGATTCGAGGACAAAGCTTCATTCGGTGTTGATTTATTAAAGACGGACGCATCGTTTGCCCTTCCGTTTGTCCCAACGTCTATATTGATAGAGCAATATAACCGATTGATAGAGCAATTAAAGAATTAAAAACCATAAGTGAGCAAGCCAAAGTCCAAATTGAAGATAAGTTTGATTTGTTTTGTAAAAGTTTAGCAGTACAACTCAAGAAAATGCCTCTAAACAGGGCATTGATATGTCAGGAAAAATTTCAATCTGTGATGACTCGGGAACAATTAACACAGATGTCACATTCATTGCCTGAACTAATGTACTCGGACTCCAGCACGCCATCCCCATTCACTATCAACCAGTCGCCTCTATATCAAAATACGACACCGGAATATAATAACTATATTGTCACCGAACAACCCATTTATTCGGAACATGTGTCTGTACCCATGAGTTCACCACAAGAGACGAATGAAATCACAATTGTCCAAACATCCACCCAAGAGAAAGAAAACTTACTCTCACAATCTCTACAAAGTATTATGTGAATGTTTATTGCCTATGTATTTAAATTAAAATGTTTTAAAAAGTTAACTTAATTTTTATTCAATAAAAAATATATAACTGACCTTAATAACCTTTCCGAGGGCCTGCCAAATAGCTTCACATACTTCTTGAAAAAAGTAGGATATTGTATTTCGAGGTAGTCTGTATAAAAACTCTAAATTTCCAAAGCTATCACTTGTAGCCAAGTAGGCCTACTACGAAACTGTTTTAAGACTCAAATAATCGGACGAAAATGCTGCGTCCTGCTCTAACAACGTCATTACACGTTTGTTAGAGTAGGACGCAGCATTCTCGTCCGATTATTTGAGTCTCAAAACAGTTTCATGGTACAAGGCCTGGTATCTTAGTACAATTTGAAGTTTTATTCGGTTAGGTATGCTGTCTCTCATTAAAGTATTTTCTTTCGTTACTAACGGAGCAATAAGAAGTAAAAGTTCTTCAAATTTATTTTCATCCATTAGAAGATGATTACAATATGAATCAGGATCTTCAACGGCTAGTTCTCTCAACAATGTATTTGAAGCTCCTAATAAATTTCTTCTTTCAATCCATGGTCGCACCCACCACCGTCGACGTTTTCTTTGCTTCTTTTTTGTCAACTCTTTGATTAAATGATCACAAATTAAAGTAATTCCAAGACGCACGACTTCATTCAACGACAAATTAAAAGAAAAGAAAAGTGAATGTTCTTTTCCCGTGTGAACATAGAATGAAAGGAAAATGAAGCATTCACTCGAGTGAATAGTCTTCCGAGTGAACCGTCTGATATCTCCTTTATAGTGCAATGTACATATTTTGTAATGTCAGAAATAAAAAATCACAAAGGAGAGTCATATATAATACCTCGTACCTTATAATATCTCTTAAACGTCTTTAACGGTAAATCTTACAACCACAACACCTATTCAAATAGGTATGCTAGGCATATTTTATGGTATTTATTTGACACCGACCATAACTTTTGATACCAATCGAGATATGTTACAAACCAGATGGCCCCCGTCAACCAATTTTATCACTCAACATTTTTAACTCGATCGCATCTATGATAAGTACTTTTATGGCTTAGATCAGTTCAAAAGTTCAGCCCAACTTTTAATTTAGATTAAAAATCTTAGCCATAAAATTACGCATACGTAAAGCCCGTCACAGACTTAGCTATAATATATATTAATAATCTATACTAAATCCACATGTCACAGAAATATATATTATAGCTGAGTGTATGGTCACGCGAAAATTAGTATAGAAAATATATAATAATATGCCTAGCTATAAACATGTTAATATATATTATAGCTAGGTCTGTGACGGGCTTAAGTAGACACGTAAAATATAAGGGAAATTATCATTATAAGAATATATTATTTTAAAAAGTTGTTTATGCTGTTATCTAGAGTCTAGACCATTGATTCCCAAAGTGATCCAGGTGGACCCCATGGGGTCCACGGGAGCCCGATAGGCCCCTAAAAAAAATGGGGGTCCGCGAGTCGTTAACGGGGGTCTATAAAAATTTGGTGACCCGATTTGACTTCTCCTATGAATATAGGCAGACAATATTATATTAATAGCAGATTAAATATTACAGAGCGAGGAGATTTAGAAATAAGTAAAAGTGTGGTAATTTTTGTGTAAAATAGCTACAAAACAAGAAAATATTTGCGTTTACTTTTTACCACTCTGAAGTGAAGGTTATAATTGGTTCCTTGTAGGTTGTGAGTCAAACTTAGAATACAATAATTGTATTTTAAAAACAAGTTGAACAATACCTAGTTCAACAAAAAAGAATTACTGAAATTGGAATAGTACTTTCAGAGATATGCGAACACAAACATAAAAACATACATACATTTTTGAAATTCGGCACACTTATTCAGACGCTGATATAGACTAACCTAACATAGATTAGATAGAATTAGACCGGCTTGGAACTATGGGGGTGGGGGTGGGGGAATCTTTACTCTATAGTCTATACTATAGAGCAGTGTTTCCCAAACTTGTCGGGACCGCGACCCATCTAGAAGAAAGATTAAAGTTCGCGGCCCACCTTGTGTCATGAAGACAAAGTAATCAGCGGTATGTAATTGCTGCCGCAACATTTACCGTTAATTCTTAGCGTAGTTCACACTTATTTCAATTAAGAAACGTACGTAAGTACGACAATCGTTCTATAGTTTCAGGGCCTACCCAAAATCTACCCGCGACCCCCAGTGGGTCGTGACCCACACTTTGGGAAATACTGCTATAGAGAATAGAGAATATATAGAATAAAAGAAAGAGAATAAAAAAGAAAGAAAATATCAAAAATTGGTTTTAAACTTTATGTTTAAAACCAATTTTTGATTGGTTTACAACTTTATGGGTTCTTCTTATAAATATCTTTATTCCAAATTCCAATTCAATTGGATATTGAGTAAATCTAAAAGTTTTACATCGCTTAGTGCACTGGCTGCCTAAAATATCAATGCTCAGATTTCTTTATTGCAAAAGCGAAACTTGTTTCAGATCTAATACATTTCTATTGTTATACTTCGTTTCAATTAATGGTGACTGGGTTAAAGTTCAGAAGAGTTTACCTCAAAACTCTAATATATACTAGGATTATAAACTGATACTGTATTATTAATTCTAGAGTCTCTACTTCTGAGCAATGGCCTTCCTTTCATAGGAATACGAATCTTTCCTTTCATAGGAATACGATTAGTGCTCTATATCAGGTAAAGAATGCCGCAATCCTCAGATAGAGAATAATTGGTCTGAAGGTGTTAATTATGGGGAATGTGTGCGCTGGCCTTATGCGGGTGCTTGTTAGCTCAGAATGTCGGACAGGGAGTACTGGCCTAGATGCCTGCAGTGACAGGCAGGCGATAAAGTATTGTAGCCTTAAGTGAACAAAACTGAAAGTTTCTTAGAACCTATGATGAACCAATACGTACTGTTATGATAGAGATTCTTTCAGTGTTAGATAGTTTATTTATCGAG
Source organism: Polyommatus icarus (assembly GCA_937595015.1). Classification (NCBI taxonomy): domain Eukaryota; kingdom Metazoa; phylum Arthropoda; class Insecta; order Lepidoptera; family Lycaenidae; genus Polyommatus; species Polyommatus icarus. Next base: position 6,457,222 of record OW569326.1, read on the forward strand.
AAAGGCTATAGCTAGGCTATATTTTATTACACTACGACTAAAAGGTTTATTTGAATGCGCTAATCTCAAGAACTACTGGCTCGATTTGAAAAATTCTTTCAGTGTTAGATAGTCCATTTACCGAGAATATTTATAGGATATATTTTATCACGCTACGACTAATAGGAGCGAAGAAATATAGGAAAATGTGGAAAAAACGGGGGAAATTATTCGAACTACTGGAGCAATTTTTCTCTGTTATTTGGCACAGATAAGAAGTAGACCACGTAAAGGATCATAGGCTATTTTTTGTGGACTAATTTGTCTGTGAAATATCTAATTTACGAGGGCGAAGCCGCGCGGAACGTCTAGTAATGTGATAAAACACGTGTGGCACTCGGGGACTGCCGCTGTAAGGCTATTGCAATTTGTATAGTATTTTTTATCAACCTAAGTATGTAATTATGATTCACATACGTCTAGTCACACGCACTCAAACACGGCGTAACAAGCAGTGTATATGTACTTACTACGTTCTTTCTGCGTTTTTCAAAAAGTGTAAGTGTTCAATATTCATGATACCTATTTTGAATAAAAAGATTTTTTTTATTTCTTTACCTGCTTCTTCCACTAACGGGTTGAATTACCTATGTCAGAGCGTGGTCAGAGCTATAAACACACGTGATGTTACGAGAAGTAACGGAATTTATATTTCTTCTTAAAAACTAAATACATTGACGTAAACTATGCGAAGTTTTTAGAAATTGGAAATGTTGTCAATACTCAATATTATGTTCATTTGTATATATTTTTAATGAGGTGCGATAAACATGTAAATTATGGCAATCATTAACAGGTATCAATTCGTAATTTGCGGACTTGAAGCTGGACAATCAATAACGTGTTTTTTAACACTAAATAAAAAAGTTGATACAATTTGTCTGTGAAGTGATTAATTAATTTTTTAAATACATTTTGATTCATTTTTTGTTTATGTTCTAGTTTATTCAAAATAAATTTTGTTTTATGTTTCATAATAATTTTATCGTACTTCACCTGTAACTTTTTTGTTCTACTTTCTACTGAAGCGCTTCCTAACGTTATATTTAATTAATATTTAATTTAATTCTGACGTGTATAAACTTTTACCATATTCAGTAATCTGTGCTTTTACTGACGAATGCCCTGATGAGTGATGACCAACTATTGTAACGCGCTTTACCCACAAAAGCGTTATTAGTCTGAAAGCTTGAAGCTCACCAAACTTGAAGCTTCTCGCGGAAGCTCGGGATCTTGGCAGGTTGTTTTTTGCGCTTTGGGATGCCATTGTGGCAGGTAGGCGGTGCGAGGGGAGAAGGAAGGGGAGGGGGCATACAACACCTGCCGCCTGACATTACTCGACATTGCACAAAAAAGCCGGCGACGCTTCCTCTGATTAGCTTTGCGTTCGTGTTATATTAATTGGTGATTCTAATATGAATGCTTCTTTGGCAACTTTTTTCCTTGTCCTATCGGCGATCCAGTTCCGTCCGTTCCGTTTTCTATCACATTAGAATGGGATATTTTCATAAAGTTGATATTTCATAATATTATGAATACCATTCCAACTACACATACATGATACAATACAAAATATACAGACTATAATATAAATAAATAACTGTATTTTGCTCACACTTGTGAGTTCTGTTTATAAAACTTACGAACAACGCCACAAACGAAACTGTTAGAAGTGAGTGACGGTTCCCCGAAGTAGCGGCGATGCTGACCCCCGGGGCATCGCAGGTGCGTTGGCACGCGACCTCCCGTTGTTCCCCCACTCCGACATGCTTAGATTGACATCAATATTTCGCAAGATAAATTATTGAAATTCAATTATTTATCTATTTATTTAGTTTGAGTAAAAACAGGTTCCGAATTCCGAAAGTACTCGACCGATTCTGATAAAATCAGGCCTAGCGGATGAGTCCAGAAGGGACATACGTATAAATTTGTTATTCCTTAAAAATGTACGGCACCTGCGGAAATTCGCAGGCTACTGGCAGTATAAGATATAAAAGCAGTAACAGTTGTTATAAATCTCTTTAAACGCGTCCATTAAAACGTCTTATCTGCGTCGACTCCCATCGGCAAATAATCTCGGCCGCTCTGTACAAATTGAGGAATTTTTTGTCCGACCACAATTTGTTTGGAAATTTGTGGGCGCGAGGCCTCGCGGGGCACGCCGCCGGGGCCCGCGGGCGGGGCATAATGAGCGGGCCGCGGGCACATAAGTGCCCCGACTGCCGCGAGTGATTAATGACAGCTACCGGCCAGCATTTTATGCATCCACAGTTTTCGTTAAATCAGGTTTTGTTATTAATTTTGATGCGTTTTAAATTTCTTTACACTCCGAGCCGATGATGGCTGTTCTTGCGCTTTTTACGTTTAATTAGTTTGCAAATTAAGTAAGTTGTAAATTGAGAGAAAAATGAAGCTATAAATATATTTTTTTAACAATGCTTACAACAAACTGATTCAGTATTCCACAATGATATCCGGCTACTGAACTTACTTGATAACTTTATAAAATAATATTATAAGCACACAACATTTTTTTAATTTTAATTTTTTTAGCAAATTTTACAGCTAGATTAACAATTAGTAGTTTTAAAATAACACAGGAAGACTAATTACAAGTTTTCACACATATAAAATAAGTACACTAGAAAAGTGAAACAAAGAAACAAACAGCAAACAAAGAATAGAACAGTAAAATTTTTATGTGAATTTCAATTTAATAGGTAGTACAATTTACAAGTACATCACACTTTAAAGGAAGTTAGAAGAAGCTAGTTAGAAACTTTAAAGAACGCTATATTATTCTTGAATCTTGTTTCATACAGATTCTTCACGGTTGATTTAAGTACTAGGGCTGTTTGAGAAGTTCTCGGCTTTGAGAATTTTTCCAATGAAATGATTTCAGATGATTTCTTCAATTTTAAATTCAGTCTTTAACTAGAAGATATTATGGCTCTAAAAATCAAATTACAATAAATTTTAATGACTAAATAAGTTGATTAAAAAAGTCTTACAAAATGATCACTGAGATCGAACCTACGTCTCGTTGTAATGTGAATATCTCCGTCCCTGGTAACTCTAATTTAGATTTGAAAAAAATATTGTAATACTGAAAATCAGGCTAAAATTTTTCAATAGTGAAATTTATTTTCAGTATTTATATAATTTCATAGAAAGCCTTGCAAGGCGGGTGTGTGAGCATCTGTGTTGTCCCAATTAACAACAATCCGATCATCGTGTTCGTAGGGTCCGACTGCACATTTTTTTTATGGTAAGGACCTAATAAATTACTATTTCCCGTTCAAAATGTACTGTTTTTTTAGAATATAAGAGTAATTTAATAGAGTTTATTGATTAATAAAAAAATTGTGGTCTTAATCTGTAACACCCACTTTTTCTAGAAGATTTCTTTATAGCTCGATTTTCCACGCTCAGGCTATTATTTGGCGTGATTAAATAAAATTAAAGTAATGAATAAATTCGTATTATAAAATGAATATAATTTGAATCCCTTTAGTACAACATATTTTCAAAAAATCTATTTAATTTCCGAGCTGCCTGATACTTCGAATTTTGTCGGAAAACGCGGCACTGGTTTTTCAAAGACATTTATTTTTATCATTACGATATTACAAAACAAAAGTAATGCTATTTTTAAACGCTTATTTATCTTTCTTTCTTTTATCAATTTATTTATTCCGAGATTAGAACATTTTTTTTTTACTTTTAGGCGTTTTCTTTGAAAATGAACGATTTTTAGCAACTGGGGTAGACTCGTCTTTAAAGACCTATATTATTTTCTATTTTAACTGTTGTGTATTTTTTTTTAATCATTGTATATGTCACAACATAAAATACTTGTTAAAAATGATAAAGAATAATTCCGTGTTCACTATTCAATTTTATTAGACTTTGCAATAATAGCGCAACTGTTTCAATACGCGCACCTTCACATTTCTGCTGACATGGCGCAGTTGGTTGTTCAAAAATTTTTTTTCTAATGAAGCAATTTACAAAAGGCGTGGGTTTTAATCTAGTTAATAATGGCCATGGTATAAGTACCATACATGCATATACATGGTATAAGTTATACGCTTGTAAGACACGCAGAAGTATGTAAGGCCGAGAACTTTTCAAACAGCCCTCGTATCTCTGCAAGGATCTTTATGCTAACGATATAAGGATGGTTTTCAAACTGATTAACGCGTAAAGCCGGCAGCACACTCCCCGCGCCGCCGACATTCCGGCCGCAGTATCTCGGCCAAATGTCAGCGCACGATCAAAACACCACACCGTGTACCCCCACCACAATTTATCGCCACTATTACGCTATAACTACCTCCGTGTTCGTACACAAACTGCGCTTTTGCGTTTGGTAAATTAAATGCAACTATATTTAGAGATTTAGAATCAAAATCAGTTTCTAAGGATTATAGAAAACCTCACCTATAAAACATAAGCTAATCTCTATTTTTTAATAGGTTTCATCTCGATTTTGTAGGGCCTAAATGGTATTTTCTAAGACCGGGAATTAAATAGATACGATTTTAACAAAAGCTGTTTAAGAAGTCATTGCATCTAACTTCTAAGGCTTCTTATTCTTACTCCGGTCAATTTAGACATTCCAAGTTTCATAAAGTCTCAATCCAATCAATCCAAATTGTTCAAAACATAATTATAAACAAAGTCTAAAAGTTCCCCATCATTCCTGTATATGGAATTTTTTTATTCAAGGTCAAAAGTAAAAAAAATGCGGTTTTTCACAATTTTCATCAAAACGGTAAGTTTTATTATAAAAATAGTTCAGACAAAACTTGTAGATCATAAAATTATCTATAAAAAATTTATCATTAATTTTTTTCTTGCGAGCCACCGTTTCTGAGATGTAACGATTCAAAAAGTTATAAAAGTTATTATCGTCATAACAATATTATGCACATTGCACATGTTTCCACGCCACCTATGAGGTAGTGTACATAACGCGGTTTAACGTGGTTTCTCCAGTAGGCCTACTCCACGGATCAGTTGTGATCCTGTTTAATGTAAAACTATTGCAAATAAACGGAAATTTACGGAAATTTTCAAAAATTGGAAAAGATAAAAGCGATGTAAATAAAATAAAAAAGTAGTGAAGTTCATTTGCCTGATTTGTAAGTTTCAAATTCTTGTTCTTCTTCTTTTTGGATGGATGAAGCAGGTCTGCACCTAGCCAACATTTTCAAAATGTTGGCTAGGTCTGCTTCATTCATCTTCATCCATCTTCATCCAGTCTTCATTATCCTGCACGTCGTATAGTGTGAACCCTGCTTAACGGCTGGTATTCGAAGCTCGATAATAACGCTCGTGCTTAAATTACGGAGTCACGGATGAGACTCAAATATTACTTATCTCAAAAGCTCTGAACACATACCGTAACATTTTTGTGCTGGTTCAGCATATTTTAGCAAAATGACGTAACTGCGTTTAAGTACCTGACTTCCATAAAGGAGCAGGTTTCTCATTCGACCGTGTATATTATGTTACTTTTTTATGTTTGTTTGTTATCAGTATATTTCCTAGAAAATATGTGGTATATTGGCTAGATTTATTGTTATTTTTGTCGTTATAGTACAGTAGTGTTGAATATTTGCTATGCGTGTTTGCAAGTACATACAATAATCTTATATATGTTATTGTATTTTTACTAACCGTATAGCCTAAACTATTGATGTTACGGAATTGTAATTATCTAACAATAAGTGGAGATAGAATTTTCGTTCTCAAAACCTCCTTTTCTTTTAACCAGAAATATTATAAAGCTGTATTGGATACATCCTTTCTGTACTTCTATACTTGGGTATAAAAGTACAGAAAAATGATACATAATTTATTATTGTCTCTTTTGTGGAGAGTATGAGGAATCGTTTTTAATGATGGCAATACTGGTTGCGACCACTAAAATGTTGTTTTGCCATATTATGTGACGTTATTTTAAACGTTATGTTAAAAATATATCGCAGGATGAGTATACACAATTTCATCAAAATCAGCCCAGCTGGCTTAAAGGTGTTTAGCAACAAACAACGAGACACAAGAATTTTGTATACAACAACGTGACATTTTAGTGGTTGTTTTCCCGCAGCAGAACGATTTACCTATAGTAGTACTAGCTATTAGGTAAGTGCTATCGAGTCATGCAAGTTATTTTTTGAAAATAAAAGAAATATTTTATATGGCGTAGGTATTATACCCGACCGAATTTTATTTATGATATTTTAAATTAAAAAAACTTCACAAATCTATTGTACTACAAAGATAGAATCATTTTACTGCGGGAAAGCAACTATTAAAATGTCACGTAGAATAATATTATAAGATTAGATAATGTAGCCGTATGTAGGAGGAAGCTGCGCCCATGTTTTAGAGTTCAACGCGCGTGAAGACAATGCAATATTATTATGTCTGAACTCCGAACCCCATCCTATTGACAAATCGACCGTGACTTGAATTCTGAAGGTCGATCCTCCTACAGGATCAACACAATCCTGCGATAATAATTGTATGCTCTGTATAACAATCATTCAAATAGAATCACAAATATTTTCATCTGAATTATAATAAAACAAATAATGAATATTAAGTGTTAAAATGATGTAATCTGTGTAATTTAATACTTTATGTGTAATTTATTTACGTGAGTTTAACGTTGCAACAGCGGTCTGGTTATTAGATATTACTATTTGAGAAATGCTCTAAGTCATAATCTTAGGCGGGATGTGAATTTGGGAGATATTCGTTTATATTGAAGAGGCTTCGAAACTACTGCTAACGACGTTGATAATGATTTAGCACTTAATAGAGTGCATCGGGTACTTTAAAAAAAAGGGTTACCAGAGTTACAAAAATCATATTTTGGGTCAGATATAGTCATGCTGCATGCAATCAAATTATTATTATTTATTGACGTCTCATAGTTAAATAAAACTAGTTTTTAAAATAAGTGTTAGTTAAAATTTCCATAAATGTTGTTCTCTGACACTTGCACAGTTGGTTACACGCTTTTTTGGCTACTGCTTCCTAATATACCTAAGAAACGTCTTACGATTTTTTTTCCAATGTTTTATTAATTTTATTGTCTGCATAGAGCCTACATTTTATTGGTATTTGGAGCAGTAAAAATATAAAATTTAATTTTAAACGCCTCAACTCAATCCGCTTATGACTCGGACCATCGCGCTACCGGTCCATGGCGAGATGAAGGTTCACGGAGCGCTGTACTCGCACGTGTACAAACTTGGTACAAACACACACCCGTTATACTCCACTGTACTCGAGTGAGTACAGTCGGCGATTGTTTGTGCCTACAAATTCAAATTACAATTCACAAGATCGGCAAGGCAATAGGTAAGCAACAGGCGCTTGAAAGCAAATATTGCTGGATATCTGCTGTCGTCAAAATTTTCGCATACTTTCTGACAGACAGCAAATATTGTAATTAATAAATAATAAACAATGCCTGCCTGTTGCAAAGCTGTCGCAAGATGACCATACGTAGGTTCTCAAATATAATAAAACCGAAATTAACCGCAAACTCAAGTCTCTGCCTAAGTTAGGCGAGGTTAGCCTAAATATACTGTTAAAGTATGATTAGGTTCACGCGTAGCAGTCTTAAAAATAAATAACGTCATCTGTGTTTCTGTATGAGATTTGATCCTTTAATATGTAATAATTATTACTTTCGATACAATCCATTAAATTATATGGCAAAATCTTTCCAAGGAAACGTAGATGACTACAGTAGTAAAACTAAATGAATACCGGGAAAGCCTTTTGAACTACCTGTCAAGATTCAGTAATCAGTAGCTCGGTATGGATGGTAGATACAGGTTCGAGTCCTGCCATATATTTTGTGGAAAATGGCGCGTGCAGCGCTTGCTTGCGAAGATAAAGATGGCCGCACACTTCTCTGTTCTACGACAGTCTATTCTGATTTGAAATGCAGTAGAGCAGAACCTGTTTTATTGGTAGAATCTATTTAAAAGAAATAATTTCATGTCCCAGTTTCCCTAATTTAAAACAATAGAAGCGATACAACTTATTTTAGTTTTGGGACAAAACTGTCTTAAAACTGTCGTACTCCAAGTACCTACTTGAGGGTTCTTAAGGGCGTTCCCTCCGGAGATTCCGTAATTGACCGTATTTAAAACCTCATTTATCTACTCATAATCTGAAAGCTACAAAGTTATAATAAAAATACAGCAATAATCTTCAGTATATCAACATTCCTTTCCCCGTTTTAAATTTTCTATTTTTACATGATATCAGCTTCCAAAGTAAAACCAATTTATTAAAATTCAAGCATACATTCAGCATCTCCTTAGGATTTACAAATTACTTTTATTTGAAACTCACGCCAATAGATCGCCAATATCATAAACTACATATTCCCCGTTTAAATTTTTTTAGGACAACTTTGAACTAATATAAGTAAAAATAATAGGGTTTTGGCGCGATCTCGGCAACGCGGCAAATGTATGGTCAAGGTCGTTTGCTCGGGGGACGGCCTTAAGGCTCGTTAAAAGTGAAATTTAAAGATCACGTCATGAAAAAGAGGTTCGACGTTACAATAATAATAAATAATAATATAGAGTTACCTACAACGCCTGCGTCGCGTCGTGACGATTTTGGACAGAAGTTTCACTTCTGAGCTTCGACACGTGGACTAGTATAATTACTGTCTAAAATAAATAAATAAAGTGTGAACTGTACGCACGCTTTTTTATTTTAATATGACCTTTAATTTGTGCTGTTTGGTGTGTATCTTAACAATCAAATAATTTTATCTGAACAATACCGCTACTATTCATTGATTAAGTCGACTTTCATGTTGCAGTGAGGATGCGCGCACGGTGTCGGAGGCGGCGGCGGCGGTAGCGGGTGCGGGCGCGGGAGCGGGCGGGGCGGAGCGTGCGTGCGCCTGCGCCGGCTGGCCGCGCCGACAGCCCGCGCCGCACGAGATCCTGCGACCTAAACCACGCAGGTACTTTTTTACTGTTGTGTTATAATGGGATAAACTTAAGGGCGTTCCGTCCGGAGATTCCGTAATTGACCGTATTTAAAACCTTATAAACTCATAATCTGAAAGGTACAAAGTTATAATAAAAATACAGCAAAAATCTTCAGTATATCAACGTCCCTTTCGCCGTTTTAAATGTTCTATTTTTGTTTATTATACTCATGATATCAGCTTTCAAAGTAATACCAATTTGTTAAAATTCGAGCATACATTTAGCATCTCCTTAGCATTTACAAATTACTTTTATTTGAAACTCACGCCAATAGATCGACAATATCATAAACTACATATTTGCCGTTTTAAATTTTTTTAGGACAATTTTGAACTAAGATAAGTAAAAATAATAGGGATTTGGCGCGATCTCGGCAACGCGGCAAATGTATGGCCAAGGTCGTTTGCTCGGGGGATGGCCTTAAACACAAACGACTATAACTTATGAGGCGTATATTTTTGATGAAGCTATACGGCCATTAGCTAAAACAAGCTAAAAGTCGAGCTTTGTGAGGGCTCGCGTCATCACACCTTGACTGACTGATGATAACACATCTACATATAAAAAGCCTTGACTGACTGATTATAAGTTAATAACTTTTAACACATCTACATAATAATATAAATAAAAATTATATACACTGTTAAAGCACATATCAATAGGCGTGATAGTTTTTAAAGTGCACTTTTTGACGTGGGAAAGCCATGCTTCGGCACGAATGGGCCGGCTCGACCGGAGAAATACCACGTCCTCACAGAAAACCAGCGTGAAACAGCGCTTGCGCTGTGTTTCGCCGAGTGAGTGAGTTTACCGGAGGCCCAATCCCCTACCCTTTTCCCTTCCCTACCCTTCCCTATTTCCTTCCCTACCCTCCTCTATTTCCCCTTAAAAGGCCGGCAACGCACCTGCAGCTCTTCTGATGCTGCGAGTGTCCATGGGCGACGGAAGTTGCTTTCCATAAGGTGACCCGTTTGCTCGTTTGCCCCCTTATTGCATAAAAAAAAACTTACCACAAAATGTTCAGGTTGTAGAAGTTGTAGGACATATAAGTACCTACTAGGGCTCGCTTCGCTCGTCCTGATGACCATTACATTAGTAATTAAGGTTTATACGGATTTAGTCATTTTTTGTATGTCGTAAGAAAAAGGACAAAAATTTTCTGCAGCATGTCTTCAATAACAAATTGCTGTTTGTTAATGAAGACATGATGCAGAAAAAAGCAGTGCTCTGCTAAATGACTTCATGAACACTTTTCAGATAATGCGATTATTGAAAAGACCCTTAAGTGTTCGGAAGTTCGGAAGTAGTAGTAAAACTGTAGTAGGTTTTAGTTTAAATAGAGAACTATCTTAAATAGAGACAATTCAGTCTTTAAAATAAATAATAATCATCATGAGTCATATAACTCAGTGGGCGTCCGCCCTAATGTAAACATTGCATTGTTGCAAAATTGTTGTCGTACAACAAGAAGTAAATACACCCCCCATCTACACCATAATATCAGTAATTACAATTAAAAAATATTTAAGATTAATTTTGTTAATATTTTTGACTCATAATAAAAAAGTTGTGAAACTCGATATTTATTGTAATATTACGCCGACCAATAAAATTGACATACGGATGTGTATTTTGTTTGTGTGTCAGCATAAGAGGCAAAGGGGTCTTGTAAATACTTTTACAGACGTTCGACGCCGCCGCAGCGGCCAGCGGGCGCTACCTCTGAGAGGCATACAGATACATAGGCTCTATTTCCGCGCGAACGAGAGGTTTGAGCCGTTTGAACAATACACCGCGAGATCACAAGCAAATGTATATTGAAATCCACGACGCGCGTCGTAAAAAACCACTACACGGCACCGTACGGCGCCGTACGACGTCGTGCCATGTTTTTGTGTCCCGGCCCTTAGTCCCAAGATCGTTAATGTAACCGACAACCGTCGAAAATCGAAATCAACAATTTATTAGATATACCTAGGACATAAAGATTCGCTAGACGCTAATTAGTGGCGTGCCTTTTACTACGCATTATACGTTTATGACTCGAACTTTGACAGTGAAATTAACGACGGTATCCAGACAAGAGATTGCCATTTACCATACATATTAAACCGTAACTCGTAAGCGATAGCTCCTGCGGAAACGCAGAAACTGTAGCCAGTGTGTAAAGCCACGTCCCTATCGTGAGTGCAGCGTGCAGCGCACGGCGCGGTGTGGCATTCACCGTGACTGAGATTGAACTGATGTATGGGACAGACCACCAGTATTGTGAATGTAACCTATTTCTTGTGAGTCGTGGCACATATCTAATGTCATTGTATAGGACGAAACTATAGCAATTAAAACAGCTTCAGCTTAAGAGTCAGTAGGTACACCATAACAAAACGGGATTTGGCGATACATTACAAAAAATGTTTCAAATCTTTACTTAAAGCGTAGTAATTTAGTCATGTTTTAATTTTAAGAGAGTCGTCACATACTGCGTATATTAATAATTTATTATCCCAAGTCAAAATATGGATCGCTATAGAGCAACTTTGTATCTTCTCACGCTATCGTCATTTTCAGGCGCGTCCAGGTCAAACTCTGATGTTTATAACACTATGTGTGCAACACTTTACACACACGTGTGTAAAGTGTTGCACACGTCATATCAGAATATTGTCGAACAAAACTTTTTGTTTACTGTCTGTGTCTCTAGCTTGAAAACATTGCAGTAATATGTTCTATTTAACATTTTTACTACACTTGTAGAATGCGCTTAAAGTGATTCTTAACTCTTTATGTGCATTTGCGAAGCTGTTAAACCTGATAATGTTGTCGTCGTGTTATGCGGTGCTCGCGGTGCGATTACGGCGGTACTTTGTGTCGCTAATAAGGGGCATTTGTCGCGAGATAAGCTCCCAAAACGTTATTAAGAGATCTGCAGATTCGGTGCAGACCGCGGGCCGATAATGACTCTTTAACCGCCTCGGATTTTCAGAGAAGCGAAATTCAATCTACATAATATCGATATGTTAAATTTTTTAATTAACGGAAAAGTGTACGGTTAATTTGACTGTCGTGGAAAATACTTTCATATCGAAGTAAGGTCGACATGATATTATATTTTAATTTCAAACGACAATTAAATAACCGAAAACGTCTTGTCTCAGGGTCCAGTCCTAGCAAATTTCCTTTTGAGAACTTTAAAAGGATACGAATTTTCATACTCTTTGTTTTGCTCTAGCTATACTCAGAATCCACATTTTTTTTGTTTTGATATCATTTCCCGGTCCATACTAGGCTGCTATTTATGTATCCGGAACTGGCCACTTTACAAAAACAATATTTAAAAAGTAATTACAACATTTGAAAATAGAACTCTTTGGTTGAAGACCATTTTGTTTCATGTGACTGTCAATTATTTTTCCATTGTGGCGTAATTTTGAAAATTGCGTGTCTTCATTTGCCATGGATTTAACGCGTGAACATTTTCGTGCAATGATTTACTACGATTTTCGGCGTGGGCTAAATCAACAACAGTGCTTTATTCAACTCACCGCAACTTTTGGAGATGAAGCACCATCAAAAACCACTGTTTATCACTGGTACAGTGAGTTTAATCGTGGGCGGTCTATGCCCACGGATGAAAATAAAGAAGGTCGCCCAAAAACAGCTGTTGTCCCACAAAATATAGAGCTGTGCGGGAACTAATAATGCGTGATCGTCATGTTACATATTGCGAGATAGAGGCGTCCTTAGGCATAAGTATGACGAGCATACATAAGATATTACACGAACATTTGGCTGTAAAAAAATATGTTCGCGTTGGATTCCGCACAACTTGACAATCGATCAAAAACGGGCTCATGTCGATTGGTGCAAAAAAATGATAAAAAAATACAACCGGGGTACGTCAAAAGCCGTTTATAATATCTACACAGGTGATGAATCTTGGATCTATGCATATGACCCCGAAACTAAACAACAGTCAACGGTGTGGGTGTTCCAAGATGAGCCGAAACCAACAAAAGTTACTCGTGCAAAAAGTACTTTGAAGCAAATGGTCACCTGTTTTTTTTTGGAATTAATGGACATGTGGCTACAGTGCCATTAGAGAATCGTAAAACGGTTAATTCTGAATGGTATACGACCATTTGTTTACCAGAAGTCTTTGAATAAATAAGAAAGGACAACCGACAACGCAGAATCATATTACATCACGACAATGCTAGCTGTCACACCTCAGCTGAAACAACTCAGTTTTTGGAGGGTCATAAGATCGAATTGACTGGTCATCCGCCGTACAGCCCTGATTTGGCACCTAACGATTTCTTTTTATTTCCATACGCGAAGAACAAATTACGTGGTCAACGTTTTTCGAGCCGCGAAGAGGCTGTTGATGCGTTCAAAATGCATGTTTTGGAGATACCTCAATCAGAATGGAAAAAGTGCTATGAAAATTGGTTCCAGCGTATGCAAAAGTGTGTCGATCATCGCGGCGAATATTTTGAAAAGCAATAAAACCATATTAAATGATATATGTTTGTTTCTTTTTTAAATTCCGGATACATAAATAGCAGCCCTCGTATAAGGCCTCCATTTATACAAAAAAGTCAGTTTTTAAATTGTTAATTACCCGCTTCATCCAGTCGTGTCTTCAATTTATCTAATAAGAAAACTGTGCACGTGCCACCCAGTGAAATTTCTCGGGCATCCTAGATGATAAGTCACCTGTCCCCGGTGGAAATCGTGTGGAAATCGGTCGCTCACCTTCGGAAAGTTGACCGTCGCGCGGAAAATGCGCTAGTCAGCTGATGGCGTTTGCACCTGGGTCATTCACGTCACTAGTAGTTTTTACAAAAGACGGTCCGTTGACTCTTTACGAATCGCTTATTTATTCGATATTGAGTATAAAATATAAAAATTAAAATATCTATTCCGGTAAAACACAAACAATAGGTTTCGAATGTGGCAAATGTATGAAAGTCGCGCGTATGAATCAGTTACGGGCATATTATATTATTATTATTATAATGATATTACAAGTGATCCCGACAGACGTTGAGCAGTGAGCTGCCGGGCTGATTTGTGAATCTAAAATTGTACACGATCTGGGGCACTAGCCAAATGCACACGAAAAAATTAAACCTCTGTTAAACAGCTGGACCGTTTAGCATGAGTTCAGTGACTTACACACGTGCAGTATAGAATAATATACAGGGTGTTACAAAAGAAAGTGATAATACGTCTTATAATACTTTAGTGTGTGTATGAGTCCCCTTTACTATTTTATAGTAGCAGCGCTCAAGAAGTAACTTTTTTATTAGTTTTTGTATGGGCAAATTCATGATGCTGGGGCGCTTGCCCAGACAACTCACAAAAAAAAGAAATTGATCTTTCAGCGCTGCTACTTTAACGGTGAACTTTATATAGGAGACTTCCAAATTATTATTATTATCAGCCTACAGTGTCCCACTGCTGGGCAAAGGCCTGCCCTCTTTCTTTCCAAAGTTCACGATCCTGTGATGTTGTTGGCCACTCTTTATCGAACGCATCTAGTTCGTCGCGCCAGCTTTTCTTGGGTCAGCCTCTGTTACGCCGACCAGTCGGTAGCCACTCTGAAACTAGATGCGCCCCTGTCCGGGTGCATACGGGAGGCGAGCCCTGCCCAGCTCTACTTAACGCTAGCTGTGTCAACGAACTTCGTTTGGGAACGCAGGATGGTATTCCGGACGCAATCAATCCTTTTTATACCTAGAATGCTGGCTGCTGCGTTTCATAGCTCGTTAGCAAACTCCGAGTTGGGACTTCTGTGAAGCTGTCAAGCTTGACACTTTGGACTTTTGGACTTCCAAATACACGCCCTAAAATATTACCACTTTTATTTGTTACACCTTGTATAATCTATAAAGATAAGTCAATTATAATTATATTTCCATCACCACGCAATCTATTGATAAACAAAACAATAATTTACTATCCGATGCACAATAACCACAAAAAGGTGTATCTATAGTGACATGTCGTTTTCTAGAGATGAGACAATGATCACTTTCGCCCTGGGATGGGAACCGCACGATAATCGCTGGGAATCTGTTTTGTAACGAAAGTAACTGAAAGTTACAATTATACAATATGACAGCATCAATGAGATTTTTCGCTTCCAACGCTTTAGGGACAATGATGTGACGTCACAGTCGCCAGCAAATTTCACGTAAGATGACCCTTATGGCTTTGACATAAAGGTCAAGTAAAATAACTTTACAAAAGAAAATATTACTACAGTTTATTCACAGTTGTGTTACCTGCTCTGAGATTCTTTGGGAGTGATACTTATGTTCATTGGCATAAATCTTTTGTTAAAGGTAAGAAAAACTCTGAACGCACTTTAGAATTATCCGACTTGTTCTTTAAGGGCGTTCCGTCCGGAGATTCCGTAATTGACCGTATTTAAAACCTTATAAACTCATAATCTGAAAGCTGCAAAGTTATAATAAAAATACAGCAATAATCTTCAGTATATCAACATTCCTTTTGTCGTTTTAAATTTTCTATTTTTGTTTCTTATACTCATGATATCAGCTTCCAAAGTAATACCAATTTGTTATAATTCAAGCATACATTCAGCATCTCCTTAGGATTTACAAATTACTTTTATTTAAAACTCACGCCAATAGATCGACAATATCATAACCCACATATTCGCCGTTTTAAATTTTTTTTAGGACAATTTTGAACTAAGATAAGTAAAATTAATAGGGTTTTGGCGCGATCTCGGCAACGCGGCAAATGTATGGCCAAGGTCGTTTGCTCGGGGGACGGCCTTAAAAGCAGTGATTAAAATTTAAATTAAAAATTATGAGTTGTCATAAACTTCAGTCCACACTCCACAAGCCATATTATACATACTTACTTTAAAAAATCTTCGTTTTCAATATACGATAATGGCGCAGAGTCAAATGTGCTAACTTTTGAATGCGCTACTTTGTACAAAATGTACTATTATTGTACTATCAGAGAAGTTGATTCCTATGCAAATGGGGGACCTACGTAGTTTGGTCGCATTACGTCAAACCCAGCCGACAGATATCAATTAACATTGAATTGTCATGATCGACCAAATGACGTTGGTCTCTCAAATGCATAGGAATCAATTTCCTCGATGGTACATAATCAAACATGGTTTCGTCTTGTTTCGCCCAGGGGTATTTTAAGGTAATCTAGATTTGCGCAGATGCGCAGACCTCAGTAATACATTATCTTTATTTTCAACTAGATGACCCGGTGCACTTCGTATCACTTTCCTCCTAGGGGGGGTATGTAATGTAATACCCCCCTAATATAAACGCTCCCCGGACTTCCACGAATATTTCAAGACTTAAATTATAGCCAAATCCGGTTCAGCCGTGCGTGTTTCAACGGGAGTAACAAAATTTTAAATTCATTTTTTATTTTTCCGGGATTAAAAGTGTCTTATATCCTTCCCCGGGACTCAAAGTATATCCATACAAAATTTCAACAAAATCGGTCTATCGACTTGGGCGTGAAGAGGTAACAGACCGACAGACAGACAGACAGAGACACAAATATTAGTATGGATTGTATATCTCAGGTGTCTCCTGATGATGATTTCATGTGCTTTATCATAAGTCAGGAGCTTCGACCTCCTAACATTAACCAGACATCACATGAAGTGTAATCGAGCCGATTGCGATAGTATTCGTTAATCGGCAACACGTGTTCGTTTGTGGTGGGAATGGACCCTACAGTTTAGTGACCCATTCATTTTATTACACGTACTAATAGCTGGTTGCATAAAAAAATCTGTTGTTAACGCTATAAGTGTACTTTCTCTGGTTGTTAGTAGTACTCTATGTCAATTTAAGAATAATATCATTCTACTATGAGTTTGAGTTTATTTGTTAAAATCTTGTTACACTGATACACTAACAAACTGCTGTGTTTTCTAGTGTACAGTGTTAGATATGAGATCTTTTTAAGGATTTTAAGGCTTTTAAGTACCTATATATTTATCCCCAGTAACCAGTTGTAAAGTAAACATTATTGCATCATCTGTTTTGATAATTAATGCAAAAGGTTTCAGATTAATATTTTGTATGAAATGAAAAGGATGTTGCTAAATGTAAGCACATGTGTGGTTGATACAAAGCCGCTCTTAGACCACATCCGTTCAGCTGAAATACATTAATGTAGAGTGTTATAGCTGCTTTAGAGCAAATGGCACGCGTACGCGACTTACGAGAGCCAATGCTTAATGTTTATGAATGTTTATTAAATTATTAATTATAGATATTTATCTGATCTTAATGAACTGCTCTTATTATACTAAATGGCTTAATATGTTCTAAAAATTACGATTAAGTATAACAAACGTGAACGTTATAGACTTTCAAATTAGATTACAACTGGAGCGTATAAACTAATTTGCTACGAACTAGCTTAAGCAAAATATTTTTTGCACGATTCTATTTTTCTAAATTCACGGTCTCTTTGAGCTTCTCACCGGCCGCTGACAGTGACAACGTAAATCGCGTACTACGGTAATCACCCCGTAGAGCCGTATGCAGGTAAGAGTGATGGTAGCGGGGCGGCGCGACCGTCCGCAACAGTGCGACCGCCGCGCTCGCGCAGACATGCTGTGTTCCGCGCGCTGCCAGTGCTTCCTCTGCCGCGAGCTGCAGTCCTGTCGCGCCGCCGACTCCCGCAAGCCCCCCGGCAAACACGGCATGGCAGACAACTTCATACTCAGGAAGGCCGAGGCCTGGGAGCCCATGAAGTTCATCCGGGGGGCCGCAAGGATGTCGGTGCGCCATTGGCAGAGCCGCGAGCCCCTCGCGCCCCCCAAGCCGCGCGCCTCCCCGCACAAGTCCACCAGCTGCGAGCAGCTGTACACCCCTGCCGTCGAGGACGCGGGTCCCTTCGCGATGCGGCGGGCGCCCAGCACCGACCGGGTCAAATACGTCGAGCACAAGCCCCTGTTCAAGATGCTCGGAAACTCGCGCTCGAAGAAACCGAGCTCCGGCGAGGCGGCGGAACTTAATCCCCGTAGGAGCGTATTGAATTTCAAAAAACATGAGCAAACGCAATCTAAAAACGTGCACGAGAAGTACGTGCCGCTCCAGGCGGCGCCGGCGGACCGTGGCGGCGACGCGCGGCCGCGGGGCCCGGACGACTGCTGCCGCCCGCCCGTCTACACTAGCGTCGACAAGCGGGCCCGCGACACGCCCGACAAGAAGATGGGCACCCGCCCGCCCTGCTACGACGAGCTGGCCGAGCGACTCGAGAGGAACAAAAGAACGGCCGCCCCCGGCGAGCTGGCCAACAAGATCACGCAGAACAACAACAAGGTCGTCATATACTTCGGGGACTCCATCATTCGGAAGCACAACGAGCAGAAGAAGGAGGAGGACAAGAAGGAGAAGCAGGCGGACCGCTCGCCGAAGGAGGAGGCGATTTATGTGAATCAGCCGCTGGACGAGAGCGATGCGGGAATGAACAGGGAGGTGGACAAAGGAGGGACGCAGCTGGTGTCGGAGGTGGAGGTCCCGGAGGCCATATACGCCGAGATAGCGCCGGAGGAGGCCAAGGAACCAGAAGCCCCTCCGGTCAACGACGCCACTTATAAGAAGGACGTGCACGAGACTATGGGTGCTGACGGGTTCGTAGTCGTGCAGTTCGAAGGGAACTATGAGCGAGCTCGTCAGCTAGTGGAGTTGGTGCACAGTGGGGGGAAACTGGACCAGAACGAGGCCACGGTGCTGGACGAAGACGAACACTGCGATTGGAGCTTCATCCAGGATTGGAGAAAACGGTGAGTGACAACACAAGACTATTAGATAAGATAAGACAAACATCCCAATCAGAGAGTTGCAGAGTGCAGAGTTGCAGAGTGCAGAGTTGCAGAGTGCACAAAATAACAAAATAAAATCGAGTGCTAATGTCAACAGTTTTTTGTGTAGTATTTACTTTAATAGTGTGAATAATTGAGTCACTTGCCTAAATTAGATTTTCTTACATTGTAAACTTAATAATAGGTTTATGACATTCAAACAGTAATCCAATGACTCGCTGGATTGCTACTGGAATAAAGTAAACGGGCACTGGAATGATCTGGAATGGAATTCAGTCTATTTCAATGCATTCCAATACTCGTTTACATTATTCCTGTAGCAATCCAGTGCTGGATTGAACTACTGGAATGGAATAATGTGAGCCAGCCCTCAAAGGAAATGTTTTTAAAAGTCACGTGGTAAATTTATTACAGTCACCAGCCATAAACATTACCAGCTAATTACCTTAGAAACCGTTAATTCAAACAAACTTTCATTTTTCTAATTGTTAACCTTATCATAATTAATCTGATTATGTAAACCATGATAATGGTTGGTCCGAATTTGAGGTTTATCTGCAGATCACCCAATAGCAGTAAGTTATGTAATAATCTTAAATATTCAATAATGTGCTTCCTAAAGAAATTACAAAGTAAATTACCATTATCGCTCGAGTATGAAGTGTTAAGTATACAATATCCTGCATAGGGATGGATTATTATGTAAGTGATAAACATATCTATTCGTCTATCTACTAAATATTAAAGTATATAATAATTTACTTACTCTACAAAATATTAAAGTATATAATATTTTACGCTTAAAATGAAAATGTTAGTAGTTGATTCAAGGCATCCCATTCTTTTTTTCGAAATAAAAATATCACTAGGTACTTCACTGCAAAACTGTTTTGAAACTTTCAAATTAGTACACAAAACTAGAACAAAAAATAAATGTCTTCCGCCTTGTATGTTAAAAACACAAAAACGGTAAAATGGTGTGTGAGAAAGAATGAAAAAGTGCATGTTACACAACATCGCAATATCAGCGTCGAGCCGCTGAGAGAATCCATGTCAATTGTCAATTGTGTATTAAATATACCTTTAGGGTCCGGTGGTAAGTGCCTATCAACATTGGAGGTGCCGGGTTTTATTCTCGTATTGAAATAGCAAAAAAATCTGTGATGATGATGTGATATGATGATCGTAAAATTTAGACGTGACATAAGAACGAAGAAGTAAAACTATTGTGTATTGCGTAGGGTACAATAGATTTACTACTACCTGTGCATTTTAAAATTGACGTAGCTTTCGGTAAAAATAATTATTAAAAAATATTTTTTAATTGAAACTTCCCTGATTTTTTAATTACAGAGGCACCTATACATTTCATTCATATCCAAGATTTTGCAAAGATAGTAGATGCGGAACCACATAATAATCTGCAGATCTAACTTAGACACAATCTTAATTATATCATTGTCTACTGTAGAAAGATGTAACAATTATGATGTGATTCTTTTGCCTCGCAGCGGGTTCGACGACCGCGTGTGATTCTGATTTCCGCGTCGATAGATTTGTCTATACAAGGAAATGTTCCCGTTCGAATAAACAAACTAACCGACTCAATGACAATTATGATTTAATCGTAACGGTAGCGTTTTGGGCAAAAATAACTTCGATTTAAACTCCTTCGTGTCCGTTTTTACCCAAATTTGGAAGGAGATATTTTTTACAACTAATTATTATTTTTCTCGTAGTTACTGAAGGTCAACAGCTGCGTGAATAAAATAATTTGAAAAAAAAACAGAAAAGTGAGTGGAAATAATGAAAACACCGCTATTTTTGACCGACTTCCAAAAAGGAGGAGGTAATACACATACCGGCAAAATTTGCGGAACATAGGTAAAAAGGGCCACAACTTGAATTCAAGTGGGACGGGCTGTGTGAAATCCTTTTTTATAGTTTCTAAGTTCATTTAAGAAATAAAATATTGAACTCAACTGGGAAGCTAACAGATTTTTATTGCAATTATGGCCTACTAAGTGTTTTTCGATGATTGACGTTGTAAGTGTTTCTAATAAGAAGGGCGTTTTTAGCGGGGTGCAAGGTATGCCAGCTCATTTGATTGTTTGGTTTTTGGAAGAACACATTGCTTAGATACAAAATTAGTGATTTTCCAGCATCTACGACTGCTAGAGCTGTAACCACGATAGAGAAAGGTCACACCTACCGTTCGGTCAGTCAGGCTTTAGGTGTGTCGGCTTTCGTGGTCCATCGTAACTTTCAACGCTACAGAGAGACTGGATCTTACGTCGAGAACAAGGCAGATTTCGGGTGGCAATGGTTCAGGATGACCGTTTTGTAAGGGTACCTACAAGCCTTAAGAAATCGACCTCAAACTGCTTTGCAGAGACGAAACCAGTTGGAACAGGTCCGAGATAGACGTGTAAGTGATTGTACAGTAAGAAGAAGAATCAAAGAAGTTAAATTAAACTCAAAAGTGCCAGCAAGGGCACCAAAACTTGAGACAGGACCGCAAAGAGCCAGGCTAGATTTGCGCGTGAACATCAAAATTTAACAAGTGTGCTGTACAGTGATGGGAGCAAACTCTGTGTAAATTTTGTTGACAGGCGATAAAGAATATGGATAAATCGTAAGGAACGCTATTATAGACCATCAAACTTAACGGATACAGTGGCCTATCATGCAGGCTTCGTAATGGTTTGGGGTGGCATATGATTTGGAGCCCGCACGGAGCTGATGATTGTTAATGATGGTACTTTGACAGTACAGGGCTATAGCACAAACATCCTAGAACTGCATGTTGTGCCTTTTACACAGTTTGAAGCAGTAACTTCAATTTTATGCGCGTCCATAGAGTAAAAAATCGGGTATTATTACCTAAATGATGCTCTGACCTGGTGCTGACCTCTCCACCTGGGCTACAGGTGGAGAGGTCAGCACGGTCTACGGATGTGGATCCGATTGAGGACGTGTGGCACATCAATGGGTGAACGGTACGAGTTAAAACTCCAGCTCCAAAATGTGTTCAGAAGCTCGAGTTGGCGCTACTGGAGGAGTAGAAGAATATCCCACAGGAAATGATCGACAATCAAAATGCAAGCATGGAATGGCGTATCCAGACCCTCTTGAGATCCATAGAAGGCATTACACGCTTTAAACATGGCATTTCTTAAGTAAAAATGAAGAATTTAACTTAAAAACTTGCTACTGAAATTTCAAAGATTTTTCTTCATTTTTGATTTTTGCAGATTTTTTCTATTTTACACGCTTTTATGCCCTAAATTTATATAAGTTTTATTTTTTAATCGTCAATTATTTAATAAATAAATATATAAAAAACAGCGAATAATTTAAAAAAAAAATTGTTATGTTCCTCTAATTTTGCCGGTGTGTTTATGTTCGGCTGTGTGTATCTTTTTTCTTTTTTTTTTGTATGTTCAACGATTACTCAGCCGTTTGTGGTCCGATTTTCAAAATTATTTTTGTGTTGTATAGGGTTTAACTCGAATTTGGTACCATGTTCACAAAAATGGTGATCTGATGATGGGATCCTTGAGGAATCGAGGGGACTACTTGAAATTTGTATGGAAACATATAGTGATTTCGATTTTTTCTGAAGCATTCGAGGTAAATGCTACCAAAAAGTAAGACTTCGCACCAGGTACAGGTTCGGGGATTTCGGCGTTGTTTAAACAACTAAAAGCATAAGCTAATACGATTGCTTTCGCTGTTTGTGGACCGATTTTCAAAATTCTCGTGTTGTTGTATAGGATATAATCTTAATTTTGTATAACAATTACGAAAGTGGTGAGCTGATGATGGGATCTATGAGCAATCGAGGGAAATCCTTGAAATTTATCAAAACACTAATAGTGGTTAAAATGTTGTTTCTAGTAAGTTAAACATATGTTACGAATAAGAGAAATTTCATACGAAGGTGTCTCTTGGTGCAAAGGCACTGAACAGAACTCCAGGCCCCTTATACAAAGTCCCTTTCGTTTAAAACGATGAAAAACGACGAAATTCGTTATCAAAATGTATGCGGTTTGACATATTATATATTGCACTTCGAGGCTTGGTAAATAATATCCCACCAAAACATGAAATGTAAAAAGAGCCAAGCAAAATATAGCTATTCAATACTTCTGTCGTAAAAAGTTATCAGATCACATTCAAGCCAAGCCTTCAACTTATTTTGTAATTTAAATCAACATTCAGTAAATGTATCAATAGATTTCTATATTTTATTATTATTATAGTGGCTTGGCAATGAGCACTAGAGCAATAATCAGCTACTAATTGGATTTATTGGGTACCATCGGCCACATGCGTCGTTACATACTAAAACACTTTACGCTTGCCGTCTGCGTAAGTATGAACTCCTCCCAATATGCAGTTTTATATTTGTTTATATTGTGCTCATTGCCAAGCCACTATAATAAAATTAAAATAAAGAAATTTATTGATATATTTACTGAATGTTGATTTAAATTACAAAATAAGTTGAAGGCTTGGCTTGAATGTGATCTGATAACTTTTTACGACAGAAGTATTGAATAGCTATATTTTGCTTGGCTCCTTTTACATTTAATGTTTTGGTGGGATTTCATTTCTTTTTTTAAGGTTTTTTTTCTTTTCAGGTCACTTTATAACTTTTCTGTACTTATGCCGTGCCCCCAGAGCTTAGCACCCATTCTCTATCTCCTTTATATTTTTTCTTTGAGGCTTCGTTAGTTCTATAAGTGCACAACGTAACGTAAATACTTCTTAGTTCTGAGTCGATTATTATTATTATTATTTTTTTTTATTTATTTAGGCACATCAACAATATAAACACATACATTTTAACAAACATTAAATAAATAAGAGCTAGTGTTTACATCACTTATAGATATGCACAACATTTTAGATAAATTCATATTCATGTTATATAATGGACTCTTAAGCTAATACTTGAAGATGGTCATTTTTAGCATTACCGTTGAACACAATATAGCAGCACTGTTATAAGTGTCTCGACGTTCCTTGCAGAAAAAAAAGAGCACACCTTGTTTCATGTGATAACTTATAACTCCCATATTATGTCGAGCAAGTATAAAGGAGTGTATATCTCAGTACTGATTAGTGATTACATTTATATTTTGCATTTATTATTGTTTCATTATTAACGTTTTTAATATTATTTTTTATTTAATTAATACCATTTCATTAAGTACATAATTAATTAAAGCCTTTTGTACGTCAAACAAATATTATGCAGTCGAAACTCATTCTGTTCTTGCAAAGTTCCAAACATATATTTTTTTTATTTAATTAAGTATTATAATAATAATATTTTAAAATCAGTTTTTAGGTTTCCCTGCCTAAATGTTGAAAACGGGACCCTATTATTAATAATAAGTCTTCGCTGTCTGCCCATCGTCCATCAGTATATGTATATCCATATATCTCGAGAACCGCAATAGCTAGATAGTTGCGATTTTCACAAATTATGTATTTTTGGTGTTATTATAAAAGCTAATAGTCCAACCAAAATAAAATAAATTCTTAATGGCCTCATACAACAAACACGATTTTTTCCCTTTTTTTGCTCTATATCCATAATGGTAACACTAAGGTTTTTGAAAATTTCAGAAAACGCTCAATTGTATGTTAACTTCAATAATTAATAATGAAAATTAAATAAACTTATTGTTTTAGGGGGGCTCCCTTACAAATTTACGGTACTTAACCCTATGTACGCCAGTCCGACTCGCACTTGGCCAGTTTCATAATTTTTCCTTTCATTGTGAATAAAGACCTATCCGGGTACCAAATTTCAAGGTTCTAAGTCTGCTAGAAGTACCTTAGAATTTTGATGATCTGTCAGTCAGTGAGTGACAAAATGTAGTAACTTTGACCATCCGTAACTATTAAACTATTTATCGAAATTTCATGTAATTTGGAGGTTGTGAAATAGCCGCGAACCGCTATGAGAAAAGTATGGTACGGCCGTGCCTTTGCTAAAAAGCTTGGCTGCCGTGCCCCCAGATTCCATTATCTTTGTTGAAAGATTACCTACTAGGTGTCCCAACTTTTACGTCAAATGAAATAGGACCATGTTCTTCATATATTAAGGTAAACAATAAGTAATAACTAAAGCCGATTTGAAGCATCTGAATATAGCATAAAATAGTGTTAAAATAGACCATATCGTTCTCTCAATAAGGTTGTTTATAGTTCAGCTGTTGTGTGTTTTGGTCTGCGAGCAAGGGCACGCATGGTTGGCGTTACGCAAATTCATACAATTCGGCGATTGTTGGCCTGGAGCTATTATAATTAGATTAGTAACAATACATCTTGCTACATAATAATACAACTGTATTTAATCTTTCAATTGGCAATTTTTCGCATCTTGTAGGTATTATTTTCATAAAAACTCTAGATGTTGCCGCGACCGAACCGGCGGCGGCTATAGACTTCGTGCGTAAAGAGACAGTAGGGTCAATTCAGTCACTACGTGTCGTAGAAGTTCTTCTTCTGAACTTTTAGTAACAAAAAATACTGTCAAACCTCGTGGTCCTTGACATTGATATTTTACTTGATATTGCACTCTCAACGTGCCTTAAAATGTTCCAGTTCAAAAACTATAAATACTAATTAATTATAGTAACATCAATAATACGCTAATAATTTCTATTACAGAAACACTAAAGTGTGCTTTAACTGAACATTCAACGTTATCATGTAATAGAATTATACAACAACGACATATTATTAACATAACGTATTATGTGAATTTAGTACAGAGTTATCTATACTTCTATACTAATATTATAAAGAGGAAAACTTTGTTGTTTTTATTGAAATTTTGTGTACGTATATTCGTGATAACAATATTAGATTGTGATGTTTCTACTAACGTTTGTGTTTGTTTTAGGTCAATCAACTCCTGTAAATATGTAATTATATTTTGTAACCGTACTCTTGTTACCTCACCAGACCTTCACTAACTAGAGCAAAGTCTTTCGAGCCACTCTGACATTGGCAACTCACCGAGTCGGCCATTATTAAAAGAAGAAGAAGAACTTTGTTTGTATAATTTGTAATGAATAGGCTTAAAAACTACTGGACCGATTTTAAAAATTCTTTCACCATTCGAAAGCTACATTATCCACGAGTAACATAGGCTAAATTTTATTTTGGAAAACATAGGTTTTCGTAAGATATTTGAGTTTTTCGGACACAAGGTGTAAAAATTAAATTAAGAAATTAAAAAAAAAACCCCGCCAAACAACTTTAAAAAGTAATAAAATAATATTTACTGCCTTTAAGTCCAAATAATTCCTTTTGTAGTGTATACGCTTGTAAGATACGTAGAAGTATGTAAGGCCGAGAACTTTTCAAACAGCCCTCGTATAATAATATGTAATCGTGCTGCAGCTCAATTTGGAACTAATTCAATCTCAACGGGTTTCCCACCCCTGACAGCTATACTAGCGCACGATCGTGCTGCCGCTCAATTTGGAACTCATAAGACTCGTAAATCAAAATCGTATCAGTTCCGGGGGTAAGACTGCTGATTACTGCGACATAACGACCAAACGATTTTATTATCCTGATTATCTTATTGTTTGGCCTATAAACTTTAAATTTAAATATATATCTACGCTTAGTAAAAATGCGCCGAGTCACGCCTTTCGACTCTGCGCAAGCAGACCTATCGTAACGTAGACAAACCGGGTCTTGACATAACAAAGTCAGGCAAATGTTATGTGATGATCTACATACTGACAATACAAGTGGTGCGGGTACGTTTTTCACGAGGAAACACCTAACACGACATCTGCTGTTACGTTCTTGTTTCTTGCAATACGTGATTCTGACTGTTCTAAACATGAATTCCTGGGTTTTAATCAAGATATATAATATACTAGCTGTTCCGGCAAACGTTTCTTGGCCATATTAATAATAATAATAATAAAATATTATCTATGGACGCTTCACACCACGTCAGTCTGGCCCCGTGCTAAGTACCTGAAGGACTTGTGTTACAGGTACCAGACAACGGAAATGTATTTAATACTTTTATACTATACATATATTTAAGATTTTTATTATATGATACACATATTTAATATACATCCATGACCCAGGAACTTTTTTTATAAACTTTTTGTTCCGTCGGCTGAACTCGAACCCGCGACCTCCGGCTTGAGCTACCAACGCGCTCACCACTGCGCCACGGAGGTCGTCAAACTATGAAGTATATCGCCCGTATTATTTTATTACATTAGTGACTAAATAAGTATGTCACCATGGCAACGCCCATCGCTATCCCGTGACCCGCGTCGCATAAACAATGGTCGCTCTTTATAGACAAATAATTTGCGATAAAAAAAATTGCGACTATAATTAAAGACCTGAACTATCCAATCTCTCAAGATGGAAAAAAGCACACATTTAAAAAAAAACAAACATTAAAATCGGTTAAGTAGTTTAGGAATCCATCGCGGACAAACATCGTGATAGGAGATTTATGTATATTAGATAAGAAGATTAGATGACGCCCGTAACTCAGTAGCGCCAAAATTCGTATTATATCGCGTTGGAATAGTAAATTTTTCCGGGATAATAAGTATCCTTTTGTCCTTTCCCGGGACTCAAAGTACTTATCTCCATACCAAAATCGGTTCTGCAGTTCGGGCGTAAAGAGGTTAAACAGACAGACACACACTTTCGCATTTATAATATTACTTAGTATATATAGTATATCTGAAAGCTATCAAATCCTGGGTTCAGACTCTACACGACTATTTACTAAAGAAACTCTACACCTGTCGATGTTTGTAGCGAAGCTCTATCATTATTTAACCCGCATATTATAATATTATGTGTGATTGACGTGATGTAACAAAGTTGACAGACTACCAGAAATGGGGCTTCCTATTGGGTTAACTTTCGTTTTTATCGTTTAATTGACTTGTTTATATTGATGACTAAAAAATAATAAGAAATTAATTCATTGATTTGATTAATGAACACTATTAAGGTTTTTACCAAAAACAGCAACTTTTATTTATAATAAATATATGTCTTTTTAGCTTTTCATAGCCATATTTGAATGAATATTATTAAACAAACCAGTTGAATCCATACATCATATTATTTCTCACGCTGTGGCGGTAGGGCGCATTATAGAGACTTAACCATCAATACTTTTTGGTAGCCTTCAGCCCAAGATGTTTTACAGACGTTTAGGAGTAAGTACTTATATAGAACTTAAGGGCCTTCCCTACGGAGATTCCGTAATTTACCGTATTTAAAGCCTTATTAACTCATAATTTGAAAGCTACAAAGTAATAATAAAAATACAGCAATAATCTTCAATATATTAACATTCCTTTCCACGTTTTAAATTTTCTATTTTTGTTTATTATACTCATGATATCAGCCTTAAGGAATTCGTTTCAGGCCGTCCTCCCCCGAGCAATCGACCTTGACATTGGTGGAAAACGTGGAATATGTAGTTTATGATATTGTCGTTTTTTTTTACACAGGGGAAACCCATCATGGGTGCCCCGGGTTGGTTACCCCGGGGGTATGTGAGACTCCTAGTCACCAAAACCACCTGCGGTTCGCCTTCAGCCGTATAGAGGAGGATATCCCGGATCTAACAAACACAGGACTCCCTCCACGACTGGCAGGTCTGCCTCGGACCGGACTTCCACCAAAGTAAGGGAACGCTTAGGCAAACTAAAGCGTTCCCCTCGGCGCCGGGACTAACAAAGCCGGGCAGGTTCCCATCCTGACCCGGAGCCCCGTTAGACGAGAGTTAGGAGGTTCGCGTAGCGACGCCTCCGCACTCCCGTCCTACGCCGGCGGAACGGCAGAGAGGTGGGATCGTCCTCTCTGTCTCGCTCCGCGGCCTCATTCTGCGACATAACAAAGTCGCAGAAAGAGACCGCCGCCTGCCATGCCTCATCGCTCTCGAGCATGCAGCGATGATATTGTCGATCTATTTGCGTGTGTTTCAAATAAAAGTAATTTGTAAATAGTAAGGCGATTAATGTATGCTTGAATTTTAATAAATTGGTTTTACTTTGGAAGCTGATATCAGTAGTATAATAAACAAAAATAGAAAATTTAAAACGCGGAAAGAAATGTTGATATACTGAAGAAGTCTGAAGATTATTACTGTATTTTTATTAGTACTTAGTAGCTTTCAAATTATGAGCTTATAAGGCTCTAAACACGGTAAATTACGGAATCCCCGTAGGGAACGCCCTTAATTAATACAGCTGATATTATAATGTTAGCTACGCCTATGCTCTTACATAACAAAGTCTAATATAGATACGCTTCCTAGTTGGTATACTTTCGTTTTCGCATAATATACTAATAAGCGACTAATTTTGTGTGTCATACGCCTAATGAAACTAATATTTTACGTCGATGTAATAACGAAAGAAAGTGCAGTTTGGGCTATATTTTTAACTGGCTTCCAAAAAGGAGGAGGTTATATGTTCGGCTGTGTTTTTTTTTTGTTTGTTTTATAGTAGAACACACAATATTGTGTGGCGCCTGTCACGCTAAACATAGAGAGACGGATTTCTACTTCAAGTACTTAAAGGTGATCGCGCATATTTTATCAGCACGATCGCGCCGTACGTGTCCCATTTTATAATTCGTTACAATATAATATGAAATTATGTGAAACCTCGCACATTCGTCCGCAGTCCGCACCGTACGCGCCGCAGTGTAGTATGCGGTGCGTTCGACGCGTACGACGCCGGACGCGTATTACGGTGCGTCCACATTTGTATCATTTGCGCGATCAGATCACCGATCAGGATCTCCGTCGCGATCATCGCGCCGTATCAAGTATGCGTGTCATAGTGTGAACGCCTATTAGATCATTCTGCCGATCATGTGAGTATTTGATACGGCATGTATTAGATACGCGGTTAATAGCGATCGGAGCGTATCATGATACACGTATCATTTTGACACGCTTCGATGATACGCGACGGAGATCTGATCGGGGATCTGATCGCACAAATGGTACAAATGTGGACGCACACATGTGACAAAATATTTACGATCAGGTTTGATTTAAATCTTCATCACATTTTAAAGTTTTTTGAGAATGTGATATTTCTGTAACTTATAACAGCTATGCCTACTCTATTGCGCGACAGTATTTAAATATCAGTCATAAAGTACCTCGCATGTGACTAATTAGGATAAAACACCATGTCTAAATAGAGGAACTATCATTATTACGCTACAATACCTTTCAGAAGTGACCTTGAACGCCACTATTAAGTATTGTCTCCACGCTCCAGAGAATGTACGTACAGTGGCGTAAATAAACATAGAATACGTAATATTTTGTATATATGTCGCAGCCAACTGGTTTAAATAGCCGATCAATCAAACAGCTAGCCCTTTGACTGAACAACGCCATTCAATCACACGGCTATACGTCGTTTATCCGACTTGTTGACTGCAACGTTCAACACTACGGCTAGACGACGCTTAGCTAACTGGTTAAATGGCAAATTAACTAAGCTGACCATTAGTTTAGTTTTATTATTACACAAGCGCAATGATAATAAGCAGAATAAATTGTATTCTAACTCATTTTGAACACAATAATTGCAATTAATACCTTCGTGAGGCATTTCATAATCCCGTAATTTCTCCTAGAAATTCGAATATTTGTTTAAATTTTGAATCACTCGTATGTGCCCCTATAATTTCTGTCACTTGTAACGTATATTTACGAAAAGTATATTAATACAATCACAAAACACCGGCTAGTTGACGCCATATTGTAAACAAAACGTACCTAGCGCCGCGGTGACGAGCGCTGAACTAATTCAATTAAACGGCGGCGACTTGAATCAGCTGTAGTGTTGAACGTTTCGAGCGACCGAAATATTCAACTAAAAAGCTAGCCTTGAGATTGAATGGCGTTGTTCAGTCAAAGGGCTAGCTGTTTGATTGAAGGGCTATTTTAACCAGTTGGCTGCAACATATATACAGTGCCCATTACATGGATACAATATATGGGTGGGCAAGCACTAAGCGTATATATTACATAATAATATTAACTTATGGGCGTTTTTCTACCTAGTAGGTATCCTAGATGGGATGATGCCCGGGCATCTATGGACGTTAATGGACATTCTGCATTTCAATTACCTAAATCGAGATCGAATTCTCGTTACCTCACATGGGACTTCACCTGCAAACGGATCTTTGAAGCTTGAACTGGTGAAATTTATTTATCACGCGGGAAACCGTACATTTTTCCGGAAAAAAATCCCGGGACTCCGTTCATTGGTTTGGGCTTGATAAAGTAACAGACAGACAATCACACTTTCGCATTTATAACATTGGTATAAATATGGACGTTGAGAGTTGAGACTATTGTCCGAATGTGTTTAGTGCAAAAATGTGGTTCCTTTCCGATTCAGAGCATCCGTGGCTTAATGGGTAAACCTTTGGTTCGTATTCGCAGAGGGAGCAAGTTCGATCCCAGGTAGAGGCGTGCTCCAATGAGACATTTTCTAATCTCGAGTACATAATTCGGACGCTCGTACGGTGAAGTTAAACATCGTGAGGAAACACGCACATGGTTGGTCCCAGACGTATTGACCAGTTCTTTCCTCTAGACTAGGCTGACTATGTTGCGAGAATGGCGTATGCGCTTGGGCAACCATACGGACATTTAAAATCTTGTCCCAGGCAGGTATTTGAAGAGTGGTTACTTCGCACTAAAAATACTGTATAAATCATCCACAATGGTTGCATAGGCCTAGTTTTTAGGGTTCCGTACCCAAAGGGTAAAGCGGGCCCTATTACTGAGACTTCGATGTCTGTCCGTCTGTCTGTCTGTTCGTCTGTCTCCAGGCTGTAACTCAAGAACAATAATAGCTAGAGAGTTGAAATTTTCACAGAATATGTATTTCTGTTGCCGCTTTAACAACAAATACTAAAAACAAAATAAATTAAATATCTCCCATAGAACAAACGTGATTTTTCAAACATTTTTTGCTCGGTATCAATGATGACAACAAGTAGGCACGTGAAATTTTCACAAAATGTGTACATTAATAATAATATTTAAATAAAATAAAAATTTAAGGGGGGCTCCCATATAACGGTACGGAACCCTTCGTGCGCGAGTCCGACTCGCACTTTCGAAGTCACGACTGTCTGACAGCTCAATTCGGCGCGGCGGGCGAAGTGAATCCCATTCGCGCCGCCGGACCGTTACACCGGCCTGAGTATAACTGATCCGGCCATTACCGCCTTCCTACCGCGGACTGGGTCATATCAATATAATAAAGACTTGTTCCTGAGTGATTAATTAAATTGCTATAGGTTAAGTGGTTCCAAAGATATTATATCCTGTAAATATGGAAAATAAAGTACTGTTGTCTGTTACTATTATCAGCTAGTAGCTCGTATATTTCGTTAGAAACTGTAGTCTGTCCTTGAGAAATTGCCACAGTAAAAACTATCAATGTACCACACAAAGCTATCTTAATTTTTATTCGTTGGCTGGGTACTAACTACTAGACTTGTTTAGTATGACCAAACATGCATGGATCCTCTTTCTTCTATCTTTTTTATTGTGTACTGTACGCTATGCCAGTGTCGTTACGTAGAATACCTAATTAGTAATATAATGGGCCGAATGTATTTTTGCAGCAGAAATAAAGCCTTTTTAGGGTTCCCTACCCAAAAGAGTATATACGGGACACTTCATGCGCGATCCGCCTCGCACTAGACTGATTGTTTATTTTATTTATTAATATATTTTTGATTTTTGCAGGCCGTCAAGCGGGTGCCGGCCGGAGGAGTGGTGCGGGGGTGTGGGGGGTGGCGGTGCGCGCGCGCTGCGGGTGCGCGTCGCCAGCGCGGCGCCGGCGCACGCTCGCCGCCTGTCCCCCCCACCGCCCGCGCACCGCGCCACCACGCCACCCCCACCGCCGCCGCCGCCAGGTGATGCCGATAGTAAACGTAAGACCTTTGAACATTTTAATCTAGATAACGCCCGCAACTTAGTTGCGCAGAAAGTTTGTCGCTCGGGAACGTTCGTTATTAGCCGCGTACTGACCAAGTAAGCCACCTCGCTGCCTCGCCCGAGCGTGCCGCGGCCGAGCCAAAAATTGTCGGTTTTTGGTCGATGCTCAAAGGCGCCTCGGACGTTTGCCGCACACTAACACGTACTGACCGACCGAGCAAATGCGCGCGAGGCTGCCGCGGCGAGGCGGCTCGCTTGGTCAGTACGCGGCTATTTCCCTTACATTCCACAATTATCCTTTTATTTCCCGGGACTCAAGGTTGTATGATCCCGTATTATCATAAAATATTTCATGATCTGTATACCCATCAAAATCGGTTCAATTATTCAAGCGTGAGGTGGTAACAGACAGATAGACACGTTTCGCATAAATTATTCTAATAGTATGAGGCATAAAATTATTATTATGTACTCTTTTTTAAAAGCGAAAAACAAAGAAGTCAACATACAAAAATATATTATACTCGTAACAAAAGTCGTAGACTTCTACGCCGTAGCTCGTAGCGCTACGAAATGTTTTGCTTTAATTACATTTTTAGAATTCCGTACCCAAAGGGTAATAAAAAACCGGCCAAGTGCGAGTTGGACTCACCCATGAAGGGTTCCGCAGCAGCAATAAGCTTTATTTCTATGAAATTAAAAGGTTTTTGATTTATTTTTATATTTCAGTTGATTTAATGAAAGTTAAATTAAGGATTACTATTTATGACGTATAAAAAAACTACCTGCTAGATCTCGTTCAAACCAATTTTCGTTGGTAGTTTTTATAGCCCACTACCCCACAGATGAATTGTATGCAAAATGCGGAGTTCTAAACGTACGCCAACTGTTTATTTTAGCCTGCATCACAAAACAACATACTTCTGTAGACTACGACAGACAATTAAAACCTAACTCTAGACGTAGATTAAAGGTATGCCCTAACATGGATCACATTTTTAAAACTAGTTTTGCCCAAAGATTTTTCTGCCTTCTTGGTAGTTTCCTATATAATAAGGTCAATGAAATTTTGTCAATTTATCACAATAATAGAACCGAGTGTAAACAAAAAGTGACTCTCTGGCTAGTTAACCTAAATTATCAGGATACCGAAAATCTTTTATTGAGACGAATATGATAAACTAAATATATAATATAGTAAAAGTTTATTATACTTACTGAATATAACACTATAAGTACTGAATATAACATTTAATAACTATTACTAATAATTTTAAGTTAGAAAAGTAAAATAGATTTCTAAGTTAAAATACACTAAATTGTTAAAATAAAATAAAATAGATAAAATACACTATATTGTTAAAATAAGTTTAAATAAGCTAAATTGTTAAAAAAGTTAAAATACACTAAATTGTTAAAAAAAGTTAAAATACCTACACTAAATTGTTAAATTAATAAGTTAAAATAGTTGTGAGGGGGGGCCTGGGGCACCAATATACAGGCTTCGGCTTCGGCTTGGTTTGGGCTCCAAGTCTCCCACAAATTACTAAGTACATTGTAATTTTTGGG
Source organism: Polyommatus icarus (assembly GCA_937595015.1). Lineage (NCBI taxonomy): Eukaryota > Metazoa > Arthropoda > Insecta > Lepidoptera > Lycaenidae > Polyommatus > Polyommatus icarus. The sequence continues at coordinate 6,491,759 of OW569326.1, forward strand.
AGAAAATAAATATTATTATTATTATTATAGTAAGGTATATCATATATTTTTTTTAGAATTATCATGCCCCTACTTTAGAAGTTAGAGGGGGGGGACGGGGGGGACACACATTTTACCACTTTGGAAGAGTCTCTCTCGCAAACTATTCAGGTTTGAAAAAAATTATATTAGAAACCTCAATATGATTTTTAAAGACCTATTCACAGATACCCCACACGCATAGGCTAGATGAAAAAAAATATTTTTTGTTTCAGTTGTACCTATGGGGACCCCTAAAATTTTTAATAATTTTTCCATTTTTGTATCAAAATCTTAATGCCGTTCACAGACTACATCTACGTACCAAGTTTAATAACCAAGTTTAATAGTATAGCTCTTATAGTTACGGAGAAAAGTGGCTGTGACATACGGACGGACAGACAGACAGACAGACAGACATGACGAATCTATAAGAGTTCCGTTTTTGCCATTTAGCTACGGAACCCTAAAAATGGGACCTTATTACTAATACTTCGTGTCTGTCCGTCTGTTTGTATGTCTTCAGGCTGTAAGGCTGCCTTCACATTACGTCGCGAGTGTTGCGGCAGCCGCGCGGCAGTCGCGCTGCAGCCGCGCGACTCTCTTTTGTATGAAGTCGCGCGGCTGCAGCGCTGCTGCCGCACTGCTTGCGACATAATGTGAAGGCGCTCTAACTCAAGAATGGTAATAGATAGAGAGTTGTCACAGATTATGTATAACTAGCTGTTCCCCGCGACTTCGTCCGCGTTAGCATATTAGATCACGTCCCAAGTATTATTGTACAAAAATATTCAATGTACAGAAAATTGACCTTCCTACGATTTTATTTTATTATATTGAGATGTTCCGCGCGGCAATATTCCTCTATTTCTTCGCTCCTATTAGTCTTAGCGTGATATAATATAGCCTTTCTAGATAAATGGGATATCTAACACTGAAAGATTTTTTCAAATTGGACCAGTAATTCTTGAGATTACCGCGTTCCAATAATCCCTTTCAAATAATTTCCCCCCGTTTTCTCCACATTTTCCTCTATTTCTTAGCTCCTATTAGTTTTAGCGTGATAAAATATAGCTTATAGCCTTCCCTGATAAATGGGCTATCTAACACTGAAATAATTTTTCAAATCGGACCAGTAGTTCCTGAGATTAGCGCGTTCAAACTATTACTAAATAAGCATTTCATATAATTTTCCCAGTTTTTTTCCACATTTTCCTCTATTTCTTCGCTCCTTTTAGTCTTACCATGATAAAATATAGCCTATAGCCTTCCTCAATAAATGATCTATCTAACACTGAAAGAATTTTTCAAATCGGACTAGTAGTTCCTGAGATTAGCGCGTTCAAACAAACAAACTAACAAAGTAACAAAAAATAAAATAAAAAATAAGGGCATATAAATCCCATACAAAAACACAATTTTTGACCTAATTTTGCTCTATAATGGTACGGAACCCTTCGTGCGCGAGTCCGACTCGCACTTGGCCAATTTCAAGAACTAAATACAATTAGGGATTAGTCTCAACAAAGCATACAAATCAGAACAGACTAATAACGCATAAACTGTGCTCATACGTCAAGTAATCCACATAAACATGAACGTATGATCCGCCGCCTTAACGACGACTATAGTAATTTATTCACTGCATTTAAACATACTTGTGAGTGCATTAGCATCGACATCTGCTACTCGAAGCTATTTTGAACTACCAGACGCATCAGGCAATCAAAGACGGTCTTATCTGCGCACGCGCATGCTATCGGTAGAGGAAGCGCGCTAATTAAATCTCGATTCACTTCGGCAATGCTTTTACTGTTGTATGATGTATCGTCTTCGGATAACATTGTTCAGATTTATTTACGTAAGTGCTTTATAAATTGCTTTCATTGCAAATCAATCCATACTAATATTATAAATTCGAAAGTGTGTCTGTCTGTCTGTTATCTATTCACGCCTAAAACACTGAAACCGATTTTGCAGAAATTTTGTACGGACATACTTTCAGTCCCAGGAAAGGACGTAAGATACAATTTGTCCCGGATGAAATGTACGGTTCTGGCGCGATCAATAAATTTTGGCTAAACGGAGTTCCGGGCGTCATATAGTTTGCTTTTGTCTTTTTACAATGCTCACAATATATTCTAGTCAAGAATCAAGATAGCCTAAGCCCCAGTTTGACAATTTTCTGGTGTTAATAGGCTCTTATTAAAATGTCATGTCTTTTCTTTCATTCATATGAAAAACGAAAGAGGTAGCATGATACTAATTCGAGCGTTAACTTTAACAGTCGTTGGTGAAATGGGGGCTAAGCTACTCACATAATAATAGTAAATCGAACGGGATTTATTCATCTCGTTCGATTATATTGCAATCTACAGTTTTTTCTTTCAAATTCGGCTAAAGAATACAATTCGTATAAGTTTACAAATAATATTATGGTAAAATACTTGAAACAGTCATGGATCACTGCCGTACTCAGGGAAGAATATTTATGACTTAACTTTAATTAAATGAAGATTTGACATACTTAATTTTACTCGTAAGCCCCATACATTATTATATCATGTCAAATTCTTCGTTAAATTGAAGTTTAACCATAATTAATTAATGTCTCTGGATGTGGCGGTAACTATTTCAAACCCCAAAAACATGGTAAGTAGGTACATAGGTATATTTAAATCCACTAGGTACTTGTTTCATTTCTGCACTTATCTTTATTCCCACTCAGTCCATTAAGGCTCCACATAGTAGACCTTATAGTGTACCTTATAGTGCGCACCTTATAGTGCATGTAATTTATATTATGAATAATGAATATATTAATAATATAGATAAAGAGTTTATCTATTTAAATGAGGAACAAGCTAACTATAAATTATTAATATAAATTCAGGTGCAAGTTTGTAGCCTTATAGGTTATATCGTAATAACGGTTTCAGCATACAGCCATACAGGTAGTGACATAGTGACAGGTCGAAAGCGGCCATCTACTACTATTTATTCCTATATTTAATATATTATAATATTATTGTTTATACAAAAGTGTGCCTGTTTATCATTCTATTTATCTGTTATCCCTTTAAAGTTTAAACATAAAATACATAACTAATGTACTATGTAGAATTGTAGATATAGAGCTACGATAGATATTTTCGGTCCGGGTTTAAGGCCAATATTTTTATCCCATTTTCAATAGTTGACATGATAGTAGGAGATACGGCCATAGAATGACCTTCACCCATCGTATTACGGGATGAAAATGATTTTTTTATAAAATTAAATATGTTAAAAAAATTATTTACAGGAGGTTGTCTGAAAAATTTGGTGCAAAGTGTAATTAATTAATAATTAAAAAATGTTTTTTTTTAAACATTACACTCATTCCCTTACGCAAAAAACTGTATACTAATCGAAAGTATGTAGCTCATAGAATATGCAAACGCTGGGTTGACTTTTTTTTTCCGGTGCAATTATCAGGTAGGCAGCTATATACAGGTAAATCGATACTAGTAATTTGCAACGATCCAGTTACGCGATAAACCTTATATCAAAATAAAGATAATTTTATTATGAATATAATGACATAAGGTTGGCTGCAAAAAGTTGGTGCTAAATCCCGGTTGTCGATTTTTGAAAAACGTAATATTCGTGCGGTTGAATACGTGCGAAATAGAGGACCGAGGAACGTATGCGATAGAAAAGGACGTAGCATTGCAGCTGTGTGTCGCTCAATCGTCGAAAGAAAGAGAGTACGCATGCTCTTTGTTTGTGAAATTGAGGAAGATAGCGATAGACTACAGTAAGTGTTGAGCATTATTTCGGAGCAACTGTTGCTGCTACGTATCGATATTATTTTTTGATAATATATTGTTGTCCGTAGTTTTGACTCAAATACTATACCACCGTGCTGGATATCACTGCAACAAAAAATTTTAAGAACAATTTTTGTAAATTCTATGTGGCTTCATGCGACGGATCCTCAATCTGTTAAATTACAACCTGAAAATTGTGGTTGGTATCTTGATGGTTATCTACAACCAATAGGATTCATTGGGGACCAAACGCCTTTAACAGTACAAGATATTGCTGAAATGACAGAAGACGAAAATAGTGACGAATATTGTGAACTTGAAGATACAAGTTTTATTTCCGATGAATCAGACCTTGAATAATGTAAATTAATTAAAAAAAAATTAATCAAAATATTGTATTTATATTAAAATTAAATTTTTATACAAAATTATAGCTTTGTATTTCATGTTTGTAATTTATGTTTTATTTAATTTTTTTTTCGAAAAAACTTTTGATTTTTTGCTTTGTTTTATTTGATTAAGTCTCCTGATGTAAAAAACACGAAATTTTCAAGATAAGTATGTCATAAATTATTTATTTACAAAAATATTCATACACTTAAATATAATGACGATTTATATATATATATATATATATATATATATATATATATATATATATATATATATATATATATATATATATATATATATATATATATATATATATATATATATATATATATATATATATATATATATATATATATATATATATATATATATATATATGATGACATAAGGTTGGCTGCATAAAGTTGGTGCTAAATCCCGGTTGTCGATTTTTGAAAAACGTAATATTCGTGCGGTTGAATACGTATATATATTGTTAAAACAACACTTTTTAACACGAAAAAATTTATTGTAAAAAAAAACAGCAAGAGGACAAAATCAAGAGAACCAAAAATCTAATTCGTCATGTCTAACGTCAAATCTGATATTTTTTATTTATCCACAGTTGACACTATAGTAAAAAGAGGTTGTAATGTAAAAGTTTCTATAGGAATGAATGTTACCAGATCTATACATTAAACATGCCGCGGCCCAAGGACTATATGGGTCCTTTAACTGTAGAAGATACAAACGTCTACACAATATTAACTTGAAATAGAGTGAGAAAAACAAAACAAGACTATAAACAACACTTAACTAAGGCTCTGAAGCAGCTAGAGGCAGAGGGCACAGTTTAGTAACTGGTCTCTTAAAGACACGATCCTTAAATTGCAAGGAGACCACACGTGTTACACCGTCTGCTCCCGGATGCTTCGCCACAATTCGTCCCAAAAGCCATTTACCTGGAGGTAAACGATCATCTTTCACTAACGTTACCGTACCCACATTTATGTCGGGGTGATTCTGGGACCATTTATATCGATGTTGTAACATATAGTTTCAGGTAAGATACTCAGATTGCCAACGTCTCCACAGACTTTGTACCATACGTTGCACCTTTTGCCATCGGTTTAAATAATCGGGTCGAGTATCCACGAAGCTTTCTTCAGGGATAGTAATCGGTGCTTCGCCGATCAAAAAATGACCAGGAGTTAACGGTAGTTCATCAACAGTAGAACTAATCAACGTAAGAGGCCGAGAATTGACACAAGCCTCGACTTGTGTGATCAGAGTACCAAACTCTTCGAATGTTAAGCAGGATTCGCCTACGACGCGTTTCAGGTGTCCTTTTACGGATTTAACTCCTGCCTCCCACAATCCTCCAAAGTGAGGGGCACCAGGAGGAATGAAATGCCATGTTGTGCTGTCGTTAGCTAACAGTTGGGCAATTTCGTCAACGACAGTTGATTTGCTGTTTTTAAACGCGAGGTCTAATTCTTTGGACGCGCCTATAAAATTAGTCCCACAATCACTCCAGAGGTCTTTACAATGCCCACGTCGGGAAGTAAAACGTTTGAAAGCTGCTAAAAACGCAGCACTGGATAGCGAACTAACTAGTTCAAGGTGAATAGCCTTTGTAACCATACATAAAAACACACTTATGTAAGCTTTACATGTTTTGGTGCATCTACCAGAATACAGTTTCAGCGTAAATGGACCACAGAAGTCTACGCCGCTGGTCAAAAACGGGCGTGACGGATTGACTCTGCACTGTGGTAAATTACCCATTAACGGAGTCATAGTTCGTGCAGTTTGGGTAAAACAAGGTTTACATAATCTTATAATCTTTTTTATCAAGTTTTTTGCTCCGAGAATCCAATATTTTTTGTGGACAACATTTAACGTGAGCGCATTTCTACCATGTAGTGTTCTCAAATGAGCATCAATTACAATTAACTTTGCTAAGTTACATTTATGATGTAAAATTATAGGAGACTTCATATCAGGTGGTATTTGAGCATTTACAAGACGTCCACCGACTCTAATAATTTTCTCATTGTCTAGGATCGGATTCAAAGATAAAAGTTTACTATTTTTTGGAACAGATTTGCCCTGTAATAACCATTCTATTTCAGTTTCAAAGTAAACTGACTGTGACATTCGAATACAAGTTTTTAATGCATTTTTAATTTCATCAGTAGTGAGATATGTCAGTTTTATGTTATCATTCTTTTTGAGAACCTTATCTTTACATAGACGCAAAAATCGATAGCAATAAGCAGTCACACGTATAAGTTTAAGTATATTAGAATATCTATTGAGATACATAGCACATTCATTGGGTTCAGCTGTACATAAGAAACTAACCTTTGCTCTCGGTTTTGCTTCAAGTGTAGTTTCAGGTATAGTGAAATCAGGGTAACAAATCTCAACGGATTCGCGAAGAAAGGCTGGACCTTTCCACCATAGTTCTGACTGCTTCAGCTCGGCAGGGCAGATACCGCGTGAGGCGCAGTCCGAAGGATTATCCGCAGACTTAATGTGATGCCATTGACTACTATTCGTAACATTTAAGATTTCAGTAGTGCGATTACCAACGAATGGCTTCCAAGTATTGGGAGTTTTACGCAACCAAGCCAAAACTATTGTGGAATCTGTCCAGGCAAATACAGAATTATCATCAATATTAAGACTAGATTTTACAGACGGTATCAATTTAGACAATAGGACTGCCCCACAAAGTTCAAGACGAGGCAATGAGATCTGTTTAACGGGAGCGACTTTTGTTTTAGCTGCGACAAGACTTACTTTTATCTCATTGTCCGTGATGACTCTGATGTAAATAACCGCAGCGTAGGCGGCGCAAGAGGCGTCACAAAAGCCGTGCAATTCAATTTTTGCATTACTAGCAATTCCTAACCAACGTGGAAGCTGAATGGCCTGCATGTGCTCAAAATTAGTCAGGTAATTCTGCCATTCAGTTTTCAGGTCTTCAGGAAGTTCAGAGTCCCAGTCCAGGCCGGCTAGCCACAACTTCTGCATAAACATTTTAAACACAACCACGCAAGGTGCTAGCCAACCCAGAGGGTCAAACGTTTTTGCTATCGCAGATAGCACACTGCGTTTCGTAACAACGTCGTTGTCATGAGGTAAGTTAACTATCAGTTCAAATACATCACTTTGTGGTTTCCAGGCTATGCCCAGAGCTTTTACCGAATCATCCATTTTAATATTCACTGAACCTTTTAAGGCTTTTTGCGAAACGGGAATCTCATTTAAAACCGTATCACTATTAGACGACCACTTATGTAGAAGAAAACCGCCACGTTTAAACAGTTCAGTTAATCGACGTTGAAGCCGTTGAGTGTCTTCTTCTGTAGATGAGCCCGTCATCAAATCGTCCATATAGAGATCAGTTTTAAGAAGTTCAGCTTCAGGAAACTCTTCACGTTCATCGTCCGCAAGTTGATGAAGTGTCCTTATGGCAAGATATGGAGCACATGAACTTCCATATGTGACGGTAAGTAACCGATATTCTCTAATCGGGTCTTCCGATGACTCACGCCATAAGATTCTCTGGTAATCTGTGTCTTGCTTCGAGATAAGTATCTGTCGGTACATTTGTTGTATATCGGCTACTAGGCAATACTTATGTTGTCTCCACCGTGTTACCAAATCTCGTATATCTTGTTGCAGCGGTGGGCCGATTAGTAGCTTATCATTAAGTGAATTTCCGTTTACAGGTTTAGCGCTTCCGTCAAAAACTACGCGCAACTTTGTAGTGAGGCTCGATGCACGAAGAACAGCATGATGTGGAAGGTAATAAGCTCTATTCTGCTTCTCTGATTCAGGAACGATCTCCATGTGACCGAGTGACTCATATTGCCTCATAAACTTGCAGTATTCTTCGTGAAACTCGGGTCTTCGCTTAAACTTATTCTCCATCTGATGTAAGCGCTTCAAGGCAAGTTGTCTGGAGTTGCCTAAGTTCGGAGCGCCTTCGTCTTTGAAGGGTAAGCGAAGCTCATATCGACCATCAGTGTTTCGAGTGTGAGTTTTCTTAAAATGCTCTTCACACTGTATTTCAGGTTTTGACAGAGGCTTCACGTTTGGTAAATATTCATCGATCTCCCAAAACTGACGTAGCAACTGATTGACTTCGACTTGTGTGTGCATAACAACTACCTTGTGTGACTTATGACCAGACTGCGTTACTTCGCCGCTTACAAGCCAGCCCAGTCTTGAGTTTAAAGCGATCAGAGACTCATTACGTTTTATTATTCCGTCAAGAATAATATGTGAATATACGACTGCGCCTAATAGCACGTCGATAGATCCTGGCTTGTGGAAGTGTGGATCCGCAAGATCCGAAATCTCAGAAGAAGGCCAGGTATCTGATGGGAGCTCTTGTGATGGTAGTCTCGAATTTATTCGTCTAAGGACGTACGCCTTAGCTGTGATCATGTGTGATGGATCTCTTACAGCATGAAAGTTCAACGTAACTTGTGACTTGGTTGTCAGCGGTATAGATGATATGCCAGTAATTTTTCCTCTGACTGAAGTGCGCTCTAAATTGAGCAATTGAGCTGCCGCTTCAGTAACAAAGTTTGATTGCGAACACGGATCAATCAATGCTCTCAAAATCATCGTGTCACCGTTCCTCGACTTAACTGCAATCCGTGCGGTTGCCAAGATTACTTCCTCACTGTCATTGTCAACCTCAACTTTGTAAGCGACGGTTGATGTGCTTTGGCTTGTTTCAGGATTGTGTGGTGCAGCATCGCTTTCCGGCACTGATGTGATCTTGTTAGGGTTTGTGAAGTGCAGCAGAGTGTGATGTCGTCGACTACATTTTCTACAGGTGGTGCTCTGCCTACACGCATTAACTGAGTGACCCTTTACAAGGCAATTAAAACAGATGCCATTCTTCTTAATAAAATCCTGACGTTGAGGAACTTCTAATGCGGCGAATTCTTTACAATAACAAATATAATGGTTCTGTGAGCAATAAGTGCATTTGGTGCTTACTTCTGTGACAAATGACTTTATATTTGTTGGTCTTTGGGTTGTATAATTTTTGACTAAGTCCTTCTTCTGCGGTTGGTCTTTTTTATGGGTTACATTCACCATCTCCATCGAACGAAATCGATTTTCTAAAAATGACGACAAAATAGTAAATTTGGTTATGTCTTGAGATGATCCAAGTGACTGTTCCCATTGTTTGTGTGTTTCTAAGTCTAATTTGGATACAACTAAATGCACGATAATTGCATCCCATGTGGAGGTATCCACGCCGAGATTGTCAAGAGAATTCAGGCATTCCTTTGTGGTATCTAAAATTTCCTTTAAGCTTTTAAAACATTCTGTGTTCATCTTCTTCTGATTTAAAAGGCGGCTAATTATTGTGGTAACAATCATACGTTTGTTATTGTATCTACTCTCAAGTGTGCTCCAAGCCTTATCGTAATTAGCCTCCGTGAGTGCAAAATGTTTTAGAAGTTGTTCTGCCTCTCCCGATAAACTCGTTTTTAAATAATGATGTTTTTCAATCATCGTTAGATGCACGTTGTCATGTACGAGAGCCTTAAACAAATCTTTAAAACTTGTCCAATCGTTATAATTACCGTCGAACTTTGGAATCGATAAAGGAGGTAACTTAGTTCTAATCGGGGTGGTCTCACCATCATTCGTTACTAATAAACTTTGCGTACTATTATGTGACTGTGGTTGACCTTGACCTCTCGAAAATTCCAACAAATAATCCTTTAGTACTCCCTTAAATTCTAGGTATGTGTCTTCAGTCGTCTCGTATAGACTTTCGGCATCAAACTGTAATTCCTCCAGTTCAGTTTTCGTAACCGTTGAGCCAATCATCTCATATTGAGTTTGATACTTAGACCAATAACTTTCTAATGTTTCTAATCGTGTTTGCAGATAGCCAAGTGTATATCTTGATTTAGACGTCTTTTTTGTATTAATTTGCAACTTAGAAATACGTTCCGATAACGTTTTTAGTGATTCACAAAGTTGAGCCATTGTTTATGTTTATGAATTCAGTTTAAGTAATCACTAATGTTCACGTAACGAAATTGTATAAGTCCAAATCACTTTCTAAATATTACTTGTGATCACTATAGTATAAGTAACATTAGTCCAAAATTAATTACACACTGTCTAAATGTCCAAGTTTGTAAAATAGTTCATATAGGTTAAAAGCTCACCGGTACACGAAATCAAAGTTAATATTTACAGTCTAATCTTACCAACTCGCAGAAATTAGCACTTAGCCTTTACACTAATAGTTTTTAGCACTTATTACACTTTCATTATCCAGTTCGAGAAGGACCAAACATGTTAAAACAACACTTTTTAACACGAAAAAATTTATTGTAAAAAAAAAACAGCAAGAGGACAAAATCAAGAGAACCAAAAATCTAATTCGTCATGTCTAACGTCAAATCTGATATTTTTTATTTATCCACAGTTGACACTATAGTAAAAAGAGGTTGTAATGTAAAAGTTTCTATAGGAATGAATGTTACCAGATCTATACATTAAACATATATATATATATATATATATATATATATATATATATATATATATATATATATATATATATATATATATATATATATATATATGTATATATACGTATTCAACCGCACGAATATTACGTTTTTCAAAAATCGACAACCGGGATTTAGCACCAACTTTATGCAGCCAACCTTATGTCATTATATTCATAATAAAATTATCTTTATTTTGATATAAGGTTTATCGCGTAACTGGATCGTTGCAAATTACTAGTATCGATTTACCTGTATATAGCTGCCTACCTGATAATTGCACCGGAAAAAAAAAGTCAACCCAGCGTTCTATGAGCTACATACTTTCGATTAGTATACAGTTTTCTGCGTAAGGGAATGAGTGTAATGTTTAAAAAAAATAATTTTTTAATTATTAATTAATTACACTTTGCACCAAATTTTTCAGACAACCTCCTGTAAATAAATTTTTTAACATATTTAATTTTATAAAAAAATCATTTTCATCCCGTAATACGATGGGTGAAGGTCATTGTATGGCCGGATCTTAGACTATGAATATGAAGTAATAGTAGTTTAAGTTCATTAAAAACGGATCTACAGTCAACATATATCTACATCAATACGAGTATAACTTTAGCTACAGTTAATATAACAAACTACTAACAGAATCTACAGTCAATATAACTTTAGCTTTCTGCCTATGCTTGTATTGCTTTTATCTGTAGTTTTAGTAGTGTGCTTACAATGTTTTGCTATATTTCATTGCTTTAAATCTATAGCTTCAGCTCCTTATGTCTAGCTTAATTTTCGCTTTCTAATTGTACTTTTAATATAATGATATTTTTGTTTGCTGTTTGTTTATTGTTATTTACTTGTATACCTGTGAAAACTTGTAATTGGCCTTATCGTTCTATGTTTATCATTATGTTGTCTACCTGTAAGTTTTCCTCTTAATAAATAAAATAAAATAAAATAAAACATCCTGTCAACACCTTGTAACTAGTATGTACTGTTATGACTGCTCAAATCATAAAGATTCATAAGAATAAATAAAGCGTATGCATTGCATTGATTTGATTCTTTTAAGTTTTAACAAAACTTGAATATTAACAGTCAGGATTGACTGTTTTAACAACCAATCTGTTTTACTGTTGCTGTCTATTTTAACAACAAAACGGTATAAATGCAACTTCATATTACTGAATTGCGTTTGTACGTCTGTTTATTTACAGTGATAATTTATCTCGGAATGCAATCGATCGTCTGGCTCAAGGCTAGGTCTTCTGTATATTTAGGCGTCGTTGCAACGGGAAAGTTCGGTGTAGAATTACTGTGTGGAATTATTCTAAACTTACTTTACATACCTCTGGAGTAATAAATGAACAGACAAATCGCCTCGTTGTAAGCTATGACTACCGCCCATGACACTCGCAACACCAAAAGAATTACACTCGAAAATCATCTGGTAGTCAACACCTTTGTGCTTTAGTCTTTACCTTTCCTGGTTTTTATAACATTCTCTAACCTCTCCTTTGGTCGCTTTGCACCTACTCAAATTGCTTAGGAATCATCAAACTTTAAAATATTTTCACAATAATCAGAAATTATTAGTTGGGAAGAGACTGCCGAGTCGTCTCGGACGTCTATGGACGGTCTCCCTTTTTTGTGGACGACCCATTGTCTCTTTTACCTATGCCTATAAAGGAAATAGGTTTTTGGTTCCAAATTTAAACAATTTTCAATTTGAAATGTCTGTTGCAGCTGCAGCGGAGGAGGCAGTGGCGCCGGAGGGACCAGCGCTGCTTGCGGTGGGGGCGGTGCCGCACACCACCGTCGCCAGTGCCCCCGTGCGCGGCGCCCCCGCACAGACCAGCTACGCGCTACGCAAACACGACCGCCCCCCGGACACGCCGCCGCAGGTATGAGCAAAGAGGATGTAAACTGTATACTACGTAACAAGAGATCGGACTTAGAAGAAAAAAAAAAGAAAAAAAAACTGAAGTTAAAATTTTTAAGTGCAAAACCTTTCACTCTAAACATCGGTATGTTATTTATTTTTTTTTTATTTTTGTTATTAAAAAAAATAAAAAAGAAGTGAGCTCAAATAAATGTTTTATTTCAATAAAAATATTGTACATAACTTAATAAATAGGCTAATAAGGTAAATTAAACAATAAAACAGATTTAATCCACAAGCTTTTGTTGATTTCTATTATTAAATATTATAATATTACAGTACAGTTTTCTGTATTTTATTTATAAATATAATAGAATAGCTGTATATGCTACTCTACTAACTACTTGATTGGCTTATACACTTATACAGTAAACTCTATATAGGGAGGGGATTAAAGCTGCGCGTCCACCAGGTCGGAATCGGGACGTACGGTGCGGATGGCACGTCGTGTCGTCATATACTTGTCAGGTGCAGAATGACGTTCCAGTACTTCTAGTGCAGTTCATAGTAGTCAGTACCATACATACAAAGCAACAAATCCGTCCACTGCGTACCTACGCTCCGATTCCGATCCAGTGGACCGCACCTTTATACCTACATACACACTTTGTTTTCTTATACCCTGTAAACGACAGCTGAAATCTATCGCGCGGGCTCAGGCCAGCTGCATACCACCTCACTTGATCAGAGGATTTTTCCTTGATGGCCGTACCAGTTACCACTCATAATCCCATACCTTCCTTCTCCTAAAATCTCCTTGCTTTGAATCTCTTTGCTGCTTTCGTTCCCAAGCGGTCGCATGCGACCGCGAGAACAAAAGACTTCCTAGAATCCGCATACAGTTTACATCCTCTTTGGAATCCGCGATCGAGGTAACAGCTATTGATTGCTTACATACTGAAATGTTGTAAAGTAGCTGTGCTGTGGACCTAAAAATCTGAAATAAATGAAAAAATTTTCATTTACTACATTTCCATACAGTTTACATAAATTATTTAGTATAGTTAATAACCTTATGTATTGTTACAATAAAACAATATACACATGATACACATTTCATCATTTTCCAAATTAACTGCATACTGAATACTGATATACATTATAATATTTTCTTATTATAGTTAAAGTTGTAAATTATTGTACAAATATGCAAATAGTACTACGACATACTTTGTATTAGAACATGGTATGATATCGTTATGTTTTGCTTCAATTTATCAATTTACGGTTACATTTACATTTTACAATGACTTACCTTTCGTTTTTCATTAATTAGTCCACTTAATTTACAATTTTTGTATTTTTGTAATAAATAATTTTCACAAAATGAAATTCGAACTTTGAGTTTTAAACTTCTTCTTCCTTTATTTTCTTATGTAATTTATATTCTCTATGGTCTTTTTTATCAACCAATCACAGTCGACCGTGCTTAAAAATTGTACAGATTATGCGATTTAATTTAGTAGCTACGTTTAAATTTGGAACCCAATTTTTTTTTGTTCGAAACTTGCATCCACCTGGGTATGAGGATGATGACATTATGTAGGAGCAAAAGAATTGTACTGTTGTCAATAAAGCCTTTCATTTGTCACGAACTGTCAAACTATTTTCGAAAATTTTTCAAGCAGAACTTTTGAATAGTTTTAGGGTAAAGTATAGTTTTCACAGAGCCGGTATATACCACATAATATATATACCAAGCCAATACTGGCTGCCAGTCTTATTGGCAGCCAATACTGGCTCTGTGAAAACTATACTTAGGACGCCCATTTTGGGCGATTGACAGATGAGCTAATGTGTATTGTGTACTAGCTTTTGGTTGCTACTTAATCACCCGCGTGGAATTCTGAGAACGACATATTTTCAGGCAAAAAAAACATAACTTTTTAAGTCTTTATGAATAAAATATAGCTTATTGTCACTCAGGTTTCTATCAGTGTTCAAATTTATGCAATCGGACCTTTAGTTTCAGAGATACAGTTTCCTACAAAAAAAAACTTTACCTCTTTATTAAGTACCTATATTATTAGTGTAGAATGTAGTTGCAGAGAGTAGCGACGTACTACGTGATTAGGTACTTTTTATACTATTTATTCTTATCGAATAAGTTAAGACGTTAAAAATGACAAAGGTTAGGTGCCGAAAGTTTCTTCATTTTAAAACCCATAAAATATATTATAAATCGTTATAATATGCTTTCGTCGGAAGCGATTAAATGAGAAACGAAACAGCCTCCATCCAACAATGCGATCAGCACGGGCGTGAAATCGTAAATCTGATGCACACGCAAATGTCGGATTACAGTTACGGGACTTTTAGAGGTCGAGCTATAGTCGTAACTGTTACGATATAACGCGGCCGGAAAGTGTCTGGCCATATTTGTTGCCATAAATGTCGTTTACCCGATTATAGCAAAACCAAAAGTGGTTTTGGGCAGTCTATGTATGTACTATCAGAGAAGTTGATTCCTATGCAGATCTGGGCCTTACGTAGTTTGGTTGCGTTACGTCAAACCCAGCCGACAGGTCACAATTAACATTGAATTGACATATTCGACCAAATAACGTTGGTCTATCAACTGCATAGGAATCAATTTCCTCGATGGTACAATCGCAGAAATTCATTTCTGAGCAGATGACTGATCTGTTATTTGGTCAGGTAATGTCAATTTAATGTTTGTCGTGACCTGTTGACTGGGTTTGACATTATGCGACCAAATTACTTTGGTTCGCAGTTTACCTATGAATCAAATCTCTGAGAATACCATCAGAAAAAATATTCATATTATGCGATGCGGACCTGTGTTATTCAGGGCCAGATCGGCGAAAATTCGGTGCACCAAAATTGACTTATTCCTAACTTCCAATCTACGTTATATATAAGCTTTTAACCATCCACCACCCAAGTTTGAGAATTTTACCTCCTAAGTTCCAACCTACTTTAGGTTGGATAGTGGAAATATAAATTAGAAGTTACTTTCAATATTTCAAAACAAAAACAAACTTGCTCATGATATTATGGTTTTCTGTGTGTAAAGGGCAGCGAAAATCGGCTAAATAGTTAAATTGGGCCCTGGTGTAATTTAGTGAAGTTAAGTAAAGATCATGGTAGTCGTTAATCGTTATCGGTTGGCTGGTCTTTTAATAATCCGACCAAATATCGTCGGCCTGACATCAGCCTATAAATAAATTTCCATATTAGTACATTGTACTATCAAAAAAGTTGATTCCTATGCAGGTGGTGGACCTAATTATAATTTAAATATTAACCCATCCGGCCGAGCATAGCTAACATTGTGTGCGTCCCCCCAGAAAGCCCAATTGAGCTAGGTGTATTTTCAATATATCAGAATTTAGAGCAAAAATGGAGCACCTCTACAGTCAAGTAAATAAATTGGAACATTAATACGAACGACGCTGCGAGCTAAAAACCGTGGGCTTGCTGGCGTCCTGTCCCGTCAGCACGCCCAAGCTAGATCTCGGGAACCGTTGAGAGTACTATCGTGTATTGTGGTTCAAATTTTCGAGCAAAATTGGAGCACTCTGCTCCCGTGAAATCAACTTCGAAACTGGAATGTGAAAGAAGTTAGACGTGATTAGCCGGTGGGCTTGCTGGCGTCCTGTCCCGTCAGCAAGCCCACGCAGATCTCTGAAACGGTAATGATTTGGATTATGATTAAAAACTCTACAATAGAGCCCTATTTAGAGCACTCTGCTCCAAAAAAAATATTAATGTAGCTTCAATAGTTCTCGAGTTACAGGCCTTTGAAAACGGGCTTGCTGCCGTCGCGTCCCGTCAGCAAGCCCATTTGGAGCGTGGAAGGAAGCCCACGGTTTTTAGCTCGCAGCGTCGTTCGTATTAATGCTCCAATTTATTTACTTGACTGTAGAGGTGCTCCATTTTTGCTCTAAAGTCTGATATATTGAAAATACACCTAGCTCGATTGGGCTTTCTGGGGGGACGCACACGCTAACATTGAATTGACATATAAGCCGACCACAAGACATAGGTCCGTCAACAACCTAGGAAGAAATTTCCTCGATGGTACATGTAGATTGTAGGTATGTTTATTCCACGTTGTTAAACCTATATTTTTTCATACACTCATAGAGACAAGCGTCAGATGCCTCAATTTAGCTACAAGTGACACAACATAAGTTCAAGTATCTAGATTCTAGGCAATCTAGGTTGGTTGAAACTAGATGTGTATTTCGCTTCCGTATAGCTGACTTCTGACATGAAATTGTATTGCGACAGCATTGCTAGAGCCTAGATGTAATAACTGATACATGATCATCATCACTATTCACTATGAAACAAAATTAGTGATAAATAAACGATATCATCCTATTAGCACACCGATACTAAGTGATTTTTGTACCATCGAAGAAATTGATTCATAGGCAGTTACGGACCAACGTCATTTGGCCGGATTATGTTAATTCAATGTTAGTTGTGACTCTTTTTTCTCTTTTTAAGGGTTCCGTACCCAAAGGGTAAAAACGGGACCCTATTACTAAGACTTCGTTGTCTGTCTGTGCGTCTGTCTGTCTCCAGGCTGTATCTCAAGAACCGCTGTAGCTAGAATTTTGAAATTCTCACAGATTGTTTATATTGGTTGCCGCTATAACAATAAATACTGAAAACAAAATAAAATCAATATTTAAGGGGGGCTCCCATACAAAAACACAACTTTTTTTTCTCCATAACAGTACGGAACCCATCGTGCGCGTGTCCGACTTCCGCTTGGCCTATTTTTTCTCTTTATTTAGAACACATACAGACTAGTGACCTATCAGATGGATTTGACCTAATGCGACCAAAATACGTAGGTTCGCCACATGCCTATGAATCAACTTCTCTGATAGTACATAATAATTGTGAATACTAAAATACCTACGTGTAGCACTCGGGCACTGCCACCGTAAAACTATTGCACAGCATCTAGTCAACACGCATAGGTCTAGTCGCACGCACACAAACACCGTGCCGAATTATGTCAAACCAAACTGAAACGACGTAAGATGGTGCACGGCTTTCAACGTCGCACCGCTGTCGGAGTGGGGGGTGTTAAGATATTTTTTGTTACGGAATATCTTGGTTCGGTCGCCGCGCTCAAAGCTCAAAATGCAATAGCTTAAAAACAAGTATGAAATTAATAATATTCCGGGCCCGGATCGGTTAAAAGCTTTAATTAATTACGTGGCACTGTTTTTACCTTTGGTTTACTTCTCTCAATATTATGAGTAATTATAAGTAATAACTAATATGATAATATCTGCAATACTCTTACGCCACGGCAAAAACACGTCGAGATGCACCATTGTCGACGGTTACTTTCGTTTTCAGTTCCCGTCGTCTCCGTGGGAGTTTCATACAATAGTCACTTTTTGTTTCACTTTCCCCGCTCTGCTTGGATAACCGGCGTAATCATCAGCATAATTAACTGTGACGCTAACTATCATCTTATCTACGTGTTACGAGCCTGAGAAATGCAGGTGTAGGGTCACTTTCTTCGGGTCTGGAGGCCTACAACGAAACCGTTTTGAGAGTCAAACGATCAATCGTTTCCTACTCTAACAACGTCATTTTACGTTTGTTAGAATGGGACCCAGCATTCCGATTCGTTCGTTCGAGTCTCAAAACGGTTTTGTAGTACGGCCCCTGGTCGTAACTGAGGCGAAATTCACCGACCCCTACATATATTTTAAAGGTTATGAAGTAGATCACTAGCTAGCTTGACACTATCTTATGTACCTATTTGTCAACTTTTAAGTACAAGTAAATTAAACTTGCATACCGGCAAGATTATCACCACAGAAATGAATCAAGATTCTTGATTCATTTCTGTGATTATCACTATCGTAGAAAGAGAGAAATATTCATCAGTTTCTGTGTTGTGTCATAAAGGTTATCATCAAGTACCATCGAGGAAATTGATTCTTAAGCAGTTGACGGATCTACGCCATTTGGTCCGATTGTGTCAATTCAGTGTTAGTATAATATTATATAGCTGTGATCTATCGGCTGGGTTTGACATAACGTGACCAAGCTACGTAGGTCCCCCCATCTGCCTATGAACCAACTTCTTTGATAGGTAGTACGTTGTACCAACAGAGAAGTTTGTTTCATAGGCAGATGTACTTATATACCTAAGCAAAGAGGATACAAACTACTGCTATCAACAACCATGTTATTTGTTAGTTCTTACCTCTACTTCACTTGTCTTCAGAATGGCGTCCGCGAGTGCAACAGCAGTTCGGACGAGAACCGGTCGTCGGGTCACGCGTCGATGTCGGACAGTGGCGGCGGCGGCGGCGAGGGGAAAGCGGGGCGGGAGGAGCCGCGCCGCGCCCGACAGCCGCCGAGGAACAAGCACCGTCCGCATAACAAGGTACAGATACCATTTGCAGTAACGGTGTTAGAGAGGGCCAGGGCCCCCGTAAGGGCTACTGGCGCCTGTGTGAAAAAAAGGATTTTGGCGCCCCTTAAGGCGTTTTGAATCCCCAGGCCGCAGGCCCCAGACTATACTGGGCGACCACCCAGGGCCCAGGGCGCTTAAGGTAAACAAAAGGGGTGCCAATTTTTTCAGGACTATCAACACCCTGGGCGCCAAAGAAATTTCGCCCAAGGGGCTGATATAGCTAAAAGTGGCACTGACAATTTTATAATTGTTAGGTTGGCTACAATCTTCCATTTGCTATAATAACGGCTGATGGTGATGACTGATGGTGAATATCTGAAAACTAATAGAAACATGTTCAGAACGATTTGATCGCACAGGCGTGGATATTCTTACAAGGGTCTTGTGACACTTGGGGCGTGAGTGTCAGAACTTTGCACGCAACAGGTGCCCGTCAATTGACAGTTAACAATCTATCTCTCTATCTTGCTTACACTCTGTAGTTGCAGTCGCCGTGGCCCGGGGGCGGCGGGCTGGAGGACATCAGGTCGGCGATCAAGCAGCTGACGCTCCGCAGCCGCGACAGCAGCAGCACCGCCACCAGCGGCGCCTCCAGCGCCGGCGGCGGCAGCCATGGAGCACCAGGTAAAGACCTTCATGTCAACTGAGGGCCTTTCACACGACGTATTTTTTGCGCACTGACGACGCGTGTTTCTGATGCGCTCGTCTTCTGCGTGTTTTCATCACGTTTTGGCAGATATAAAGTTTAAAACATATCGGCTTCCTTGCGTTTGCTGAGCGTTCAACTTGCGTTTGTATCGATACAAACGAGCGTAAAAAAACGTAGTGTGGAAGGGCCCTAAAGGTGAACGCTGATTTGGCCGCACCGCACGCACCGCAGTCGCCGCATTTCGAATTCTTCATGTAAAGAATGTAGAAGTTGCGAAGACTGCGGCGCGGGTAGGTATGCGAGCTTGCCTATAACTTCATATAAAGAATTCGAAATGCGGCGACTGCGATGCGTGCGGTGCGGCCAAATCTGCGTTTACCTTAAATATGGCAAAAAGAGCCCTTACGTTTACGTCGACAAGTGCCGTTCGTCTGTAAGAAGCCTAATAGTCTGTGAGCCTTATAAATAAAATAAGGTATATATAATAGTCTGTGAGCCTTAATAATTGCCAATTGATATACCAGTATACGAGTACAAGTTCAACTGAATCTGTGCACGCTTATACAATTGCATGTTTCTATCACATGTTAAACCTCGCTCAAAACACGCTAGTATTAGACAGATTAGTGCTATACAAAATACATTAAGAAGTAAGGACGATGCATTTTGTATAGCTCTAGTCCTTAGTCCTAGAATATCATTGATCCGGGAAGTCAAAATCATTCGGAAATGCGTCCTGCGTTTTTTTGGTGGATGGCAATAATAGCTGATAATAGTTTTATTTAACTGCCCCCATATTTTGTTTCTATATCTCAAAAATAGTCAGGGTTCCCTGGAATTTTTTTTTATTACTATCAAGCTAATTTTTGTGAGTAGCTTCATTTTGATAAGATGAACAACTTTTAAATAGGAAAAATCGCGAAAGTGGAAGCTAACAGAGATAGAAAGGATTTCATAGTTCATACTTTAATTTGATGGTCCTAAAATATGGATAGTTCTATTTGTAGGACAATGTTACTCTTAAATTATACATGTATTATAACTATTAACCTATCAATATACAAAAAATCTGCTGGTTAGGGTTCCGATATAGGGTTCTGTAATCAACCAAACTTGGTTTACTACTTTGTTGTAGGGAGCCCTGACTATAACAAATTATTATCAAATGTTACAGAGGGCGGTAGCGGCGCGGAGGCGCGGCGTCGCCGGGCGCCGCTGGTGCGGCAGCCGTCACTGGACACCGTCTGCACCAACGTCACCAGCGCCGACGAGTTTGTCTGGGTCGACTCACATAACAGGTAGACAAGTCAACTATGTACAGTGTACATTTTTGTCAATAAATGTTCAATAATATTATTATTGTTAGTAAAAGAATTAGCTTAGACTTAGAGTTAGCTATAGGTATTGTTTAGCATAAAGATGTTAGGACAATATTATTAATTATGATAATATAGATTTGCACAGTACACAAAGTATTACGATCGTATTAAAGTATCTATAGCTTTTACTTTATGAAAAAAAATCACGTTAAAGAGCCTCTAAAAGTCGATCCCTCGTACATACTGCACTATGTGTACTGTGTATGTGTGAAATATGCGCTTGTCAGTTAAACACACTATACAATTCCCTGATGTACCTGGTGTATGACCTATCATATACAGGGTGTAACAAAACTAAGTGATAATACTTTAGAATGTGTATGTGTTCCTTGTAGATAGTGTACTGTGAAAGTAGCAGTGCTAAAAGACCAATTTTTTTGTGATTTGTATGGGCAAGCGCCCGAGCGTCACAAGTTTCCCCATACAAAAGTGAAAAAAAAAACGGTTGTCTGTAAAGTCGGTTTACTGACGATAGTTGAACGTGACAACGTGCCTCTTTGTTGCTCGTTCCGCGCTCTCGCTTGCACTTCAAGCCCTAAATGGAACGCCTCAGAGCGAGGTAACGCCGCATGAGTCATGTTTTTCGTGCGTGCAGCCGGCTCCATCGAATTATAAGACGTTGTCACGTCAAGAACCGGTTGTCTGTAAAGTCGGTTTACTGACTACAGTTGAACGTGACAACGTGCCTCTATGACGCTTGTTCCGCGCTCTCGCTTGTACCTAAGCCTTAAATGGAACGCCTCAGACTTCAGAGCGAGGTAACGCCGCATGAGTCATGTTTTTTCGTGCGTGCAGCCGGCTCCATCTAATTATAAGACGTTGTCATGTCAAAAATTTGCTCTTTCAGCACTGCTACTTTTACAGTGAACTCTATACACGGGACTCATACACACCCTAAAGTATCTTAGTTTTGTCACACTCTAAAGATAAGATACACAATAGTGTGGAATGGAATAAAGAAGAATAATGTGACGTTTCAGGTTGGTGGAGCTGCGCTGCGTGCCGTGGACGGCGGGCGAGGTGGGCCGCGCGCTGCAGGCCGGCCGCTGCCGCGACGTCGCCGCCCGCATGGCGCCCGACGCCCCACCCCGACTCGCTTACCTGCTGCAACGGTAAATTCACGCCAAAAAGGTGCTCTACAGCGGTGTTCCGCAACTGGTGTGCCGCGGCAAACTGGTGTATCGTAGAAACCATGGGACCATTGCAGAATGATCGACGAGCGGATGGGAACTCAGATCACTCTACACACTAATTATTTTGTGTTGTACCTTCAAAAATTTTTATTTTTTAGTACAGTAAGTTTGCGCAACACTGCTCCAGAGTCTCGATTCTAGAACATGTATTATCAGACAAGTTTATTTATTAGGCAGATAGCGGACCTTTATAATCCTACTTAAGAAAACAAGGAATCGATTATTCCATCGGAGAATTGATTTCTTTGATGATGTTTTTCATGAATCATCGAGAAGCAGACCGTTAACAGTCGTGTCAAAGAGCTGTCAAATGTCACAACTCACAAACTGAAACCCTCATTGTGATGGAATTCTAAATTCTACTGTTGTATGTACTTACAGAGCGCTAGTGCGGATAGCTCGCGAGGCTCAGCGGCTGTCGCATAACTTCGGGTTCTGCTCCAAGCACGAGGTGGCCGGGGCCTTCCGAGTGGTCCTCAGTACGCCCCTGGCTGAGTCATGTATAAAGGTAACAAATACTTAAATTATTACTTAAATAAGTCATTTCTAGTCTAAGAGTTAATCTATCAAAATATCCCCGTAATGACTAAATCAATATAAATACTAGCTGTCCCAGCAAACGTTGCTTTGCCATAATATAAAGCGTAGTGCTTATATTCTCTTTGATATAAAGTACCTATTTCGCCCATATTATTTTTTTGAATTGACTAAATAAGTATGTCGCCATGGCAAATTAGTCGATCGCTATCTCGTCGCACAAACAATGATCGCCCTCAGTCTCAGGTTGTAGTAATTTACTATTATTTATTCAACAAATGCACTTATCAATATATAAAGTACCCAGTAGCCGATTCTCAGACCTACCGAATATGCATATAAAATTTGGTAAAAATCAGTAAATCCGTTTCGGAGGAGTTCGTGGACTAACATTGTGACACGAGAATTTTATATATAAGATAAGATTTATATTGGTTTGGTTTAATCAGGCTTGTATAAACCGATAGACAGACACGCTACTTAATATATTTTATGTGTATGTTATGAATATTTTGAATATCGCTTTTTTTAAGACCTTGGGAGTCGGGAATGAAAAACAATAATAGAAGGTCTACCTACTGCAATTTTGATTACTTATTCATTATTTGTTAAAAAGAAGATACTTTACCTACAGGTGGTCCCATAATTAGGAAATAATATTTGAAGTAGTGGTTATTTGTTAAAATTGTTGTGTAGATAATATGGTCGCCAGCGCGCAGCTTCTAGTATGTACGAAAAAAATAATATTCATAGGCAGTTGACAGACCTAGTCATTTGGTTGGATTATGTCAATTCAATGCTAGCTGCTTTAGCTGTGATCTGAATTAATTTCTCTGATAGTGATAATGCATATTTGTATTTTATGATATTAAGTTTTTATGTATGTGTCCACAGGGTTGTCAGCGTGCGGCGACGATGTACGCGACGTCGGGCAGCGCAGCGCGGCGGCTGGGGTCGGCGGCGCGCGCGCGCACCAGCCTCGCGCCCGGACGTTTCCACCGCTGGATGTTAGACGTCCGCGTCGCCTCCTTCGTCCACGAGTAAGTAGCACCAGCTAGTTACAAGTTGTCCACGAGTTAAAGTGGCAGCAGCTAGTTACGAGCAGCCGATAGTGGTTTCCAGTTTGGATCTCGACTAATTCGTAAAGTATAATTTACATAGAGCCAGTACTGGCTGCCAATAAGACTGGCAGCCATTATTGGCTTGACATATGCCGCGTGTGAACAGTTTGGCCTGGCTTGAAAAACTGTTCACACGCGGCATATACCAAGCCAATATTGGCTGCTACTCTTATTGGTAGCCAGTACTGGCTCTGTGTAAATTATACTTAAGATAATTTCAAATTTGGTTAGGATAGGCTTATAAATCTTTTGAGTAAAATTGGTATAAAATAAGCCTACTATAACATTTTTTTGTCAAGCGCCCAGGGTATTAGCCATTTAGTTTAGGGCAACTAAAAAAATAACATTTTTACAATTGAAACACTTCTGTTATATTCGGGAATTAGTAACAAAGGTGGAATCATCTTTTGTGCCCTTAAAAGTACTCTAATAAATATTTAGTATTTAATTATAAAATCAGTGACGTGGTGCTTATGCAACACGTTGACCATGAATAGCCCATGGCCAATCTGTTTCGTGAAGTTGTGATAACGAAATACGTCGGAATGCCTAAACTCTATAAGAATAATTTAGTCGGATTTCGCAACACGGTTAAATATTTAAAACGGGATACCGTTCAGTTCGCTAGTCCTCGCGAGAGAGCGCAAGTGGCATGGTCTCGGACACAAAAGATTTAACGGTGCTGGTCACCGGAGGAGCGACGGGTCTCGGCTACTCCATGGTCGAGCACTTCCTAGAGAACGATGCGGCGATTGTCATTATAGTGGACCTAGATAAGCAGAAAGGAGGTCGAGCCCTCGAAACGATAAAGAGTAAGTACGGCGACCGCAAGGCGGCATTCTACGAGTGCGACGTCACGACAGACTTAGACCGCGTGTTCGATGAAGTCATAAATAGACACGGCTGCGTAGATCTCCTCATTAACAACGCCGGAGTTCTCCTCGAGAAGGACTTCAGGAGGACCATCGACGTGAACACCACCGCCGTGATCGCTTGGTCGATGAAGTTCCACGACATCATGAGAACGGACCGCGGCGGGAGAGGCGGCACCATCATCAACGTATCCTCAGTCTGCGGCTACAAGGTGTCCCCCTACATGCCCTACTACCACGCCTCCAAGTTCGCAGTGTTAGGCTTCTCCAGAAGTCTAGGTCACAAGGTGAACTTCAATAGAACTGGCGTGCGTGTGATCGCTCTATGCCCAGGGCTAACAGTCAGCACCATGTCCACGGTCAACGTCCACATAAGAGATGATGAGTACCTGGATGAATTTCTAGAGGAAGTCAAGAAGGAGCCGTGGCAGTCTGCGGATAATATAGGCCGAGGTGCGGTGGCGATATACCAGCAGGCCGAGTCGGGGGACGCTTGGCTCGTGGAAGGCGAGAGACCCGCTGTGAAATTAAGCATTTAACTAATTTTACATTTGAAAAACTAAGAGCTTGTTTCACCACTTCTTGATAAGTGCTGGATACGCTATCGACCACTTAACTTGATAGATAGAGTATGAAAAATCTGTCACATAAGTTGTGGATAGAGCCTATCCGGCACTTTATCAGGAAGTGGTGAATCAGGCCATAAATCTTTATAATATTTTTAAGCTTCACTTAATATTTTAGAATCGTATTGTCTATCCTTGTTGATATTATTTTAAGTATTTACATGTCTATGTGACTACTGAAAAATATCAAATAGACTAATGTTTTAAGTTTATTTTTATTTCACACCCATTAGTTTAAAGTACCTATACTTGTAAGCTATAAACGTACTCGTATGTCAGCTATTTTGATTTGTAATATTCTGAATTAAATGTTTACATCGCTGTTGTTTTATTTACGTGCTCTTTAAATATACTGGTGCGAGTCGGACTCGCTCAGGAAGGGTTCCGTACCGTTAATCGTTATATAGAGCGAAAGTAGGCAAAAAAAATGTGTTTTTTGTGTGGGAGTCGTCTTAAATATTTGTTTTATTTTAATTTTATTATTTATTATTGGCTATAAAAAGGCCAAGAAAAAAACGTTTGTTGTATGGGAACCCCTTGAAATATTAATTTTATTTTGTTTTTAGTATTTGTTGCTATAGCGGCAACAGAAATACATTTGAAAATTTAATAAGTCTAGCTATAGCGGTTCTTGAGATACAGCCTGGAGACTGATAGACGGACAGACATCGAAGTCTCAGTAATAGGGTCCCGTTGGCCGTTTTTAACCTTTTGGGTACGGAACCATAAAAAGTATCCCATAACCATATTCAGTCCTCACTCCTCAGCAATGTAACTCATAAAGTTAATCTAGGTACCTAGCGGAATAGAGCAATGAATAAGGAAACAGATCTCTATAAAAGTCAATGGAATAGAGCAACAATCTCGAGCTGTCAAACGAAACCGAAATTATGTGTACACAAAAATGTGTACACAAAAAATATGTGTACACTGTACGTACGTACTTAAACAAGCATCTTTCTTAGGGATTAAATTGTCAACGTGCCGATAAGTGCCGACTGGATGTCAAAAAAAGAGTTGTGTTATGTATCACACGTCTCTTTTGACCACACAGTGTTACTGATAGTGACATCTCGCTTGCTCAGGCCTTTGTTTCTCTATTCCGCTAGGTATATTAACTTTATGGTGTAACTACACAGATACGCGGCGATCTACCTGTGCGCTGGCATGGAGACACTGCTGGAGGAGGTGGCGCTGATCAGCGGCGCCGGCGCCGGCCCCGTGACGCCCGCCGTCATCGACGGCGCCGTCGCCGCCTGCGCCGACCTCTGGGGCCTGCTGCAGCCCTACAGCCACCTCAACGCCGGCAGGATTGCTTCTGGTAACGTCACAGAATACATATTAGTTTAACAAGTAACGTGGAGAATGTATAAGCTTCATTTGTCGTCCCTGTGTTACCCTTAGCTAACTACTGGTTGAGTGGTTGCATTAGCGGCCGGACATACGTTGAATGACTTAAGCACTACTCGGATATAATACTCGGAACCTTGAAGACATAATATTATATAATTATTATGTACTATATTGGACCACTATTACACGTGAAGCCCACACATTTTCCATTAAAGTTTTTACTAAATAACTACTACACTTACTACGACTTGATTTAACATCACATGCATCGTATATCTACCAAAAATAATATATAACTGGAAATCCGGGTGCAAAGACCGTTTCAGGCCATATTTCCAATTAGGCAGTAAAGTTTTTTTAATGATAGACATTTACGACGTTCCATTTTACTATGTAGGTGCGTTATCACTTTCCCGATGGGAGAGCATCAGCTCGCTGGGGTCGGGGTCGTCGGCGGGCATCGGCCAGCACCGCCAGCTCGGGATGAGCCACGACTCTGGAATCACCACCAACGGCTCAGGTAATCTTTTCTTTTCTTATCTATTCTTTCATCTTTGATACAATCACATTCATTATAATCACATTGATAACGCCTCCGTGGTCCAGTGGTTGAGAGCATGGTTCTTGATTCGGAGGTCATGGGCTCGATTCCCGCGTTGGAAATATATGTTATTTCCAAGTTTAGTTAGGACAATGCAGGCTGATTACCTGATTGTCTGACAAGTAAGATGATTCATGCGTCGGATGGGCATGTAAATAGTCGGTCCTACGCCTGATCTCTCGCCAGTCGTGTTGGTCTTCCGTCCCACTGGGTTATGAGAGTAAAGGAATAGAGAGTGCTCTTATGTACTGCGCACACACTTGGCCACTATAAAATTTCTCCTGCGTACCTGGCCTGGTTTCAATACAACCGGCCACCGTCACCAAAACCGGTGTGGGAGTTATTATTACATTTGATATTGCAGGTGGTTCCAGCGCTTCAGCCGGCACGAACAACAGCGGGGGATCAGGCGTGTCGGGCGGGTCGGGGGCGTCGGGCGGGTCCGGAGTGTCGAGCGGCTCGGGGGTGTCGGCCGCGTCAGTCCTGCTGACGACGTGCGCGGGCTCGGCGGCGGAGCTGCGCGCCGTGCTGCGCCAGGTTCACCCCCGACACCCGCCGCTCTCGCCGGCCGCGGAACGCGCTCTATACTACTTCATGAGATGCTCACAAGTGAGTTTGGCGTTATTTGTGGCCGATCTACGAATAGGCACGATCATAAGGCTAGGCTAATTGGATAGGCCATCACACTTATACAACAAAGGCGAAACTTTGTAAGTGTGTAATCATAGGCTCTTTTGTTATCCCAAAAAAGTCATAAAATACCATATTGGCATAGCAGCTGAAACCGCTGACAAAAGTACGTACCTAACAATGGTTTCCGTCTTATCCATACTAATATTATAAATGTCAATGTGTGTCTGTCTGTCTATAACCTCTTCACGCCTGAAGCCCGAACCGCTGAACCGAATTTGCTTAAATTTGGTAGGGATACTTTAAGTCTCGGGAAATGACATAGGATCCTTTTTATCCCGGAAAAATGTACGGTTGCCACGCGAGAAACTGATTTAGGCGCATCGGAATTGCGGGCATTATCTAGTAATAATTAATGTTTGTGTATTTAGCTGGAGCACACCGGCGGAGGCGGGGAGGCGGGGCGATGCGCGGGCGGGGAGGGGGCGGCGCTGTGGCGGGAGCGCGGCGCGGGGGCGTTACCGCCGCTGGGCGAGTGGGTGCGTGTTGCGCGCGCGCACGCGACGCTGCGCCCGCCGCCCGCCGTGCCCGACGCCGACGACGTGCTGCAGGCTGCGCGACTGCTGCTGCCGCACGCCGACTGCCCGCCGCGACCACTCGCGTTAGTATACAAGGCTGGAGAAGTACGATGTCTACATTGTTTGCAATAAAAATATAAAATTACATGACTAATTAAAACAATATTATGGTATATCTATAAAAATGTAACAAGTGACAATGTATCTATTTGTAATCTGTATTTGTATTCTT
The DNA here is from genome assembly GCA_937595015.1 of Polyommatus icarus. Classification (NCBI taxonomy): domain Eukaryota; kingdom Metazoa; phylum Arthropoda; class Insecta; order Lepidoptera; family Lycaenidae; genus Polyommatus; species Polyommatus icarus. The sequence continues at coordinate 6,520,664 of OW569326.1, forward strand.
TCATTAGTTTAATGTTATTTATCGCGCGGCCGACGACTGTAGTGCTCGCGACAATAGTCATTGTATGAAAATGTATGGCACCGCTTCCGAGGCCCGCGACAGTCGTCGGCCGCGCGCGTCTGTCGCGGGCCTCGGAATTGTACCTTAACGTATGTGTATATAATTAAATACGATCAGGATATTTTATTTTAATGTTTACTAATGATATTTTGTTATCACAGCATAGAGGAGGCTATAGAGCCGTGGAGCAATACCCGGTCGGACGACGTGGGTCGCGCGGCGCTAGGCCTGGCGCACCGTGCGCTGCTGAGCGGGCGTGCGGACGTGCTGGGCCCGGTGCGGCCGCTGCTGCCGCCGGCCGGCATAGATGCTGTCGACTCCGCCGGACTGACTGCACTCATGAAGGCCGCGCTAGCTGGTGATGAGCAGGTCGTTGCGGTGAGTCTACTTATGAAATATTTAAGAATTATTAGTTTTAGCCCCGATTTCACCAACGACTGTTAAAGTTAACGCTCGAATTAGTATCACGTTACCTCTTTCGTTTTTCTTATGAATGAAAGAGAAGACATGAAATTTTAACAAGCTGTTAACACTAACAGACGTTGGTGAAATTGGGGCTTAAGCAAACAGTGTTATGGGCTTATGGCTCATCGATTATGTGACAAAATATGTACTTAATTTTACTTCGTTTGTTTGTTTGTTAATCAAGGAAAGTCGTACTGTCATAATATTGTCTACGTATGATTTACTGTATTTGTAACGCGAATGGTGTATATAATAGTGTCCGACCGAAGGTCTATTTTTGGCCGAAGCCGAAGCCGAAGCCGATTAATCGACAATCACCACAACCTTCGACCGAAGCCGAAGGTTTATAATCTTAATCGCTCGACTCTCAGTAATTAATTTTTAACCGACTTAAATAAAGGAGGTTATAAATTCGACGCGTAAGTATGTAATATTTCCAGAACTGCCCAATTTTCGTATATATGTTAGTCTGTAATCTTTATCAGCGTCTGAACAAATGTGCCAAATTACAAGTGTATGTATGTATGTAAGTTTTTATGTTTGTGTTCGCATATCTCTGGAACTACCATTCCTATTTCAGTAATTCTTTTTTTGTTGTACTAGGTAGGTACTGTTCAACTTAGGGAATAGTGCAAGTTTCAACAAAATCGGTTCAGTAGTTTTGGAGGTACTGGAGTATTAATTCTCAATTACGTATAATTTTGAAGTCGGTTTTTCCTTTTTTAAACACAGTTATGTTCAATCGATCTACAAGATATAATTAATATTAAAATTAAGTATTTAAAAACTTCAATGTTGAAGGTTTACCTCTATATTGACTGTCTCATAGAGAAGTTAATTTAGAGATGGTAATAAAAGTTTGTGATTTCGTGATTTATTAATACTTAATAATTTGTGGACTACAAAATATAACTACATACTTAATTAAGTTTAAGGAATGACTTAAATGTGTAGTTTGAAAACGGATGAGAATTCGGAAAAGTGTATAGAATCAAAATTATAGAGAATTTAACAATAAGTTTTTTTCATCGTAGAATGTTTTTTGCTATAACGCTTCGTTTTTTAGTTATTAACCAAAAACCAAAAATTGAGACTTCTGGCACTCTCCCCTCACTCCCGCTCACTTCCTAGACTTCAGGACTTTTGGTATGTTTTATCCCTAAGCACCCTGAATAAGTTCCAGTAGAAATCTCTTAGGTTCCCGCTCACGCATTCTACAACTACTTTATTGACTGAACTATTGTAAAAAATAATAATTTCTTTATTATTTCACAAATAACAATAATTAGACCAATCAATCAGTCTTTGTTAAAACAAACTCGACTAGACCGAAACTAGACTAATCTATACATATAATAAAACTGTAGAAATGAGAATTCTGTACATTAAAGATATTCAAAAAATAATAAGTATAAGGGTGTTACTACATCGCTATAGAAGGCAAAAATGTGGTTAGATGTCTGTCTGTCTGTCTGTCTGTCTGTCTGTCTGTATGTCTGTCTGTCTGTATGTTTGTTCCAGCATCACACGAAAACCACTGATCCGATTTGAATGCGGTTTTCGCAGATATATTTGTCTTCTTCGAACTCAACATTTGATATAAAAAAAATCCTTCCCACCCCTCTGAGGGAACCAAAGAGGGGGTCAGATTTTGTATCAAACTTGGACTTACTTCATTTTATTTACTGTGTTTTTCAACTTAACATTTGATGTACAACATTTTCCCCCCAACCCTCTTACGGGACAAAAGAGGGGGTAAGATTTTGTATCACCTAATGAAGTAGAAATACTTTATATGGCAAAACAACATTTGCCGGGACAGCTAGTAAAATATAAAATAAACAAACACTAACTTCTTAATAAATCATTTAATAATTATTTATTCAGAAGTAAGTGTTTGTTTATTGTATTTGACAGAGCAGCGGCCTCTGCATAAACGACCGGTCCGTCGCATTCTCACGACTCATTCTATCTTTCGTAACAGTTTACAGTTCGTTCAATTTTGATGGTTGCTCGGACCTTCGGTAAAGCTTTGGCTTCGGCCGGGTTTTAGGCCGAAGCCGAAGGCTTCGCCGAAGGTGGTTTTTTTGGCCGAAGGCGGCCGAAGCCGAAGCCGAAGCTTCGTTCGGACACTAGTATAAAAAAATTAAATAATGTTATCATCGTAATCGCTTGGCTTTCATGTAAGAAGAAGATATCTTATTTTAAGTAAACACACCATTAATAATTAAGCCTTTATGTTCTCCATGTATATCAATTAATATGTTGAGTAAACACCATCATTTAACTTTCAATATACAATTCGGAAATAACGGGTCAATGCCTATCAACTTCAGATGCTACTAGAAGCGGGTGCGGACCCCAACATCGAGACGAGCGGCGCGGCAGCGCAGCACAGCGCGCTGCTGTCGCCACGCTCGCCGACACACGTGCCGCCCGCAGCCCCCTCCGCCCCGCCCGGGTACACGCCTCCTACTGCTGGTAAATTTACTATAACTGCAATTTCCTACACATAAACCAGGCTCTTTAGTCAATACCTTTTCTTTATCGCCTCCTTATAGAATCGCCGGTCAAAATATAACATAACAAGTTTTTTACAGGAAGTCAATGATCGCTAGCGACAAACTAGCCTGAGTGGAGTAAATGCATTGACATTAGCTTTCGTTAATATAAAGTTGACGTCACCTTCGTCTGTTGTAAATTCCATACATTTTGGTCAGCGATACTATAAAGAAGCGGTAAAGAAAAAGTCTTGGCTACGGACTCTCTGATACCTTTTAAAAGAATGTTGATAAGGAAAAACATCAAAATGTATTACGCGTATCGCGTATGTAATGGGTCCCTCAGTCACATAGTTACCGTTCTACGTTGCAGGTTGGACGGCGCTGGTGTACGCGTGCGCGGGCGGGTACGGCGGGTCGGGGTCGGTGGAGGTGGCGCGGCGGCTGCTGGCGGCGGGCGCGCGCGTCGACGGCGCTCCCGCACGCGGCGATGACGTGTGCACGCTCACGCCGCTGCAGGTAACCCGGGGCCTAGTAGACCCATACTAACGTACTGGTTCACTTGATGAACAAAGTAACCGTTACCAAGCATGCGTGTATGATTGTGACAACATTTAACAATTTAAGCCTAGTCTAAGGTCTAAAAACCAGAATAATGAATAATTAATCGTGTTTCAGGTGGCATGCGGCGTGGGCAACCTAGAGCTGGTGCAGATGCTGCTGTCGCGCGGCGCCGACCCCTTCCTGTCCACGCAGCTCAACGACGCGCTCTGCTACTCCGCCGCCGCGCAGTACGGTTGTTACAGGTGATTAAATATTGTAAACTAGATACCATATAAGATACCTTTTTTGTGACCCAAACAATTAAGAATCCACTTTAAAGTGATGGTCACCCTCAGAAATAGATCAAGATAGATACCGCTTGTTTATGTACTTCGCGTGCCATATCGCGTTCCCAAACGATTAGCAACACAAGCAGCATCACAAGCTGTATAACAGCTTTATTAAAGTTCGTTTATACTCTTAATGCAGTATTTCCAGGCCGCATAAGGCTGTATAAGCGCTTATACAGCCCTTATACCCCTGAAATGGGCACAAATTATACAGCGTTGAGCGTTTTGATTTATATTGGCTGTACAGTGTACAGTAGCTGTATAAGCATAAAATATGCTGCATAATAGCTGTTTTGCGGCTGTACTGTGGTGTACGAAGAAACTTGTACATTCCAATGACTACATTGTAACTAACTTGTTAAGCTTTACGCTGTAAAAATGCTATTGAAACGAAATATGGTACCGAACACTACAAAATAAAAAATTGAAAATCACCGTGGTTAATATATATATATAGGTGGTATAATAATATGTAAATAGAAATTTGCTAATTATAGCGTTTAGAATTCGTTCTGGACATATTCCTCCGAATAAATTTGGACATTTGATGAAAAAAGTATCATCCCCACTTTGCTCAGAATGTGGAATCGTGGAAGACGTTTATCATTTATTGTTGGAATGTGTCCGGAATGAAGACATATTTAGATATGAGATTGTAAGAAAAATTGAGAATTTTACGAGTATGTATACTGGAACTTACAACTGCATTCTGGCTTATCCCCTGTCAGATAAAGCCAAAGAAAATAAGATGGTTAATAGATAGCACTTAATAGACGTGCAATAGATTAATATTGATTTAAGATTAAATTTAATTGTTGTTCTAATGGAGCGACATAGTCATGTTGACTAAGCTCCCTAAATAAATAAAAAAAAGTGTGATCGGTTGAGGCGAACCGAGAGGTGCGCGCACACATCTTTTTCTTCTTCTTTCAATATATAAGTATACATAGACATACATATAGATGGAGGCTGGAGCTCAAGAAGTTGCCCTTTCAAATGTATGGTCTAAAGCACACTCGTTTTTGTACTCATCAGTGCGGTGGCAGTATGCTGCAGTCACGGGCGTCGCGCGTGCCTCCGCGCGTGCGTGTCGGCCCGAGGCGCGAGGGGGGGCGGGGCGCTGTCGCTGGAGGAGGTGCTGGCGGAGGGCGCGCCCCCCGCCGCCGGTCGCCCCCCGCCCTTCACCAAGCAGCAGCAGCGCGCACTCCAGGATGCCATATACTATGCCGCTGAGACTGACCACCTAGGTACGGTAGACCCGAGGATATGTTTTGCGATACTTATAACTGATATTCATATTCAAAGACAGAGATAAACCAATGAACCACCTTTTGGATCACCGTTGACCAAGGATAAAATATTATGCTATCTCATTAGGTTATTCTCATTATGATCGGCTGGAATTAAGTCGGGATATAGGTATTTACTATCTGAGAAGTTGATTCCTATGCAGATCGGGGATCTACGTAGTTTGGTTGCGTTACGTCAAACCCAGCAAACAGGTCACAATTAACATTGAATTGACATATTCAACCAAATAACGTTGGTCTGTCAATTGCATAGGAATCAACTTCCTCGATGGTACCATCGAGGAAATTGATTCCTATGCAGTTGCTAACCAAACTACTTAGGTCCCCGATTTGCATAGGAATCAACTTCTCTGGTAGTACATTAACATTTAATTTTCATTAGACATAACGCTGGAGCTGCGTTCTCTGGGTGTGCCGTGGTCGCTGCACGCGTGGACTCTGTCCCTGGCGGCCGCCGCCGACGCCTCGCTCGACCACGTCATAGACCAGCTGCTGCAGGACTTCCTACAGGTACAGTCCCGTAGTCTCTTGGCTCTGCTTTATTGATGACATAACCCTGGAGATGGTGAGGGTATGTTTGGGCATCTAAAAAGAAAATCTTTCGACCGAGCGCGATGGCATAATCTGTCAGGCCGAAGACGTCATTTCAGAGATCGTTGCTAGATTGTGGTGTTGCACGGCCACAATGTATTTGCGATCATGTCTTGCTTGCGATTTTTTAATCGCTTGTCCAGCCAAAATACGGTGCATGGCTTGCTCAAACCCTCGCAGTAGGCACAAATATTTATTAATAGTTTCACAGTTTTCACATTTTATTAAATATCAATTTAAGGAACATTCAAAGCTATTTCTATCGCCTCAACTTTCGTCAGGTGTGTCCATCCGACGACAGCCATTACAGCAAGCAGTTCATCTACGAGTGTCTCCCGCTACTGTTTAACATTCTGCGATACAGCAAGGTAACTTGTAATTTTTTGATAATAATTAATAACCAATAGGGACGTGGCAGACATTAACACTCTATTTTGGGAACGTATACATAATATTATGAAATAGGTCGTGATATTTTTACAAACGATTAGCTATAGCATAACAGCTCGAGAATACCGGAGGATACCTCTTTACAACATGAAATGTTTTTTTTTGACGTGACAACGTCTTAAAATTCGATATGGGCTGCGCGCATGGAAAAACATGACGCAATATGCGCCGTTACCTCGCTCTGAGGCGTTCCATTTAAGGCTATGACGTTGTCACGTTCAAGTATCGTCAGTAAACCGACTTTACAGACAACCGAGTTCGAGTGGAGTTCGAGTCGAGTTCGAGTTCGAGTCGACTTCAAGTTCAAGTTCGAGTTCGACACAAAACACTACTCTCCAACCGTCTTTTTTTTCAAATCAAAAAGGTAAATAATTCATAATTTATTGAAATGTGTGTCGTTTACAGAAGGAAGGTACAGTTTTACTGCTGGCGGACATTCTGTGCGCGTGCTACGGGTGGGAGGCGGTGCCGGCGGTGCGGGAGCCGCCCCCCGCCGCGCCCGCCCCCGCGCGCGTCGACCCCTCCTACGTCAACAACCCCTCGCTCGCTGACGTCACCTTCAGGTACACACACATACTTTATACTGAGGGTGAACAGGACCTAACCTCATCACTGCCGGCAATCACTAGCTGACAAGATCTTACCACACAATCACTGAGGGAGTCCGAAACTGTGCTAGGCTTAATTTTCGATAGAAGTAAGGCTTTCTCAACAGATAATAAGTACATATACTTTAATATTTTAAATATTAAATTAAAAGTGTTTGGGAAACACGAGTGCCATTTCCTGTTTGTGAATAATGTGGTGGGTATTTAAAATAAACTTTTAAGATTACCTATCACAATATATCCCCATTGCTTATAAAATAATAGATACGTCATTTTTCAACATTCTCTAACATTCCTCTATAAATATTTAGTAATCTATTAGCATACGTCTTAATCCTCAGGGTGGAGGGTCGTCTGTTCTACGGTCACAAGATTGTGCTGGTGTCGGAGTCGCCCCGCCTGCGCGCGATGCTGGCCCCGCCCCGCGCCGCTGACGCCCCGCCCGCCGCCGCGCCGCCGCTAGTGCAGATTAACGACATCAGATACCACATATTTGAGGTACAATCCCAATTTGGCTAGGGCGTCATGTCTGAGGGCCCCACCAGAAGAGTTTCCAGTTGATATACGAATACGGGGGCACACAGGCATGGTCCATGGATTACTTCAGGCACAGACATAGAATATCAAGATTGTTGCTTATCTATGTCTCTGGCTTCAGGGCATCAAGTAGTCTTAATCCGTCACTGATTAATACTACTTGTCTTAATCCGTCACTGCTAGCAACCTACTTGTTACAGATGAGAAGCTGAGGCCTAGTTCTTGTAAGGAATACTTAGAGAATCAAGTCTTGCTCTGAGCGCTACGCCATTCGCTCTCGCACGATACGACTAACGACGCACGTGAATAAGACAATGGTCCACGCATTGTCGCTTCACATTAAGTCATCAATCATCATAGTGGTCTTCTTTAGTATTTATCTATGAGACCTAATAAAATATTGACGACCTCTGTGGCTCAGTGGTGAGCGCGTTGGTAGCTCAAGCCGGGGGTCGCGGGTTCAAATCCCGCCGACGGAACAAAAAAGTTTTTCAATGTTCCCGGGTCTGGATGTGTATTAAATATGTGTATTATATAACAAAAATCTTAAATATATGTATAGTATAAAAGTATTAAATATATTTCCGTTGTCTGGTACCTGTAACACAAGTCCTTCAGGTACTTAGCACGGGGCCAGACTGACGTGGTGTGAAGCGTCCATAGATATTATTATTATTATTATTATTAAATAAATGTAAATTAGTGCTCTTTTTTAATCGACTTCAAAAAGTAGGAGGTTTCTCTATTCGATCGCATATACAGTATGCTTTCATTTCGAAGGTGGTCCCATGATAAAGAAATACCTACTGTTTGAAGTCAGAATTCTTTCTTTTAAAGTATCTTACACTATCATGCTAGGCACTAGTAACGACGTTCTGAAAGTATTCGATTCAAATTTATTCAGAAGAAAAACATTTTTTTTATTGGAACGAAGTTCCTTATAGAGCGTTCGGCGTTGCGAAAGGAGGATAGACGGAACGACACTTGACCTCAACACTTTTTTTAGTACTTACCTGCGAAGTAGGGGCAGATGCCGCTTATAAGTATATTGAGTGGTAAGTACTTAGTATTCCTGTGCGTCAACTAGATGGCGTTTTTGAGAATAAACAGCGACATCTACCGGACGTTTAAATAAATTTTATTACAATTCCACAAAAGTGTCGTTGTTAGTATCCTGCCTAGCATACGCCAACGAGATATCTCACTCTCGAGATAATTAAAAACTACTCGTCTCATAATGTCAAAATCTCGACATTATCTCGACAAAACTCTATAAAAATGTGTTATTTCGATGATAGACCTACGCGAGAAAAAATGTTTCTCATGCTAGGGTCAATACAGCTGAAGAGACGAACCATCAAACATCTAGAAAACATGTAGAGTGAGATATTATCTCGTTGGCGTATGCTAGGCAGGCTGGGCGTCAATAGATGGCGTCTTGTTTTTTTTTTTTTATAATATTATAACTTCGTTCCATCCGATTGTCCCTTGACACCTCTCAATTTTTTATTTATTTACTGAGTAAATGTTGTTTTCTAGCAAGTGATGAAGTACCTGTACAGCGGGGGGTGCGGCGGGCTGGACATCCCCGAGGGCGACGTGCTGGAGGTGCTGGCAGCGGCCGCGTTCTTCCAGCTGCTGCCGCTGCAGCGACACTGCGAGGCGCGCGCCGCCGCCACCGTAGACCTGCACAACCTCGTCTCCGTTTATATACACGCCAAGGTATGAAAATAAAAAAAGACGGGTTGCACTCCGGGAGTGCCGGCAGAAGTGAAAACTTGATTATTAACGTTGTGCATTTTTTTAACCCATTTTTTATGAAAATCGATTTTTTAAATTAATCGAAACCCTTTACAATCGATTAAATTTTAACCCATTTTTTATGAAAATCGATTTTTAAAAAATCGATTTTTTTATTTAATCGAAACCCTTTCAATCAATTCGAGAGAGTTCGAGTTCGAGTTCGGCACAAAACACTACTCTCCTTCTTACGTCTTACGGTTTTTCCAAGGCTTTTCGATCAGCACGAGAATCTGACGCGAGTTTCACAGTTTTTACCCATCCCACAAAAGTGCTCAACGCCGCTAAAGAAGTTTTCACTTCAACAATGTGTAGGTACGCCAACTGCCGGGGTACACGTCATGTAAAGAGTGAAACTTTCTTAAATTTCATTTTTCTAATCAGTTGAACTGTATGAAGGAAACAAGGAAGACGTGTGAACGAAAACAATGTCGATTTTCTATAAAATTTCTCTCATACCTCAAAACAAACTTAAGAGGTGTCAAGGGACACCCGGATGGAACGAAGTTAAAAAAATGACACAAAAAAAAACAAAAAAGAGAGAGAGACAGAGACAGAGAGAGAAACACGCGCTACCGCACGGCTTACAAGTATAGGTAGAGATCAACTGCGATAACATGGCGCGCCCCTCCAAATGACTATTTCAATGTGTGTAGTCACATTCTTATGAAAGAGTTTGTATGTAGTAAGTATTCAACCAATCACAGTACACGTAAATCGTAATATTTCACTTAATGTCACTATTTACCAAGATTTATTGGTCAACTAATCATAACTAGCCGACCGCGCAAGACAACGCACTTCAAACGTTTTGACAACGCACTTCAAACGTTTTGAATTTTGGAGGGGCGCGCCTTGTTATCGTAGTTGATCTCTAACATTTTTGCTCTAGTAGTAACATACCGACAACACTTTTGTGTCATGTCATGACGTTACAACTTTTTTCCGTCTAACCCCCTTTCGCAACGCGCAATAAGGAACTTCGTTACAAAAATACCTCGGCAACAAACATAACCTCGGCAGTAACGCATTCTCATTGATCCGTTGATCCCTCCAGGTGTACGGAGCGACTCAGCTGCTGGAGTACTGCCAGGGCTTCCTGCTGCAGAACATGGTGGCGCTGCTCACCTACGACGACTCCGTCAAGCGGCTGCTGTTCGGCAAACGGCTGCCGGGACACAACGTGCTGGCAGCATTGCTTGTAACGCTGCAGAAGAGGATCGAGGCCAGGAAGAACCACGCGAAAAGCCGATAGCGGCAACGTGTGGCACTCGGGGACTGCCGCGGTAAAGCTAAGCATTATTTATCAACTTATGCAATTATAATTCGCAAACACAAACACCGTGCCGAAGTCTGCTGAACTGAAACGACGTCAGACGATGCATGCGGGGGAAGGGGGGGTTAGTTTTATTTTAGTTACGGAATTTCTTGATTCGGTCAATTTGTTTGGTTGGCAATGTGGCTATGTAAAAACGATGTATGAAATTGATGAATAGCGGTAGTAATTTTGAGCGATCTGAATATTTTATATTAAGGCTATTGCATTGTAGTAAATTATATAGTCAATAGTGTATAGCGTAAGAGCCTGTACACACTGGCCGTTTTTGACGTGACAACGTCTTATAATTCGATATGGGCTGCGCGCACGAAAAAACATGACGCAATATGCGGCGTTACCTCGCTCTGAGGCGTTCCATTTAAGGCTATGACGTTGTCACGTTCAACTATCGTCAGTAAACCGACTTTACAGACAACCGAGTTCGAGTCGAGTTCGAGTTCGAGTCGAGTTCAAGTTCGAGTTCGGGTTCGAGTTGGACACAAAACATTACTCTCCAACCGTCTTTTTTAACTTTCTTAGAATGTTAAAACCAATGTTGACGATTAAAGTATTCTTGCTACGTAAAACCGATATAAGAAAATTTTACGAAATTGAAATTGTCATCGTAGTGTCCTGTACATTTTTCGCATGTAGCATAAGGGCCTGTTCACACTGTGTTTTTTAACGCGGCTCTGTTACGTTTATCTATGTATAGATGAAATTTAAATAGTCTTCGTACAACGCATTGTATGATTTAAAATATTATGTACACATTGTCATATTAAAAAACTGAAAATGGACATCAGGTATTTGGTGGCTGAAAACCTTTTACATATAGTATGATGTATAGGTAGTAGGTACATACATCATCAGTACCTACGTGTATACTGTATAGGTGTTTAGTATAATATAGTCAATAATATTATTACTATTATCACAAACTTCACTTTGCGTAGCCGCTCGGCGCACAAAACATACAAATCTTTAAATTCTATATCTTGTACATTTGTTATTGATTATCTAGTATTTAACATTGATTATAAATAGATGTAGGTGAGTAAATTTTATTTGATTAAAAAGTAAAAATATTTGCATTTGACTTGTTTTTTTTTTAGGTTTTATCGTTTACATGATCTTTGTGACAATAATTATCAGCCAAATGGCTGAAAACCTGTGCCTTAAAAGTTGCCTTGTTAAAATATCATGTTTTGTCGTCATCTTGTCTAACATATATTTATGTTTTAGTTACTTTGTAAATAGTACGAATAATTTTAAATAAAATGTTTAAATTGTTAACAGAACTACGAAATATTTTGAGAGCTTTAAAATTGAAAACTGTGTAACATAATATTACTTATATTTTATTTATGCTGAAACTATACAATATAAGATATTACATAGTATTATCTTGTTTCGTTTCTACAATTTTATTATATTTAGGGCCACTATTATGTTCTGGCGCGGGCACACGAGAGGAAATGCCGCTTCCAAAGAATCGCCACGTTATGTGGAAGCGCCCTTAGTGCAACCCGCTTGATGGATTCACACCTACATTATATAAATTTAAGAGCAGGTACACATTGGGCATTTGGACGCGCGCGCGTGCTACAAAGCGCCCAATGTGTACGCTCTACGATATAAAAATCCAAGAACTGGGGCCCACTTGCGCCAAACTGGGTTATAGATGGTTAAAGTTAATCGTGGAATAAGTAGGTAATATCTTAGATAGTAACACGACATTCTCTCTGGCACGTAAAATTGATCAGCAACAAGTAATACTTAACCCAAATTGGCGAAGCGGCCTAACTACAGGTTTCGTGCCGGTTCGTAAACAGGTAAAATATTTTTTTTTAATAATTTATGCCTATGTATTATATGACTCTATTATAATATACTTCAACAATAAATATTAAAATGTATTATATGTATGTTCTAAGCTAGTTGCTACTACTTAATAATTTTGTATTTTATAACGGTGAAAAAGTGTCGTACTTGAGTACAAGTGGTATGGGCGTTAATAGATCCGGTGTACCACTTTTGGACCTTATTACTTGGCAATAAGGCTTAAAAGGGATGCACCTGATCGTTTAATTGTATGTTAACCCTTTTACTGATACAGATATTATTTACTTAGCGTTTTGGTACTCAATTTTTGTCTCTGTACCTAATAAGACTTTTCTAATGTGTAAGACTAGTCGTACAACCATTTTTTATACTCACAGGCTACAAACACATCTTGCTCTTGGTGTCGCGGGCCGTAACAATTTTTTTTAATGGTTTAAGGTGACGCCGCGTTAAAGTAAAAACCGTTGGATATTATGTTTTAGATTGCTTGTTCTGATTGCTTGTTTTGTGATTGTGCACGCGGGCTACTGATAAAGTCCCAGCGGGTCGCAGATTCAGTATAGCTGTGCCAGACGAAGAGAAGCAGACCGCGTATTCGCTGTATAAATATCTTTATTAGTAAAGGGGTACCTGATGTATATTATAATAACGTGTAAACTAGAGATAATTGTTCAAATAAAACTTTGTCATATTATATTTTTGTTTTTATTTCTCTCAAACGGCTCGTCGAAAATTAGAAAATTTTAGACAAACATTATAGGTATATGCCATATGGTCTATTCTTAGAATGTGCCAGTTCTGACCTTTGAGACTTTTGCAAAAATGGTTGAAATTTTAGGTAAACCTTGCAATTCCTAAAATGTTTACCGCTGGATCTCACGAGTTTCGGATCAGTCGCTTGCCAGACGTACGAAGTCGCCAGACTATAATCCGTCTCACCGATCAAAAACAGCGTCGAATTAGTGAAACTCCTTAAAGCCTTATTTTTATAACCTCCGAAAATATTTGACCTAATAAATCCCGGGTCCAAACTGAACACACTGACCCCGCTTCTATCGATCCTCCTACTTATCTACCACGTGCGCCAGCTTCGCGTTCATATACATAAAGGCTCCATTCCACCGCGGCGCACGCTGTGCACGGCCACGCGCAGGCGTGAACGTGCACGTATTATTTCTTTGACTTGACACAATTCGTGCGTAGCGTGTCCGTGGGTTGCAGTGGACACAGTCACTTAAATTTTCTTACAAAGCGAAGCTTGACGCACGTGCGTAGCTTCTCCGTGCGCAGCGGTGGAATGGAGCCCTAATACAAAAAACTATTCCAGTTGCCGACGTAATTCCAGTAGGTATCCAAATCTACCAGACCAGCGAATTGAGTAGCAGAGAAGACGTTTATGATTCTACTCGGTGCGGACATCCGCAAGAGCGGGAAAAGCAGAAACGTCAGGAGAACCGAGAAAAGCTCCAAAATAATTGATCTGCATCATAACGTGCAAGTCGTCCTCGGTCCGACGGTCTTCCAGTCCTATCGCTCCGACGTTGTTGATTAATAATATTATGTTCAATCTGGGCTTCTGAATGTACATTTCATGGACGAAGTCCTCTTCAGAGATGAAGTTCTCTTCAGAGATTCGAAATCGACTCGTCTTCCCACTACGTTCTCGTTTCCTGTAACATTTTTGTTTCCGTGCTGCCACCAGTAAGATCACTCGTTTAATTAAAGAGTTTTTTTCTTTAATTTTATTTTATTATTACCCCTAACGTTATGTCAATACAGGAGTAAATACCATTTGGGAGATGCAGAGCATACGTCGTAGCCAAAAATACAATCAAACAGAGTAAGGAATTTTTATTTCACGATTTTAAAGACACAAAATCATCATTAATTACACTTGCATTATAATATAATTTTACTAACATTATCTACTTGACATGAATCAAGATTACTTGTCAGAATCGTAGTTAATCACCGTTTGTACTTTAATTGCTGCACAGTACGTTATGTAAGTAACTAATATTAGAACTGATATTATTTTTTTTTGTGTCTGGCGAATCATGATCTGAAAAAGAATAATTAATATAAATAATGTAATATTTATTTCGTTTGAATAGGATACTTGGTACGAGGTATCTTTACTCGGAAGAGCTTTCTTTTGTTAAAAGAATGCAATATGGCATTTTGTCAGGCAAGGTTTGAGAAACTGTGAACAGAAAATCAAGGAGATAGCATTTTAAAAATACAGTAACTTTGTGACTACTTTCGGTAACATTCCCATTGTGTGGGAATTTAAAGTTGATAGTTATCGTAACTTTGTAACTAGTTGTGCGAGAATTTTTTTCACTCTAAATATATATTTTTTAATTATTTATTGATTGTACAGTTTATTGCTGTTAATATTAAGTTTGCTATTCAATATTCAAGTGTACTACTCGACCAAGCCAACTAGACGAATGACAAAGCTTGCTCTCGCACACTTACGCACGTCGCTAGCAATGCATAAGTGCGAGAGAGCATGATTTGGCAGTCGTCTAGTTGGCTTGGTCAAGTAGTATTATTGCATTAGATATAAGTCTTTGAAAATACAAAATAAAATTATTATTATAAACCAACAATGTATTTTCGTAGGAGTGGTTATAATAAGATTATTGAGCGGCGCGTTGGTAAATTTCGAACTATCCCACTAAATACACGATGAATTTAATTTCCCACTCAGATTTAGGCATAAAAACCATAATATTGAATAAAAACAAAATCTTTGTTTACTTACCTTGGTGATAAGATGGCAGTTTCTTAGGAAGATTGCACACGTCACACTTTTTGTGTAATCGAGTCTGCGGCTTACATACAATCTGGTGGCGCGCGCCATACAGATTGAAACAGTGCGATCTCCCTTATTTTTAATACTTTCACTATAGTCTATGTCAACGAATGAACGATTGAACGAATGATTTGTGAAATCTAGTTAAAATATGGTAACAATGTTGTGACACGGCGACGTAAATTAGAAACCGAATGTTACTGTGTCGACTTGTCCCCAATTTTAGTTGCAGCGACTTCTCTAATTATGAAACGGCGACGCGATTAAGGGTCTACACAGACGGACCGCATTTCAACTGCAATCCAACCGCAAATTGCAGTTTAAGTGCAGTTTGAATGCAGTTAACACGACTGCAATGCGACTGTAATAGAACTGCAAACCAAACAGTTCACACGACTGCACGCCGACTGCAACTGAACTGCAATCCGACTGCGCGTTTGGTTTGCAGCTCTATTGCAGTCGCATTGCAGTCGTGTCAACTGCATTCAAACTGCACTTGAACTGCAATTTGCAGTTGAAGTGCAGTCCGTCTGTGTAGACCCTAAGTGTCGAGAACAATATTAATAAGTGTCAGCACAAAGTGTCGAAACCGTTACGTCGGGATCCCAAAAATGGCTGTATGGGCTACCTTATTCGATGCGACCACAACAAGAATAATTAAGTAACTATAGTTATAATTATATTTCAATAATAATTATTAAACTAAATAGAAAACGCTCCTGACAATAATACCTACTTAGTACTTACTTATTATATTATTTATTTATTTATTTATTTATTTATTTATTTATTTTGGAAAACCAACAGCATTTAATTACAATACAATAGAACCAATATTATATAAAAAGAAAGCCAATGACAGGTTTTCACGATTAGTTAAATAATAGACATAGTTTGCAACCTCACAGTGTACACACAACACTCATACACACTAAAATATACTTATTCTAATTTTATATTAATATTTTATCCTTAACATACTGGTTGATATGAAGTTACTCGAAATATTATCTATACAAGAATACTTACATGAAAATCAAAAAAAAATAAAAAAAATTGTGATATAGAAATCATATCAGTCACCCACTAAAAAACCTCTTATTGTAATCTAATCGAAATTTAGTACTTTTGGTAGTATATGGATCTAAATTAAGTTCTTTGCAAAGATAGTTGAAGGATCTGCTTGCTCGCACCAGGAATGAGTTACCTCTATAGTTGGTGCTGTAGGTTTCACAAATTATATTCCTACATTATCAAACTGGCCTTATAATAACGAGCTAGTCATCTTTGTAGAAACCGGTGTGTTGTTGCCGCTTTTTCGAATAAATTAAGTACAGGAAATAAAGTAGCGACGGCAGGGTCCCCGTAAGGGCTGCTGGCGCCCGTGTGAAAAAAGGATTTTGGCGCTCCAGCCTCCATATTCCATTTACAATACGAAATATACGCCCGACCACGTGCTGTGGTTGTGGACTCAGTGCCGTAAATAGCCTTTTTTGCGCCCTGTGCGAGCTTTTATAACAACGCTGCCCTTGGTATTTTTAACCCCCGACAAAAAAGAGGGGTGTTATAAGTTTGACGTGTCTGTCTGTCTGTCTGTTTGTCTGTGTGTGTATCTGTCCGTGGCATCGTAGCATCCAAACGGATGGACCGATTTTGATCTAAGTAGTTTTTTTTTGTTTGAAATCTAACATGATCGAGAGTGTTCTTAGCTATAGTTCATCATCATCAGCCTGCTCAGTGCTGGACAATCAGGGTTTATCTGGTTCATGTCCGTGGCATCGTAGCATCCAAACTGGTGGACCGATTTTGATCTAGTTTTTTTTTGTTTGAAAGCTGACATGTTCGGGAGTGTTCTTAGCTATGGTTCATCATCATCAGCCTGCTCAGTGCTGGACAATCAGGGTTTATCTGGTTCATGAAAGGCCGTTAGCAACTTGTAGGTAGTCATTTGATGGGTTTTATATTTCATTCTAGTTCGTGACATTTGTGAATATACAATATAAGTATACACATAATAACGGAAAGTTGGCCTGGTGATGCACCATCACCTGGTAATCAATAGGATATCCAACTCCTCGCCAACTTAGAGTAGGTAGAGGTTTCGTGTTTGGGCTCATTTTAATTCAGACAACCAGTATTAAAGAAGTAGACAAACAGTAAATTTTTTCACGCTGCTGCTGCAGAATCACCTGATTCTATAGGAACCGAGCTTCGTATGAACTCAAAGTAGAGGTTTCATGTTTGGGCTCATATTAACAGCCTCATCGAAAGGGACATTGATAGATGGTAATCATGAGAACACTAATGATTCTGTTGATAGGAATTATTCTGCACTATAACCAACACAAGTTTAAAAAGTATGAAATAAAATTAAATTAAGAAATTAAAAAAAAAACCCGCCAAACAACTTTAAAAAGTAATTAAATAATATTTACTTTATTTCATTACTTTTTAAAGTTGTTTGGCGGGGGTTTTTTTAAATTTCTTAATTTAATTTAAATATTATAGGTATCGAAAGCAACGCATGTTATTGTTAGGCCTTTTTTCTTAAAACAAAACTTGGAGTTGGTAGAATTGAAATTGATCTACCAAGCGCAGCGGAAATTTATCGGGAGAGTTATCAGAAAAAATAATATCCCTGCCTGGTCTGGCCATTCTGGCGCCCCCCAGAGTCTACGCCCTGTGCCTGGGCAGTGGGCACCGGTGACACTGTCCTATTTACGGCACTGGTTGTGGTACGTGTGGGTTGGCCCTAAGTAGGTACTAAACTCAGACTCGCCGGAAGGAAATTTCTGATATGCCGTACCACATACCGTAGGCGTGCGGTGTGGTGGTAAAACACAGAATATATATTTTTATACAGACTAAAGTCTACAGACAGAAGTTTATGCTAGACTGTTTAAATAAAAAAAAACGACTGTCAACTTTCCATTTGACATTTGTGATTTGACAGTTTGTTGTCAAATCGAAAACGTCAACTGTCAATTAATTTAGAATTTGCATGTTGGAAGTTTTAACTTTTAGCAAAAGGTGGTTAGTTTTTATTAGAAAATTTAAATCATAACATGTGTTAGTGATAAGCTTTGTGATTACAGTGTAAATGACTTAATAATAACAATGCAGTTTCACAAAGAGAGGATTCTGAGTGCGGCGCAATTAAAAAGACTGAGTGAACACAAATATTCTTGCACGAGTGCCAGTATATTGGATGCATGGCTTCAGCCTTGGTGGTGCTGGCTAGTGTCTAAAACTCCGCTATGGCTAGCTCCGAATCTCATCACTATATTAGGTTTAATAGTAAATATTGTCACAACACTCATCTTAGTATGGTAAGTGCTCGTCTTACGCAGTCGTGCTCTTGTAAGTGTGTCATGATGCAAACTAGCGGAACCACTTTCATCTCAGTATAAAAGTGATGAAAAACTTTCGAAACCGAGATAAAGTTATGGAGTTGACTGCTATTGACATGTTCATACTCCTTGGCCGAAACATCGCTATTGGTTGGCTGCGTCGCGCCACCAACTGATAAAATATAATGAGATTTGTTTCTTTTATCGTCGTATATCGTAGATCGTATACACAATGCGTGAAATTAAAATAAAACATCACATAATATAATTTTACTATTTCGTATATAATAATATTATGATGGCACTAAAAATGGTCATTTAAAATTCCATTGTCTAAATATAAATTAACTAAATTAACATTTTGCAAATAATTAAAATGGCATAATATTCTTAGATTTTTTAATTTATGTAATATTACGAAATTAAAAGTGCTTATTTCATGTCCTGGCGTCATAAAAAATACCAAAGCAAAATATAATATTAAAATATTTGAAGATCCACCCATTCTTGATAATGCAAGTTACTCAACAAAGCATAATAAAGTATATATTTTGCTTAAAGTCTACACTGCAAATGTCAAAATTCATTAATCCTTAGATTGTGGATTCTTGGAAATCTATTGTTATTCTATTGTGTCTCGCTCACCGGTGAGCTTATGGGGTTTGATGGGTTAATCTGAATGGTGTGTTGAATTTTGTATACTAGAAGGTTTGATTTAAATTATGAGACTAGATTTTGCCCGTGTTAAGAATTTCTATTATTATATATATGTTGCAGTCAAAACTCTTAATCAGTCAAAAGTACTATTGACTAGCAAAATCAGTCAAAACTACTTTGGACCGTATCCTTCAGTCAATACTACTTCTGACTAAAATAACAGTTAAAAGTACTTTTGCCCAATGAAGCTGGTCAAAAGTACTTTTGGCTAAGTGATTTAGTCAAAAGTACTTTTAGCTAAGTGATTTAGTCAAAAGTGGTTTTGACTGGTTGTACCTATCAGTCAAAACTCCTAAAAAGTGAGAAGCGAAGAGTGGATTCAATTTTAGTTGGAAAATGTCTGTCTGTCCGTCTGACTGTCTCCAGGCTGTATGTCAAGAACCACTATAGATAGATTTCTGAAGTTTTCACAGTTTGTGTATGTCTTTTGTCGCTATAACATCAGGTACTAAAAACAAAATAAATTATATATTTAAGGGGGGCTCTCATACAACAAATGCAATTAGCTATTTTTCGAGGCGCTCGAATCTCTCACCAATTCTAATAACATGCTGTTTCTTTTCCTGAGTGAACTCTCTCTTGAAAGACCTAGACGCAAGGATTGGAAGTCAACAGAAGGTCCAACAGGGAAGGATTCTGACTGTCCACATCTGTTGTGTTAGGTCGTTTGCAAGGGCAAAATCGCAGACATATCTCCCCACATGATCAGTTGAGGCATTTAGCCAGTCGGCGTTTTGGGCTTTAAGTAGTATGAAAATATAAAGCCATGTAGAAATAAAGCTATCTGAGAGCGATGGGATCTGCTGCTGCACTAAATCTGAAGCAGCTTGCGGGTGTTCAAAGAGTCGGTCCATCTCAGGATCACCAGTCACCACTATGGACCCTTTATAGAGGACACGCACAGATGCGAGGGTGTTCGTCACAATCAATGTGGAGCCATAATTTTGAGAGGTCCCTGACTTCAGGATTGCTGAAGTGGCGAGAGCTGTTATCATCTATGATAATTTACATTTTGGCTCCACTCGACTCCAGCTTTGGACAGAAAGAAATGCTCGATATCTGCGTCTTGGTTCTAAGAGATAAGCTGGCTTTGTCATCTCAACTCTCAAGGTGGCAATGGACGGGATAAAGATTGGACTGTAATCCCCCGTTATTACTGAAGTCCATGTTTACGCAGTTGGGAACCAAATTCTTCTTTTTTTCCTGGGGTCACAAATTGGTTTTCAACTGTGGCATTTCTAGGGGGTAGGGGATTTGGCCTCTGGTAAACTCACTCACTTGGCAAAACTAAGAGCAAGCGCTGTTTCAGGCCGGTTTTCTGTAAGTCCGTGGTATTTCTCTGGTCGAGCTGGCTCATTCGTGCCAAAGAATGGCTCTTCCACGGAATAATTTCGGAATAAGACGGTTGTTCATATATTTTTTCTAATGAAGGAATTTACAAAAGGCGTTAGCTACTGAAAGAATGGTGTATAGGACATGTCATAATTTATACGCATGTAAGCCACACAGCAATATAATATTATGTTAGGCCGAGATCATTTCAAACAGCTCGTGTAAGAATGAAATGCCAAAAAGTACACTAATGTTACAAATAGTGCTTTTGACTAATGATTTACTGCAGTTAAAACTACTTTTGACTAAGAACGTCAGTCAAAAGTACTTTTGACCGCAAATTTTCAGTTAAAAGTACTATTAACCAAAAATATTCACTTATAATACCACAAGATCTTCAAAATTATCGGGTATTTCCCGATAGGTTCGTTGCAAACAAGTGAAGGATTCAAGTTTTTCAGGTTAAAAAATCACGAGCGCGAAGCGCGAGTGATTTTTCCTGAAAAACTTGACGACTTTATTTGTTTGCAGGGAACCTTGAGGGAAATGCCAGATAATTTTGAAGCTCGTGTGGTATTCGGGGGATTATTTTTCCGTCCCAAATGTCGGCCAATAGAATTGCATTCGACGTCACGTGGTAACCAGAGAAAATTGTCAAAAAATTATCAGTATAATACCATGTAGGTTGTACCACGTGACGTCGAATGGTGCAATTCTATTGGTCGATATTTGGGTCGGAAAAATAATCAGTCAAAATCACTTTTGACCAACCTGTTTAGTCAAAAGTAGTTTTGACGGATTTTGTTAGTCAATAGTACTTTTGACTGGTTAAGAGTTTTGACTGCAACATATACACAATCTTTCATCCCCTATTATATTATCCTCTTAGGGGTGGAATTTATCAAAATCCTTTCTTAGCGGATGCCTATGTCATAACATCTACCTCCATAGTCCATGCCAAATTTCAGCCCGATCGGTCCAGTGGTTTGGGCTGTGTGTTGATAGATCACTATGATCACAGTCACCTTCGAGTTATATTATATTTAGAAGATTGTATTTTATGTTTTGAAATTTATATACCAGATACTGTCATTTTAATCTCTTACCTTATGATAAATAAAATAAAATAAAACCTTATAATGCCATTATGAAAATCGCTAACTTAAGAAAAATGTTAATGTTATTAAGATATATCTGATTTTGCACTTTTAAAATGAATAAATAATAAAGAAATAGTAAGAAAATGACTAGCATTTAAAGCTATTTATTCAAACGTATTTTAAAAATTAAAAAAAAAAATAAGTAAAACTTCTAATCATGAGTATTTGATTACTAAGCTATGTTTAAAATTTAGTTTGTTATTATTTTTAGCAATATTCCGCGAAATAATATTGCTATTTCGCGGAATATTGCTAAAAATAACAACAAACTAAATTTTAAGCTATGGATTTCCGCAAAGTAACACCTGATTCCATTAACTAAGCTATGTAACAAATCAGGAGTAGGGCTGCTAAAAAGTGTAAAAATTGTAATTCAAAAACCCTGAACCTGATAAATTTTATCAATTTTGTTCAAACATTTCAATAAAATATATTGATGCTGAACAATCAAACAACACAATATATATATATACATTACTATATGTAACATAATATTTTTTTCAATTTTTAAGTCAAAATGTTTGCAGCCTTAATGTAATGTTAATCATTACAAAAATGTTACAGATAAGCTATAGAGATAATGTTAACCTGTATTTTCACTGGTTCTAAATTCTTGTTTACTTAAAGTAATACTTTAAAACAGAAAAATATCTAGATTTGAAATACATGATTACTTTCTTTTAGGTATAGCCCTGATGCCCGACAAGAGCCCCCGAGATGGGCCTGCGCCCTGTGCGCCCTGGGTGTGTTTGTTTATCAGAGTCTGGATGCCATTGATGGCAAGCAGGCACGGCGGACGGGTAGTCAGTCCCCGCTCGGTGAACTCTTCGATCACGGCTGTGACAGCATATCAACAGTTTTCATAGCACTCGGAGCATGTATAGCAGTGAAGCTTGGCGAATATCCGACCTGGATGTTCTTTCAAGTAAGTGTTTTTTTTATTTATTTAAGTATTTAACTTTATCATGAATTGAGTATTTGAGTAGTGTAACTTCAAAATTCTTATGCATCAAATATCAATGCAAACTTTCTGTTTTAAAAATAAAGAAATTACATGTTTGAATCAATAGAAGTTTAAGGTCATGCTGTATTTGAGCCATATAATATTAAAATGCACTTTAACCTTCGACACTTAGCTACAAAATATGGTTTCTGACTCAATTTGTGAATTTTTCATAGTTAATTAACCTTAATGTACTTAACCCATCAAGCCCCATAAGCTCGCCGGTGAGTGAGACACAATAGAATAACAAAAGATTTCCAAAAATCCACGATCAAAGGATTAATCCTTCGATCGCCAATTCTTCGAAATCTTTTGTTATCGCGGCCCACTTGGGCCTTATGGGGATTGATAGGTTAATATAATATGTTACTTATATTTTACATAATATACATAATACTCGTATTATTCTATACCAAATTCTAAAATAACGAGGAAAGAGCTTTTCAGTCCTCCCACTAATTTAAAATTTTGGGAACAATGCTATAAAGACATCATCATGCAATTTCAGCTGTGTTAATATTTTCATTAGCTTGAGAATAATTCCACTTTATGATATTGAAGCTAATGATAATGAAACTAAGAGAATGATACAAAGGCAACAGTTGAAGTGATATTATGTCATAAAAGGTAATGAGTGTAAGAATATAGTATCATTGACTTTGGCAAACTCAAACTGGTCCCGCAGACATTGGCTCTCATCCAATTTACTTCTACTACAATTATATTCCGTTTTTATGGATTTGGTTATATTTGTGGAACCAAAATAAATTATATTATTCAAATAGATTATATTAAAAAGATTTTTTTTAATTAAGTCTAATTAAGAATTAGGGCTGCTCTAACATTTTCAATCAACAGAGCCACCTCCAATAGGTATTTTTAATTATGATTATAATTTATAGTAAATTCAACATTAAATTCTGCAATCAGCATTACGTTATTACCAAAGTATAAATAAATATATTACAGTAGATTATTATTATTAATTAACTACTAGTTGATGCCCGCAACTCCGTTGCGCCAAAACTCGTTTATCGCGCGGGAACCGTACGTTTTTCCGGGACAAAAAGTATCCTATGTCCTTTCCCGGGACTCAAAGTTTCTCCATGCCAAATTTCAGCAAAATCGGTTTAGCTGTTTGGGCGTGAAGAGGTAACAGACAGACAGACAGACACACTTTCGCATTAATAATAATATTAGTATGGATTAGCACACATTTTACAGTTTGAGAAGACTTAAAAGCTAAAACTTAAAACCCATGAAAACATTGTATTGCCAAATTGTGACGTCATCATTATATGCAATAATTATTTTAACATAATATTTACATAGGTACCGCTTACAGTAATTCATAATTGTATTTGATTGTTTATTATAATAAGTAGGTGTCGTACGATGTTTGAGTCAGCGGAGGTCAGGGAACTCCACCTGATAACAGCCCCCGGAGACACTACTTAATTGTGGTTGATCTCTGGTTTATAATTTATAATATTATCTAGTGTAAAACTGGCCAATTTCGCGCCACAGAGTAAAGTGCGACTTGAATATCAAAATTCATAAAAATTTTATACTGTAAAGTGGACTTGGGACTTGTTGACTTACATATTTTTTCAAAGGAGTTTAAAAAATCGGCCAAGTACGAGTCGGACTCGCCGTACCGTTATAGAACAAAAATAGGCCAAAAATGGTGTTTTTGTATGGGAGCCTCCCATAACTTCTTATTTTATTTTAATATTATAATTAAATATTGAAGTACACAAATATTATAATTAGGATTTTGTGAAAATTTCAAGTGCCTACCTGTTTCCATTATTGATATAGAGCCGCTATCACCAACCCGCGGCCCAGCCCGCCGGGACTTTATTTGGGCCCGCGTGATGTTAAAAAATTTTGAAATTCACGCCCACCGGCAAAATAACGTAAAATCTACGTGATAGTCGTTAATTTTTTTCACTTTAAAATCGTTAATTTTGAAGAATGTTATTTTTTTGTTGCGGCCCGCGACACCAAGACCAAAACATGTTTGTGGCTCGCATGAAAAAAAGGTTGGGGACCACTGATATAGAGCAAAAAAGGCCGAAAAAAAACCGTTTATGGTATGAGATCCCCCTTTAATATTTTATTTCATTTTTAGTATTTGTTGTTATATCGTCAACAGAAATACACAATCTGTGAAAATTTCAGAAGTCTAGCTATAGCGGTTCTTGAGATACAGCCTGGAGACAGACATCGAAGCCTCAGTAGACAGTAATAGTGTCCCGTTTTACCCTTTGGAGTTTGGGTACCCTAAAAAATTAAAAAAGTTTTCGGAACGGACAGGGCGGCTCGGACATTACTAAACTGTTCTTATAGTTCTATATTATTTAGTCCAAACAATATGATCTATTACATCTACAGAATCTACAATACAGTCATAGGCAGTTGCGGTGTGCGGTGTATTTCGTTTTTCGACCTTTTTTTTTTAATTAGCTTAGTGATTTATTAAAAAAAAACTACCTAACTGACAAGTTCAAAGATTACTTTTTATCGCGCTATGTTCGTCAACGCGAGAGGACATTTTGAATAGATTACTCTCGCGTCGTTAGCAACATCTAGTGTAGTTTAAAATAGCGAAATATTTGCAAATTCTATAGTTCCCAAGCGTTTATTTCACCGATATGTCTCTGGATCGACGCCAAATCGAGTATGAGCAATTACCGAGTCTCATGTGATGATGGAAGAGCGACCGACGCGTGACGTCACTTACGAGCCCGTCTGAATGGACTGCACGTCGTAAGCTACGACGTGCAGTCCATTCAGACTTTGGGCTCCCACACAAAACTGCGAATTCGTATCGCATCGCGTCATCGTAATGTCATTTTTTTATTATAAATTTTGTTGGGCGGGTCGGCACTCGGCGCGGACAAAAGCTAGTCTAATGTAAATGAGAAAATGTTTCAACGTTATACCTGTCTTTATCAATTTCTGTGCGCTAATGGACTTTAGATATGGAAAAAATCACGTTTATCATTTATGTTTATGAGTATACGAGAGTTTCCGGTTTATCTGTAAACGCTCTTATTCCGACAGCATAAGAATCAGATTTGAACCTCCGCGGAAAAATTTCTGATCACGACAGGCTATTGAGTAAATTACTATCAAACGATTAGATGATCAGTAATAAATACTAGTTAATAACTAATAATTAATTATCATTCTCATGCTGTTCTGTAGTTTAAATTCCTGCCATAATAGGAATATTTACTACGCGAGTAAAGTTTTGACTTTTGCATTTATTTTTGGAGCAACAATAAAACATAAACTTAAATACTATATCAACACATCTTAAATGTAGATGACAAAAATTAACGGTCTTACTTCAAAAGATTTAAAATACCTGTGGAACAGTACTTAGCTTAGAAAAAAATTCAGTACAAAATGGTCCCAAAACAACTGTTCATCTCAATGGTTCAATAGATGTTTTTACTTTTTAATGTTTTGTGGTAAGGCAGTAAGATTTTACCTGCAACTTCGAATGTGTTAATAATAATTTCCACAGCTGGTTATAAGTACTTCACTGAAAAAGATGCCTCTGTACATAGGTACTTCTATTATTATCTATGTAAAATTACCAAAATCAGAAATATATTACCTTTCTTTTAAATATTTCACTATTAAAACAGAAATGGGGTCCATTTTTGTGATATCACACAACATAATGTTAAAATGTTAATTTGTTCTGTGTTCTTTCGTCCTTTGTAAATATTTTGTTGTGTGATGTGCAAAATAAACTTTTCTTATTCTTATTCTTATTCTTAAAATGTCAACATATTTAATATAATTTTATACGTATATAATAGTCCCCTGACTATTATATGTATAAAATTATATTAAATATATTGACATTTCTGTTTTACTCCTTCGATCGGAGGTTCTAGGAATTCCCATTGTATTCTTAAAAAATGTTCTAGGGCTCCCTAGAACATTTTTTTTTATTAAGTAAGTACTATCAAGCTAATTTTTTGTGAGTAGCTTCATTTTGATAAGACAAATGTTACTCTTAAATTATATAAATATTAGTTACCAATATACAATCAGCTGGTTAGGGTTCCGTTTTAAGGTACCGTTGTCAACCAAGTTTTGTTGATTACAGAACCCTATAACGGAACCCTAACCAGCAGTTTTTTTGTATATTGTTTATTGGTTAGTAGTTATATAATTTAAGAGTAACATTGTCCTACAAACTCAAACTCAAAATTTTTTATTCAGAATAAATTTTTGCCAAAATTTTCTGAAAGTCTACATGATGCCTACCACCGGTTCAAATAGAACAATCCACATTTTAGGACCATCAAATCAAAGTATCAAATCCTTTCTATGTCTGTTAGCTTATAGCTACCACTTTCAAGACTTTTCGGCTTTCGCAGATAAAAATGTTGTCTTATCAAAATGAAGCTACTCACAAAAAATTTGCTTGATAGTATTAAAAAAAAATGTTCTAGGGCACCCTGACTATAAGCCATAAGGTGTAACGTATGAACGTAACGATTTACAAGACCAATGATAATACCCGCCTCTAGTAATTACATTCTTTACAGTTTTCACTTCCGTAGACCCTACACTACCTTAAGTACGTCCTATATCATATATGCTGTAACATCCTGCTAACGGATTCTCGCAGGGAAACCTCATTTAATGAACAGTAATTTTGTTACAATCGCGTATCGTATAATTTTGCTTAATATAAATTCAGTTCGTCATTATGTAACTTTACGCGTAATTTCTATCTGACTTTATAGTGGTTTCCATCACTATTTGCGAGTACAAACAGAGAAATATGAGTAGATAATTTATATTCAAAAAACAACCCTCAATTTTGTTAGTCTCGCTAAAACTCGAGAACGGCTGAACCGATTTGCCAAATTGAAGTCTTGGAATATTCGTAGAAGTCCACGGAAGATTTATAAGGCAATGAAATTTAGGTGTTAACTGGTGCGAAGTTCACGGCCCACGGGTCATGTAGTTATTGTTAAAGGTTTTCAAAAGGTTAAATTGTTATAAAAACATTAGTGTAGTGTGTAGTTAGTGAGGGCATTCCTTTATTAGTCCCAATCCCTCTATGCCAGCCAGTGCGTAGTTTTGGTAACCAATGATATCTCTCAAAATCTCACCAATCGTACTGGCTAGTACGCTAGTGGCAGCAGTTATGTCCAACGTTGTTAAATGTATGAGAGTTATCTCTGATACATTCTACCGCACTAATACAGCCCCAGTTACTTTCATAAGCTAGCCAGGCTAGCCAATTTTAAGACCACCTCGAGTATGGCAACCAATGTGGGTGTACACTGTGCCTCGTGAAACCATTTTTTCACTGAGTTAATCTTCCATAATATTTACTTATTCGTTTTAAAATATGAACTGACGCTTACTCTGTTCGATAAAAAAACGTCGCTTTAATAGATGTGACGTGACATTTCAGTGCTTCTGCGCGATGACGCTGTTCTACTGCGCGCACTGGCAGGCGTACGTGACGGGCACGCTGCGCATGGGCCGCATCGACGTCACCGAGGCGCAGTACGCCATCATACTCATACACCTCGTCTCCGCCACCGTCGGCGCTGACTTTTGGGCCACTCAGGTAATGTAGATAGCGTAGAGCATACTTACTAATATTATAAACCCGAAAGTCTGTCTGTCTGTCACCTCTTCAAAGTTCACACCGAAACGACTGAACCGATTTTGAACAAATTTAATATGGAAATACTTTGAGTCCCGAGAAATATGTACTTCTAATTCCGGAAAAATGTACGGTTCCCCGCTATAAATGAATTTTAGCGCAACGGTCATCCAGTATTATAAAATTTATATAAGTATGGTTGTTAGCACATCGACGCCGCGAACTATCATGAGCATTGGGGTCAATTCCGACCGCAACGCGACGCGTAGATTCATTTCTATGTTTGTACTGAATTGTTAATGGAATCAGGCGTTACTTTGCGGAAATCCATACCTTAAAATTTAGTTTGTTATTATTTTTAGCAATATTCCGCGAAATAAACTTCCACCTATAAGTAAACTGTACTGAATTGACAGATTTCAATTGCGTGAGACGTCTTGCAAAATGCAAATCTGTCAAATACATACAAAAGAAATGCTTCTACGCTTCGCGTTGCAGTCTGGATTAACCCTTAGCCTTTGGCCACGAACACGAACTCGGCGGTCAGCTGGACGGCAGCGGCGGCGGCGGAGCGGGTAGATGCCAGCCGGCTTGCACGCCACTGTCCCATTTGATTTTGTGTTCGTGGCCTTTGAGCGAGATGCAACCTTACAACGAATATCGCCAACACACTGATATTATGAAGTTTGGCGGTTAGCATAAGAGCATAATGCTTGAATAAATACTTTAAAAAAATACCGTCGTACGTGGGAGATACTCATATCGGGTAGTTAATTCGCGGTTCGTAGCGTCGGTGTGCAAGCGTAATGTTACTTTTCCATTTAGCTTTCTATGGGCCGTTTGCCCCGAACGAGACTCAAATGCAAAAGTAGTTATTTAGTTAAAATCACATAAGAAATTAGAAATAAGAAGTAATCTCTTGAAAGAATTAACACCATATAGTGGTAAACAAACGGTAAATAGGTAGTCGTTTGATCCTTTGGTTCTGCTTGTTTCTTACTTCCTTTTTGCTTAAATCGATCAAGAAATTATTCTTCTTATCTTTAGTTTCCATGGCACTTGTTCAGGTAATTAAATAAAAGCTTATTAGATGTGTGTGATATATAATTTTTTGCTCAAACATTGAGATGTTTGCACTTCATCTGTTCGAAGGCCAAGCAAACAATCGTTACTTGCTATGTGTATAATTAAAAGCGAATGTGTAACTTAATTTTGAAAGACACTTCTTCAGGTCTTTTCCTTGAATTTTACGGCAAACCCCTTTGGCACTTAGCAACATCAGCAATCGAAAACAATTTGTCAAGCACAAAGGACTACATTGTCGAAAAGCGATATCCATCGCTGATGCTGCCGCGTCACTTGTCGCGACATTCGAAGCGGAGGTCTAAAGGAGTTCTCATATAATTATTGTTTTTTTTTAATAATAAACCAAACGCCATTATGTTCAAGCATTCTTGTAAGCCTGAAGGTTTGAGCACAATCGCTTTTAGTTGCATTGATTAAAAATCCACTTACAAATAAAAACGTTTTATATCATCCAGCAGAAGCTAATTATTGTGTCAACATTTTAAAAATACCCACATGAAACAAGATATTATCTAAGTGTAATATAAAATATCGATTGCTTTCCTAATATTATATTTAAAATAACATGTTTGCATGGCTAGACTAAAATAAAATATTCTTCTGTACCTAACGCTTAATTTATTATTAGAAGAAGACAATCATTATAGAGGCTTCAAACGTAAAGACGAAGCGTTTAATGTGTGAATTACTACATTATTTGGTACTGTATTAGTAAAGAATACTATTCTTTCTGTTGTGTGAATAAACTACATCTAAGTAAAAATTTTAACTAAACTTTAATACACTAATCTTTCTTGTCTCTCCTTAGTTATGTTATAACTTATATAACAATTACGATAGAAAGGAATACTTAGATGTTAAAAGTATATAGCTTAGCAAAGCAAAGTACCATAACATTGTAATACTATTAATGTTTATAAACAAGAAATAGCAACGCGTATACTTTATAAGAGTTTAAAAAATTACGAATTGTAAAGTTAGAAATAGACAAAATATTAGAGAGGAAAGCGCTTCATAAAAATTCGATAGCAGCAGGTGTGGTTGTGGGTGTTAAGTACAGAGTACTAAACCACAGAGAATAGAGACGACGACAATATTTTGAGGACTAAAAAATCGTATACACCAATGGTCAATGTTATAAAGAGACCAATCTTTCAAAGAGAGAATGTTTTGAATGCGAGTATTCTCGAACTCTCCTCGGAATAACCTGACAATATTAAAGAATTATGTACTTGGTTGGTTGCAGAAAATAACAATCAGCAAGCATTATATATAAGTGTAGGTACGTCATATTCTGATATCACGTGAGACCTGAGCTACACATGACTTTCTCAATAAATAATTGTCGTTGGCAAAAAGGTCTCTCACACGAGATTGTCCCTGTCTCTATACTCTATGGTCGGCCATGGCTGTAGGTGGGCTCGCTGGAGATGCGGTACTCGTTGGCGGGCGCGGGCGTCGCGGGCACCGCCTTCACAATGACGGCCCTCGGCGCGGCCATCGCGGCCGGGGGCGTCGGCAAGAATGGCTCCACCGTGGCCGTGAGAGACTTATATAACACGTGGTGGTCTGACAGTTACGCAGACTCATCAATCTGCGATCGCCCGTCTCGCTCGTGCCGGTACGACCGTGCGAGAGGGCGACGTCAGATTTATGAATCTCATCTAGTCAGTAGAGGGTAGATTTGACTAGCATGGGCATGCCTATTGAAATGCTATCTGTTTCATCACTTTTGTAATATACCTTACATTTTCCTTCTATTTTCTGGTTGTTTGGCGCTTCAACTTCGATCTATGATTATGCATGATTTCTATCGTTCGTGTTTACACAAGTTGCTCGTGAACTTTTAGTTATTATAAGAGTTGTGAAAAATTCAATTGATACGTATTTAAATATTATGTGTAAGAACATAAAGTATAATATAATAGGGTCCGTTAATACTAACATGGCGCTAAATAACCTCAAAATAAATAATAACCCCGATATTATTAAAGTGCTGAAACAATTTAAACAGTAGATTTGATTATTAATGGCATTAGATCTTAATTAATTACTTAAATAAACCTAACTCTGTAAAGACTTAACTCTCAGGCCACCGTTAGCTGATATAACCCCAAGCTTCGTATTGTACCGAGTATTACATAAGTTAGACTTAGTTAGCTGGACTGAGCCCCAGCTTGGGCGCCAACGCTTCTTTAGATGTCATCGTCTCTCATGTGGGTTTTTTTAATAGCATGTATTATAATAATTGTTTAGACTATCGAGTATCGTGGTCAGGCCACGGTCCAGTCTTAGGTCTCATTCATGTGTTAGTTTAAGTATTTTAAGTTGATGTGGTCCATTCGTGTTGGTCTTCACTCATTTATTTTTAGACTTGATCTGTACTTGTTACTGTTTGGTTTAGCGTAACTATTAGAAAAAGTATTTGAAAATCCTTATTTATCGTTTGATTTTAACTATAGGTATCTTCGCATGGCAAGTCTTTTTTGTATGTACCCTCAATTTGAAAATGTGCAACTTTTATACGCGATCAATGTTTTCCTATTGTTACGGACCCTTGCTTAGTTTTATCTATAATCATCTTAATCTAGCTCGGATGGCAGGTTCGGGGTTTGGGCATGACCACGGTGCTCCTGGCCTACGCCCTCACCCTGGTCGGCCAGCTCTACTTTATCATTAGCTTTCTGAAGATATTCCGCGTTAGAGGATGCGGGAAAAACGGATCCACCGTTGCAGTAAGAATAGTCGACCTACCCCCTTTTAAACTAGCTCGAGCGTGTGATTTAGAAAATAAAATATTGCGCTAGAAGATGTTAACATGTATAAATCGTTGCTAATGACAATATAGGCCGTTGGCCTCACACATTCTGTCTTTGTTTCTCGCACTTACCACCAGATGGCTGTAACATCGCTGTAAGCAGGATGGAAATAATATTGATACAGCGAAACAGAGACAGATTAGGGTAGATAAATCAAACCCATAAATGCACGTACTAGGCTACAAACCACAAAATCCTGAAATTTAGTGTCCAATGTAGTATATACTCTGATTAGAAGGTACATATTACAAATTAAGCTATAACGTAGCTAGTAGGTAGTTCCTATTATCTTACCCCTTTTATTGAAAAATACATATTCATTTGAATACGTAAGTGACCCAATGAGTGAAGAAGACACGCGCGCCTCCTGGACGTTAATTTATCGCATGCTAATGTTTTTTTTTCGACATCGGGCGCCGCCGCGCCGCCGATAACGCCATCTCGCGCCATCGCTAACAGCTTCCGATCAACATCAGTCTGAACCTGATCTCGAACTACGGCGTGCTGCTCACGTCCGCGTACCTCGCCTACGGATACGTTAACGTGATCATGAGGGGCGGGGTCGGCAAGAACGGCTCCACCGTCGCAGTAAGATATACACTCGCCGAAGCCGCGCAGGCGCGCTAGTGGTGCAGCGCTCGTGTCGGCACCTGTCGCACAACAAGCTTTCAATACAGCGCCATCTATTGACACCTGTCGTAGAACTTATTATGGGCTCGGTGACGCCATCTGTTGACGTACATGCACCTTTGTTATCATCCACATATCTGTAGCATTAGTAAAAGTCCACTGTTGTTCGGTTTTTGAAAACACTATAAAATAATATTATGTGCAAATATTGTTTTACGTCACAAATTTCATATCTTGTGAACAATATTTAATTTCATAAATTGCACTTAATATTCTTCAAACTTTATGACTTTATTTTCTACAAAAAAATGAGCGATTGGGCACCACTAGCTCGGCTGCACGGCGACTCGTGCGCACACGGAGTCAACGCATGTACCGACTACCGACTAGCGCTTCTATGTGTCTAACACGCGCCATACTCATCATCGTTCGACCGCCAACTAAAACCGCTTATAAAGACTTGTGGTGAAAGATAAAGTAATTACAGACTTATTTGACGCAGACGGCTGGGCATTTTTTTTAAAGTATGGTAATACTTGTGTAAAACTGTGATTATTCTATGCTTGTATACTGTTATGGGAAATGTTTCTGACTGATATATAAAGTCAATGTCGCGCTAGCAGTGAACAATGCACATTGAGCTAACTGCAAGCTTATTCTGTAGTATATTTTGGTCACTAGGCATGCGTATTGCGTATACCATGGTCTTTATATAATAAAAATACCGGCTTAATTTGATAACTTGCTGACTTTGGCACACGTTTTAATTCATTCAATTTAAAATATTTTACATATTATAATTTGTATTAAACCAGTATTTTTATTCACAAAACCCCATATTTTACATATACGTCTTACTAGTTACTTACTACTATATTCTTGGTTTTGTCTTTTCTCATTTTGGTAAGATATCCAAATAAACATTTAATTTTAATATTTTTATCATATCAAGACATTAAATTATAACTTTTACTTTAATGAATAACTGAATAAAGTTGATCTTGATATTAAAGTTTATCTAACAACTTTAAAACACCAAATGAGAAAGGACATAACTTTAGGCATGTAATAATAGTAACTAATTTTTACTTGACTCTCTGAGATTTAAACTTCTTACGAATTATGCGGCTAAAACATAAGCAATTTATATTTAAGCTTTACAAAGGTTTAGAAAGTGTTATTCTGAAAGTCAAGGAAAAATTATATAGAGATTCCTTTAGTAGTTTGGATAATGGTTGTTGGTATGATTGTTTTTAGAAATATTCATTAGTTTTAGTAACACATATTATTAAGTTATTAAAAAGTTATACGTTTAAATACATACAAATTGTTAACACTAAAAGGATTGTTTTAAATAAAATTAGGGGGCATACGAGCAAACGGGTTACCTGATGGAGAGCAATTACAGTTGCGGGTGCATTCAGAATAATTTATAACATGACTCTGGATTCAGCTGGTATAGGATTTTGCGCGTCGAGAAACATACACCTAAATGCGTTTATTCAAAAATTACTAAAGTTTCAAATAAAATATAACCTTGTCGCTATAACTCTTGCTACTGATAACAGTGACAATTCACGATAGCAGTACTACAGACACGACCTAGTATATTGACGGAAGCAATTTGATACGAAATCGCTTACTGTAAATCTTATCATTTATGTCAAATTGATTACCTAAAAGTCTGATAAGGCTATGGCATTCAAAGATAACGATATAAGAATAAAGACAAAGACATTGTGGAAAACGCGTCAAATAATTTTACGGGTCTGCGTAATGCGAGTAACTACAGAAAAAAAATCGGTCAAGTACGAGTCGGTGGTTTCCGTACCATTTGTTAATATGGAGCAAAAATAGGCATTAAATTTTACCTATAGTTACTGTTGTACTTGTTGTTATAGTCTATAGAAGCAATATAAGTGCATAATCTGTGAGAATTCCAACTAACTATCTTAGGGCCATTCCGCTACAGAGAAAATTAACGAGAATTTTTAAAATGTGTTATTAGTTACATTTTTCAATTGGAATATACGTAAGAAGATGTGTATTTACTAACAAATCAACTTTTATCGGTAAAAAATGGAATTCGAATAATTAGAGCGTTTTAAAGCATTATCATCTAAGGTTGCGATGTTTTTTCCCATATTTTTTAAGCAAAAAGTATTTAAAATTAATGTTTAGTTGTAGTATAGTTATACAGTAATGCATCGAAATTTTTTACATAAATTACACTATTCAACCGTTTTTAGTGATTTAGACGATTAATTTTGTCAGGCCTATAAACAACTGAAAATTAAAAAAAACTACAATATGGTGCAGTTTTATTACAAATTACTAGTATAATTATATATTCCATATCGAAAATTTTAAAATTTGTTAGAGAATTACGATTTAATTCACCTTTAAGAGATTAGAAAATTTTGATGTTGCATCCGCGATCCTAGAAATGTTTAATAATTTCTAGTACTTATTACTATAAATACTTTTATCTTGTTACATAGTTTCTTTGTTTTATGCTCTTTTGAAATATAGGCAAGTTATTTTGTAAAAGTTTCGCAATAAGTAGTACTCACATATGAACTCATCACAGTTCTTAATGGAGGGTCAAATTGGTTGCACCCGCGATGGCACTTCAGACCTGTTTGTGGCCCTTCATGCATTTGATGAAGGTTTCCATTTATAAATCATTGTTAAACTAGTTAAAATGTATCCTTTCATGGGATATTTTATTAATAAATATGCTTCATTTTGCCTGTAGGAAGATTTAAGTGTGTCAAACTGTTGCACTCGCGATAATGGAATCGCCCCTTAGCTTTAACGGTTCAAAAAACATCAAGAATTAAAAAAACACGTGACTAATGAACTAATGAACGTATAACTTTTTAGAGGATATTCGATATAATATAAAAAGTAACCACTAACACTATAGACATCATGTAAAATGTTATCTAAGTTTTTAAATAATATTGTCGATAATAGGTAGGTTTTTATATTATATCGACGTGGGTTGGTATTTGGCGTTTGGTACTAACTACAACAGGTATAGCCAACTACTTGTACACATACTATATTTAAAATATTCATTAGCACCGCAAAGTTGGCTACTCCTGCGTAGCTAAAAATATCTACACAAAAGCCTTCGGGTGCAGTTAACCCTCA
The DNA here is from genome assembly GCA_937595015.1 of Polyommatus icarus. Classification (NCBI taxonomy): domain Eukaryota; kingdom Metazoa; phylum Arthropoda; class Insecta; order Lepidoptera; family Lycaenidae; genus Polyommatus; species Polyommatus icarus. Next base: position 6,556,775 of record OW569326.1, read on the forward strand.
GAGTGCATTGAACACCTCGGGCGCGTTCAACACTTTGGGTGATGGGTGCAATCGACACCGTAACGGTGCGTCCACATTTGTATCATTTGCGCGATCAGATCTCCGTCGCGATCATCGCGCTGTATCAAAATGATATGCGTATCATGATACGCGTATCATTTTGCGTCCACACTAGCGATCATGATACGGCGCGATGATCGCGACGCGATCAGATCTCCGATCAGATCTCCGTCGCGATCATCGCGCCGTATCAAGTATGCGTATCATAGTGTAGACGCCTATTACGGTGCGTCCACATTTGTATCATTTGCGCGATCAGATCTCCGATCAGATGGGTTATTATGACCTCTTATTTCCAGCCAGTTTACGCCCGAAAACATTACATGTACATTTTGAGCGTAAACTGGCTGGAAATAAGAGGTCATAATAACCCACCAGATCTCCGTCGCGATCATCGCGCCGTATCAAGTATGCATATCATAGTGTGGACGCCTATTAGAACATTCTGCCGATCATGCGTGTATTTGATATGACAAGTATCAGATACGCGGTTAATAGCGACCGGGGCGTATCATGATACGCGTATCATTTTGACACGCTTCGATGATACGCGACGGAGATCTGATCGGAGATCTGATCGCGCAAAGGATACAAATGTGGACGCACCCTTGGGTGCGTTCAACACCTTGGGTGCATTGAACACCTTGAGTGCAAAATCAACACTTTGGATACACTTCAAGCCCAGGGGCCGTACCACGAAACTTTTTTGAAACTCAAACAATCGTACGAGAATGCCGCCTCCTACTCTAACAAACGAGAAATGACATTGTTAGAGCAGGACGCGGCATTCTCATGCGATTGTTTGAGTCTCAAGACAGTTTCATGGTATAAGGCCTGATTACATTCAACATTTGAGTGCGCCTAAGTAACTGCCCCGTAGGCTTTGCGCCCAAGAACCCGCTACAGCGCCATTTCCATAGGGAACGAGCATCGTGTCCCCGGTGATTCCGTTCGCGCTGGTCGTGGTGCCCGCCTTCATCATCTTCCAGAAGAGCGAGTCGCAGGTGTACGAGAACCACCCCTCGCTCTACATCATGGCCTTCGGGATGGTCGCAGCCAAGGTCACCAATAGGCTGGTGGTGAGTAGAAAAACGTTGGTACTATCAGAGAAGTTGATTCATAGGCAGATGGCGGGCCTTAGTAATTTATTTGCGTTTTGTCAAGCCCAGCCGACAGATCACAACTAGCTGTCTGCATTGAATTGATATAATCCAACCAAATGACGTAGGTCTGTCAACTGCCTATGAAATAAATTTTCGGCGTGTTTCGTAGGTGAGTATAGTATCTGTTTTGTATGTGGATATCTCAAAAACTTATTTATTTTTTGCTGTTCAGTATTTTGGAAATACGTGGTCAATTTCGGTAAAGTTGAGCATAAAATCATGAACGTAGAAAAAAAGGCGGACGGAGTCTTACCATACACAGCACTGTGTCTTCAGAGTCGGCCACGCACACATTCTAACGCTCTCTCAAATGATCTCTAAAATGGCTGGACTAGTGTAAGAATGTGTGCGTGCGGACCGTGTACATGCAGTCAGCCTGGCCGACTCTGAAGACACAGTTCTGTGTATAATAAGACTCCGTCTGCTTTTTTTTCTATGTTCATGCATAAAATAAAGAAGACCAAGAGGCCAAGACATCTGCACACAGACTAGTTGTATTCGGGGCAAATTGTACGGTTTTCAGCGGATTTCGCACTCCTTTAAATGTATCAAACATGGAAGGGCATAATGACTCTCGATGTCCATTAACAGTACGATAATCGTGCCGTTTCAGGTGGCGCATATGACGAAGAGCGAGATGGAGTATTACGACTGGTCGCTGCTGGGCCCCGCGATGCTGTTCCTCAACCAGTATTTCAACAACGCCATCCCCGAGTACTACGTGCTGTGGCTCTGCGCCGTGAGTTACCACTTTGATATCTATTACAAAGTTATAGTTACAGTCTTTCAAAGATCTATCGTCGCGTGGCCAAAGTCAGAGGTAACACCGACCACTTTTTAGTCGTCTGAGGGTTGTATCCAATGAGGATGTTTATGTTCGTAACAAGACTGCTGCAAGCTGTTTGACACACTTAACTCGAGCTCTATTGCTGCATAGCTCCGCGTGATGACAGGTGGTAGGTAAGAAAGTATCGGAAAATTGTTACTGACAGCTTTTAAAACAGGACTCTACCAGGCAACGCTCGCGAGTCGTGCGTGTCGGGTCTGCCACCTAGCGCCAAAACATTATTTATCGAATCCCTCAATGACTCTCTTCTATCAATGTATTTTTAATCATAAAAATGCAATAAAACATGTTGCCATTTATTTGCATAATTTTGCTGATGCTAGTGCTCGAAACGAAAAGTGTTTAAATTACTTTCAAGTCTTATATTCTTGCTAGTAAGCCACAAGTAGTAAATCTCAACGGTTTTATTCCAGATCTGGGTGATAGTCGACCTGATGCGGTACTGCGGGCAGATCTGCCTGGAGATCTGCGCGCACCTGAAGATCCAGCTGTTCCGGATCAGCGCCCCGCCCCCCGCGCCCGCCGTGGCCCCGCCCCGCGCCGCCAACAACGGTACGCAGCGCCGCCTCTCCAAGCACAAGCGACAGCCCTCGTAGGACTACCTCTCGCGAGATACCTCGTAGGACCCTAGTAGCCAAACTTAATATACGTTACCCCGAAAGGGTTGTCTATAAGAACTCATATTTACAAGATACCGATAGTTTAGGGGCCTCCCGACTTAGAGCCATCGAGTAGGCTCCCATAGACTTAATACAGACAGTCCTGACTTATAGAACTTTGATTACAACACATTAGAGTAGACGTCTCTACAAACATAACAATTCTTAAGGGCTGCACTGCCCAATCTACCCAATAACCTATTAAAGCTACGGTAGGCCGGCAGAGTTGCCTGCGCGAATTTCTCCAACTAATCAGTGTATAAATGTACCCGTACTTTAATATGATACTAGGGTGATGTACGCTCTAGTTATCATACCGGGAGTATTATATTGTAATATAATATTAAGTGTCTGTTACTAAATGTTTGAATAATATGACTCCCCAAACCCCTAAATAATCTTGGTGTCGTTTCTTAATACATTAGGTGTTAAACGTTAGTGTGATAATTTATTACTAATAAAAGTCATCCCATGTATGCGATCATCGTCCAAAATTGTATTCATTAGTTGTACAACATAAAAATAAAGAATAAATGTTGTAGATATGGCGCATTCTTACAGAATTCAAATGGGAGGTACGCGTTTGGTTCGTCTTTTACGTTAATATTTTGCACTAGAGGTATAGTTCGCTTGTGTGTTCTGGAAATCTCGTGTTTAATCTGGCAACCCTAATCATTAATTTCATGTCACGAAATAGATAAAGGGGTTTCTCGCATTAGACACAAAATAGGTAATCTACTTAGACAAATTTGAACTTTGATGATCATGCATTATGGTCGATAGTTTAACTTCTTATGGTGTTGGCTCGCTCCTTCTCTTTAATGTATATCTGTGGATCGTTCTTTTGTAGTTGGTCTAGTTTTGGCTTGTTATTAACATACTATGCTATATCATTAAAACATCTGAACATTTGGCGAAAAATTTATAAATTACCATTTATTAAACATTTCGAAGTGTGTACTTAATACTTGGCTGCAATATAACTGCTAACAAACCATTTAACAAAGTGTAACAGTGTTTTCTAGCTACATACACATAGATAGAAAGATATAGGAGTGCTCACGTGCTAGATATAAGAGTGCTCACATGGTGTTAGGTTAAGCGATTTAATGGCTAGCATAATCATATAAAGTAAATAACTGTTACTTATAGTAGAAACAGTCATTTGAATTTTTGACGTATAAACTTTAAATAACTTATTCGTAGCAAAAGATAACTACTTATTGTATTTGTAAAATACTTGATACATATACATATTTACATAACATTGTCTGACTCGATGTGAGCAGTGTGAATGACTAGCTAGCTCTTAGATGATGTTAAGCTAGAATGTAAATATTTTTGTTTGTAAAAAGTCTGTAATGTTGGTATTCGTTTTCGTTATATAGTAGCGCTATGTGTGGTAGAAAAGTACAAATAAAACGCATATTTCAGAATTGATCAAGTATAAAATTTGAAAATTGGAAGATTTAAAAACCATACAAAATTAGAAAATTTAATGGGGATATCGTTTTTTGCTTTAGCAGAGGAGATATAAAAATGTAGACGTTTAAAACGCTCCACGCTTTGCTGCCCGCTCCGCTACCCTCAGAGCGCTGCCCTGCATAATATATTATAGACAGGATTGTTTACATTGTTATTAGACTTGTTGTGATTCCTGGTATACACTAAGTGACAATTCAAAAAGAAAATCCTCGGCAGGTTTTGTCGCTACCGCTTAGCGTAAGCGGTTGAGCGTACTGCGAGGGAACTGTACATAAGTGTTATATATAGATGTACCGATGTGGTGTGTATTTTGTATGTGAAATATAAGTGTACATTTACTACGTTTGTTTTATTATTTTAAAGTATATGTACCTATTACAATAATTAGCTAGTTTCATTTATGTTTAAGTCTCGTTTTGGGTATAGCAGTTTTTATTAATCTTTATTTTAAGTACATATTTATTTCTTATAATTTATATAAAATATGTATGTAAAATTCAACGTTCGTTCAAGGTTCAAGTTTAAAACACCAGTTATAGACTTATTATGTAGTATCTATTTTATTAACACCAACTGAAGTCGTAATGTTAAGGGCCTGTTTCACCGCTTCCTGTTAAGGCTATCCACCACTTAATTTGACAGATGGAGTATGGAAAATCTGTCAAATAACCCTATCGGGCACCTTATCAGGAAGCGGTGAAACAGGTCATAAATATCATATAGTTAATGTATGTAGCTTGTGAGTTTCAGAGTAAAGTAGTAGCGCTACAAAAGTAAGGAGGCTCAGGTTAGTGAATAGTTTTGTCTGTGGTGGTGATTGTTGTGTCATAATTTACCCTTTTGCGAAAATTACACAAATAAAATGTCAATAGGGAATATATAAAGGCCGGGACACAAAAACACGGGACGACGTCGTACGGCGCCGTGTCGTGGGAATACACGACGCGCGTCGTAAAAAACCATGCGCGTCCGGTACGGCGCTGTACGACGCCGTACGCCGTCGTGCCGTGTTTTTGTGTCCCGGCCCTTACGCAAAGGTTGGAGTGGAGGGCGCTACGAGCACATACAGCAAATAACTCGACCAAAATTAGAGATTTTGCACACGTCATATCAGAATACTGACAGAGAGTCAAACGTCGAACGAAACTTTTTGTTTACTGTCTGTGCTAATGCTGCCATCTAGCGTGAAAACATTGCATTAATATGTCCTCTTGACACTGAATATCGATAATCGCAGCTGATTTTAATCTATTTGTAGATCAAATAAAATCACCTGTGTGAGACGATTTCAGTGGGAAATTTTCAAAATCATTTTTTGCAAAAGGTAATGTGCAAGGGCTGTAGTGGTAAAATAGTGTAGATCTAGATTCTAGATAGAATTGGACATTACATACATAATTCTCCCTTTTCATGGGTGTACGATCAAAAAATTTTAATGTTGAGCAGATGGTAAACCGGCAGTGTTTGGTTTCGGCTGTCATACTAACATGATGTGATAACTGTTTAACTTTAATTTTTTTGACTGTACTTACTAGTGTAAATACTACCCCAAGCTTGTATCTTATTGAAAATCACTATTTGCCTGAACTTTTGTTACCTAACCCTTTTATATTTACGCAGCGTGTAGCTATTAAAGTATTGTTGTCTTACTCTCACGTGGGACTTTTCCAATATGACAGACAAAGGCAAACAGAGCGTGTATAGTTATGAGCTGCGTAAATATTTTTATTAGGAAGTGGTTGTTTCTATAAACTTAGCAATAAAAATCTCAGTTAAAAGTTGCTTGGTAATAATTATTTTGTTATGCAGTAGTCTATTTAAAATAGTTAGATAACATGTAACTTTTTTTTCTTTTTTTAAGCATACCTGGGGCATTATAGTTCATATTATTATGATGACTGTTTTATCTGCAAAAGATCTTTATGTATGTATCATAAAGTTAATATACCTAGCGGAATAGAGAAACAAAGGCCTGAGCAAGCGAGATGCCACTATCAGTAACACCGCGTGGTAAAAAGAGACGTGTGATACATGACAGCAGCACTCTTTTTTTGACGTCCAGTCGGCACGTGCCGCACGTTGTCAATATAATCTCATAGAATTCATGTTCAATCATACTTGTGTAAGTGTATACGTACACATATTTTTCACACAGATGAAAACCAATTTTGGTTACGTTTGACAGCTCGAGATTGTTGCTCTATTCCGATAGGTATATTAACTTTATGGTATGTATTTACAATTTAGCGCCATCTGTTGGACGAAATTGTTTTGCTGTTTGATAAACTTTGTGAGGAACAAACGGAACAAAACTCTTTTAGCTTTACAGTGTTATCCCTTACAGAAATAATAGGATTGTAGGAATTTCAAAAGCTAATGATATATTAGCAATGTCATAGTGCTCGATTACGATTTGCGTTAGAGTTAGTTATTCATTTTTCTTTTCTTGCTTGGTGATAACTTTCTTCGCTTTTCACGTAACCCCTTGGGTGAATTATTGTCTTCTTAGTCGGGGCTAGTCACAAAGTTTATACTTCAAATAGTTTGTGTCTCGCCTCGTGGTTTGGATCATAGTGGCGAAAGACCTTAATTCTAGTACTCTGATCTAAGTTCGATCGTTACATTGCGATTAGATTATTATATTAATGCTTAGCACAAACCTACGCGACCACGCGACTGCGAAGCGGCAGCGTCAATACAAAACACACATTTGACAAGTTGTCAATTATGTGTGTTTTGTATTGACGCTGCCGCTTCGCAGTCGCGTGGTCGCGTAGGTTTGTGCTAAGCATAATAATTATTACCCATACTCAAACGGGATTGTCTCGCGAATTAATTAAGATTCGAAGTACTAGAATTCTGAATTGGGTTTCTGAAGTAATGTATTTGTAGAGCATTTATTTATTTTTCAGTGAGCAGTGACAGCGAGAAGTCGGAGTCCGAGGACGCCGTGCCGCTCCTTAACGACACAGACAGTTAACTACTTTGAGTTCTCTGCATAGAGTTTAGTACTAAAGTCAAATAAATTAATTCATTCACAAACTAATTTTTAACGCCAAACCTTGGCTCAAACTATGAAACCAGCTACAGTTTGCGAATGCGATAGCCGGTTCGAAGGGCCTAATGATTTAACTTCTGCCGACCTTTTGTAAAAATTCTAGATTATATACTTATATTATTGTTAATAAGCTATAAATTAATTATTATTATTCTAAGGGCCTGTTTCACCACTTCCTGATAAGGCTATCCACCACTTAACTTGACAGATAGAGTATGGAGCATCTGTCAAATAAGCCTATCCAGCACCTTATCAAGAAGTGGTGAAACAGGCCCTAAAGAAGTTATTTTTAACCTTGCACGGACTCTTAAACAACAACATAAACCAATCATGATAAGGCGCTGATTGAGTAAAGTACAGGGAGGATATACTTGTGGTTGCAGTAAGTGTGGGTACGCTGATAACGAACTATTTTTGCGTTTAGGCGTACTTAGACTGAGAGCGAGTGTTCGGCAGAGTTACAGTAAAGTAGCAAAATCCATATTATTATTTTTATATTTGGGTACAAAATGTTATAAATGTCTTTATCAGTCTAAAATGTAAATGGTGCAACTGGCACTCCGATTTTGATGGAACGTTAAAGTTTGTATGATTATTGGGAGTTTGGAACTAGGTTGGGGATGTTACTTACACGGTTTAAAACATTTGTGATTAATAAATAAAGTATTATGCTAAGATATTTGTTGTTTTTTTGTTTATCCATATTATTAAGTTCTATAAATGCAAAGAAGTTTATACAGGATATTGCATTTTATCACGCTATCACCTACTTTTGGTGCTTGGAGCAGTCTTTCCCAAAGTGGGCGATAGCCGATAACGCCCCTTGTGGGCGCTGAAGGGCTAAAGGGGCGTGGGACCCAGAAAAAAACCGTAGGCGTTGTGTAGAGGCTTGGGAGGGGTGATTTATTTTATCTGGATGCTTTTTATATTGACACAAAGTGAGCAGTAGACAAAATAAGTTTGGGAACCCCTGTTGTAGAGCCTTTACGCAGACGACGTCGCGGGCTACAGTTAGCAGTTTACATAATAACGATATGTCCAATAACGAGTCTATAATGTGGTATTGACACAGTGATAAGAGGCGGCAGTGATAAGCTGATACCGGGGTCGCTCGCTCGTCGAAATGTGTTGTGTGTGTGTTCGTTTGTTGTTATGATTCCCATGAGGCTTGTGAGGACAGAATACGAGGACCTCGAAGACGCTGGTAAGTGGACTCATATCGTTATCAGCTATTGCGCAGGACTAACAATATCAATTAGCAAATATAAGTGCTCGTGCAGTGCAAACATGGATTGCGTAGTTTCGCCCTCCACCTATGTATTTCATAGTAGGTGGATAAATTTATGCTTTCTCCGATTTTGAACGGATTCGGTACATAATCTACGATTTTGAAAGTATTTTAATCTGTTTTATGATTAAATATATAAATAGCGCATCCGGCAATTTAGCTTAGGGGGCGTCCACAAATTACGTGAGGTGTATAGGGAGGGGGGGTAGGGGGTCTCGGCAAATCTCACGTAATTTTTTTCTCTATAAAATAACTATTTTTGTCCATTTCATCCAGATTGTACGTATGCTTAAGAAGGGGGGTCAAAAAATTCGAAAAAACACCTCACGTAATTTGTGGACGCCCCCTTAGCTGTTTTATAAGTTTCTTGGCTATTAGCTATCTTATAGGGCATAGGCTATACCTAACTATATTTAAATACTTAGATACCTACTAAAAAAGTAAGTAACCTACCTTTTACCTACTATCTACCTACTAGACTAATCTACCTACTAGATTCTAGAAGGAAATAATAATAAATAAGTTGTACTATAATATTATATTTTATTAAAATTAATATACTCATTCTGCTACTAGATGCTGACGGTAGATCGCGAATTCGCGGACGACTTGGTAGCTGTTTTACTTTTTTGGTAAATGCCTATCAAGTAGCCATAACACAATGGCCCACGATGGCCTACTACTGGCCTGGAAATCGTCCGCCATCATACACCAAACACCATTACCCCTTCTGCACAATGGCGATGGCGTGCATGGTCCCTTCTAAAGAGGCACCTTAATGTTTATACTTTATGTTGTATAAATTACCTACAGCCACTGACATAGTATGTACCTACTACGTACTAGACTCGACAACGCAGTGCTCGGTCACATTCAACGTAATCTATATGTCGCAGCCAACTGGTTTAAATAGCCGATCAATCAAACAGCTAGCCCTTTTACTGAACAACGCCATTCAATCACACGGCTATACGTCGTTTAGCCGACTTGTTGACTGCAACGTTCAACACTACAGCTAGACGACGCTTAGCTCACTGGTTAAATGGCAAATTAACTAAGCTGGCCATTAGTTTAGTTTTATTATTACACAAGCGCAACGATAATAAGCAGAATAAATTGTATCCTAACTCATTTTGAACACAATTGCAATTAATACCTTCGGGATGCATTTCATAATCCCGTAATTTATCCTCGAAATTCGAATATTTGTTTAAATTTTGATTCACTCGTATGTGCCCCCATAAGTTCTGTCACTTTAATAATACTTGTAACGTATATTTACGAAAAATATCTTAATACAATCACAAAACACCGGCTAGTTGACGCCATATTGTAAACAAAACGCACCTAGCGCCGCGGTGGTGAGCGCTGAACTAATTCAATCAAACGGCGGCGGCTTGAATCAGCTGTAGTGTTGAACGTTTCGAGCGACTGAAATATTCAATTAAAAAGCTAGCCGTGAGATTGAATGGCGTTGTTCAGTCAAAGGGCTAGCTGTTTGATTGAACGGCTATTTAAACCAGCTGGCTGCGACATATATAGCAGCAGTGCACTTAGTCGCCCGCGAGCTCTTCTGCGCGCCAGACGTACAACAATTAAAAACGAAACCAAAAAAAGTCGCAAAAATGCCTAGTTGTGGGTTAAGATACTGCAAAAATTATTCCAGTAACACTTCCAAATGCAACGAAATAACATTTCATCGGTATTAGCATTCTTATTTTAAATTAAAATACGAACATTCAATTACTAGGCGAAGACGCGCGCCATTTTGCATTATCATAGAGTAGTATTATATGTATAGTCAGAGGGGAATGTAGGCAGAATACAGATCTATGATAAGACGACGATGAATGAAGTACTTACGAAGACGAGTTTGTATTTTGGTAATATTTAAAATATTACGTACATTATAATAATTTTATTATGGTACATATTTGAAAATATTTAAGTAATTTAAATAAGGTAAGTAAGCTATAGTGGACTATGGATCTATACTTAATTGTAAATTTTATAAAAAAGTTAATTTTTATTTTTATTTTATCCACTTACTCAAATAGATTCTGCATTAATTCTAGTGTAGGCACAAAACTGTGTCACTTCTGCGGTACTGATCTATAGCAATCACCGCCCCGCATCCCACCCCGCTCATGCCTCAAGTGCGACATGTTTTTTGTTTGCAATAGCTGCTCTAGTACGTAGTACTTACTACCTTAGTGCCTACAGCAGATATTAATTAATTTATGTATTGACAGAACAAGATGGCGACGCATCGTGGCATCGGTGGTCGCGGCAACTGTCGCGGAGGCTGTCGCGGGTGTTGTCGCGCGCCCGCCGCTGGCTGGTCTACCACACGGGCGCCCGGCCACAATGTGAGTACAACCAGCGAGTACTAAACTTTTCTGTTTTGTTACAATACCATGTTACTGTGTAGTGTGTACTAGAACTACTACAGTATCAACTAATTTAAGGACCCTGTACCATGTAAGGCCACCATAACGGGAAAATACTTTTTGTTCGTTTACTAAATAAGTTAAGGAAACAAATTATCAAGTAATGCTCTGTTCAAAATCACTTTTTAACCTAGCTTGAATAGCCATTTCATAAACTAAAGTATTATATCACTTTCTTTTGTTACACTTGTATAAATTATATACTCGTAAATATGTCGCAGTATCTGGTTAAATATTCTGCTATTTGATTTAGTGATTAGCGAATTCATTGATCGAAACCATTTAATTTAATGACTAAAGGCCAACCCTTCAAGTCCTAAACTGTTTAGCAGATTCAACCAGATACCTACAGATTTTATTTATTAAAGTACGGACCCGAATCCGAAATATAACATACTAACTGTCCCGGTGAATTTCGTGTCACTGGTCACTTTAAAACCTTCCCTAGACTTCAAGGATTATTTTAAGACTAAAATCAGCCCAATCTGTTCAGCCGATTTTTCGCGACTAACACATTTGAAAATCCATTTTTATATATAAGATTGAGATTTAAGCCATTCTACTTGTATCTTTGACTCGCTCATTAAAAATAATTACTTGCCTAACTATAATCAGCTCGTTTATGTTAGCAAAGAATAGGTAGGTAGATAATAATAATATTATTCTAAAACAATACACTCGCAATTTCGCAAAGCACTAATCAGGCACGTACCTACTCGGTACTACCCTAAAATCCTGTTGAGTTTCAAATCCCCAATGATCCCGGGTGCAAACAATTTCATTTGAAGGTTGATAAGGTCACAAATAAAAGGTCACAAAAATGCGTTCAATTATTTTGACTGAAAAACATTATTTATTAGGATTTTTCGTACTCTTATATCATGCAGAGACCAAGCCCACTACGGCAGCCCCTCCTGTAGAAACAATTTGTGTATTTTTGTAATCAGAGTTCGTGACAACTGACAACCGCCGCGGCCCGCACCTCAAACTTTGCGGTCTTTGAGGATCATCTAAATTACAGACCTTTTGGCCATAGACATAGGGCTCATACACCCTGGAGTATATGGGAACGTGTGGCACACCGACTGTGTAATTAGGTAGTAATTAATTATCGTGGTTTCTGTCACAACTCACAGGTTCATAAATCATAACTCACTATAGTTGGGGAGGGGAAGAGGAGATTTCGGGAGTAGCTCGAGCGTGTCAGATTAAGCTTGTATAGGCTTCCGCCATGTGTCTAGTTATCATGGTATAGAAATCAGATTTCTAACGTGGTGGGTTATTTTTTTTTTTTAATATTGCAATGTCACCGGATCTGTCAGATTAAGAACCACCAACCACCCCAAAGAAGCTTCCATATAAAACACTGACGATTCAAAGGTTAAGTCAGCCTTTAGGGACATTTTAAAATATAAAAAAATAAAGCTTCATATTTTCCTAACTAAGCTTCGCAGATATTTTATTTTGCACTAAACTAAGTGATTTAGACCTTGTTGTCTAAAATATATGTACCTATTTATAACTGACATAGATATTAGCAATTTTCTGAATATATTTTCTTTTTCAAAACTTTAAAATGGCACAGTTTCTGAACCCACCACTAAAATAAAAAACGCTCTTATTATTTTTTTTTAATCAGTTTTGCCTAATGTAAAAAACCTACTAAATCTCCATGGCGCTCGAGTGACTACAAATTATGTCATGTTCCATCAGAGAAATTTATATGCGGCGGACCTATGTTATTTGGTCGAGTTATGTCAAGTCTTTTTTTTTTTTGTTGCGCAGGGGAAACCCTTTATGGGTGCCCCGGGTTGGGGATGTGCCTCAGTTAAGCTGAAGCACCCCGGGGGTATGTGGGACTCCCGACTCCGGGTTTACCCACTAAAACCACCTGCGGTTTGCCTTCAGCCGTATACGGAGGGATATCCTGGATCTGTCTAACACAGGACTCCCTCCACAACCGGCCGGTCCACCTCACAGGGACCGGACTTCCACCAAGTTAGGGAACGCTTAGGCAAACCAAAGCGTTCCATGCGGCGCCGGGACTTGCAAGCCGGGCAGGTTCCCATCCTAACCCGGAGCCCCGTGGGACGGAAGTTATTGGAGGTTCGCATAGCGACGCCTCCGCACTCCCGGCGTAGGACGGGTCCTACGCCGGCGGAGCGGAACACAGAATGGATCATCCTCTCTGTTCCGCTCTGCGGCCTCTTTCTGTGAAAGGACGGTTTCACAGAATGAAACCGCCGCCTGCCAGGCCTCATCGCTCTCGAGCATGCAGCGTACCATGCTCGGGAGCGAGAGGTCTCCACCTAGTACTGCCACGAGATCGTGGCGCTGCACGGCCCAACGATCGCACACCTCAAGGGTATGCTGGGCTGTGTCCTCCGCTGATGTCAAGTCTAACCGACAGATCGTAAGAAACATTGACTTGACATAACCAGTCCAAATTACGTGGGCCACCAATCTGGCCAAATGTCCGTGAATCACTTTCACTGATTCGATCATGTTATTGCTCGATAAGAAAAGTTTTTATGGTCAGTACTCAATATCGGTTTTACTCGATAATTTAACTCCAAATCGACTAAAAATTATCGTGTGGACCGCAAAACTCACACTTCGATGGCTCGATGCCGGCTCGATGGAAAATTAAATAAATCTAATTCTAATTCAGGCATCCTATATTATTTGTAATCTTCAGGACATAATATTATCTCTCTATTTTAGTTCACGTCGTTGTAATCAGGGCAGCAATCTAAACAATATCTAACCCAGTGTCTCCTTTCACATGGTGGAAACTGAACGACGCGCGTCACTCTATAGATTAATGCTGAATGTGTGAACGAAAGCCCAAGCCGTGGGTTTTACTCTACGACCTACGTGATTGCTTGATCGAGTAAAACCGTATGTGAGTACTTAGCATAAGAGCGGCATTGAATTAGACCAGTGGTACAGGGTACTCTTCCTTTTTTGTACAGGTTACATACAAACAACTTCTGGTCTCTGTGTCGCGGGCCGTCACCTAAATTTTTTGAACTTAGGTCCGCCATTTGCCTATGAATCAATTTCTCCGTAATACCTCGTTAAGTACTTCGGCAAAGTTGCGGTACTTGTCTTGATATTTAATTAATTAGAGGCGACCTAGTGTAAAGGCAAAGTTCTAGAGGTCGGCCAAGATCGTTTGTTATAAATAAACTGCAATTTGCAAATGATTAATAATAATTAGTTAATCGTTTTATCAACTCCATCGATTTGATTCGTGGCAATATTTTCGCAAAGATAACGTATTTCTTGTCAACTAAATCAGTTCCTCCTACCTAACATTGCCTTTGGCCTTACCCATTAGCCGCGTACTGACCAAGCGAGCCGCCTCGCTGCCTCGCCCGAGCGTGCCGCGGCCGAGCCAAAAGTTATCGGTTTTTGGTCGATGCTCAAAGGCGCCTCGGACGTTTGCCGCGCACTAACACGTACTGACCGACCGAGCAAATACGCGCAAGGCTGCCGCGGCGAGGCGCTTGGTCAGTACGCGGCTATTGGCCTTACCCATTGCGAGCCATAGGCGACACGTCTTTGCGAGGCCCTTTGTCCTACGAAAAAGTACCTGTTTTTGAGTATTTGAATCAATAGGGCGATTGCCCTGTTCCCCACCCCCCAGGGCCGCCACTACCTCCTATCTTGTCTGTCAAATGCGGAAAACCCTCATAAATACAAAGAGCTTCTTTCAGTAAAAGAGTCGGCATTTAGAGTAAATGCCAACCCCTAGCGCAGACCTCGATGTGCGCTGACATTTGCCGCCCAACTCTTGATATCACATTTCCGCCTGCAGTACGTATAAATATCAAATTCATTTGCGACGAATTAGATTAGTTTTTAGGGTTTCGTACCCTATTCATGAGACTTCGATGTCTGTCTGTCCGTCTGTCTGTCTCCAGGCTGTATCTCAAGAACCGCTATAGCTACAGTTCTAAAATGTTTACAGATTGTGTATTTCCGGTGCCGCTATAACAACAAATACTAAAATCAAGATAAAATTATTATTCAAGGAGGGCTCCCATACAACAAACGTGATTGTTTTGCCTTTTTTTGCTCTTAATCAATAATGGCAACAGCTAAACACTTTAAATTTTCACAAAATCTTTAATTATATTTGTGATTCGATTATTAATAATAAAATTTAAATAATATAAATATTTAAGGGGGGCTCCCATACAAAAAACACAATGTTTTGCATACGTTCCGATTTCTCTCTGTAACGGTACGGAACCCTTCGTGAGCGAGCCCGACTCTCACTTGGTCGATTTTTTTGAGTCACAGAAGGATTGCCACTTTGGCTCGAACGCTTGTAGCTTCGGCAAAGGAATACCGGAAAATGAACGGAAAGAACATAGAAAATTTACGCCCTGTCCTGTGATCTACTTTTAATTACCTTTTATGAAATCACTGGTCGTAGCTATTCCATCCAGCTCAAGACTATATCGTGTTCTACTTCTAAAAGCAGTAACTATTACATTCACTAGTCAATATATCAGTGGTCGGCCGCTGATGTATCGCGGCCGAGCCGGAGACAGCTGGCTACCGGCGGCCACGCCCACTTCCGGTTAACCCTACCCACCTGCCATATTCTATATTAAGTCATTATCTAATGAGATTCAAATACTGACCATTGCCATGCATTGATTCAAATGTAGCCATTTATTTCATGAACGAAAATAGCTCGCAGGGAATTTACTAGTATTCTGCACTTGTGGATAAGGAACCGGGGAATTTACATAGTTTCTACTTTGATGAGTTAATAAAATGAATAAATATGTATGAAAATGAATAAAATAATGAAAATAAAACATATTTTTTTTAGTAACATTTAAAACGTTACATGTGGTAAACGTCTAGACTCCAGATGATATTGCATGTATAATGTAATTAATAATATATAACCGCTAAAAGGAAATTCATTTTTACGCATCCAAAAGGTGAAAACATTAAGTATATGACCTATTTTCGAGATGTTTGATGTTATTTATTACGGAACCGATCAAAGTATAATATTAGGCTGCATCTATTTATCCGGGTACCCTATCTTCTACTTTTGATGAAACAAAAAAATAATATACCCGGACGAATAAATAAAAATTATTCGTACGGTACCCGGACTAATAGTCACTTCGATAATATTATTACAAACTGCTGAAAGGAAAAATAAACATCGAGTCGAAGGTTTTTTATATTCTTATAATCTTATTGATGTTCATCGTATTGCTAACTTGTATGTATCCAATTATTGCGTGTTTATTTCATGTTTTCAGCCGCTTTTCCGCGTCGTACTTGGCCGGATACTATTAAAAGAGTGGAATTGAAAATCCTTGTTAAATATGACAGCTATCGTTCATTACGGCAAGCGTGAATCGGTATCAAATATCGATTGTGGGTGGTAGCGGTGGTACCACCTGCCACCACCACAGCCGCGGTGGCGACAATCATTTGCAACGTTCAGTGTTCACACTTGCTCGTCAATCCGTATGGCGTATTCGGAGACGGGCAATCTGAAGACAATCTAAATCCTGTACTCGGACGGGGACTACAGAACTTAATAATTTATTTTATTTATTTAAATCAGGCTACGTAGGCCCATACAATATAATATACCTTAATGACTAACATTAAACATACGAGTACATACAAATTCTATAATATACTTAATAACTACACTTTATCACGAAATAACGGCGACGTGACACGCGCTTCATTCCTGAGTCTCCCCGGAACCTTCGGTAAACCACATCAGTCGGCCAGAGTTCCTCCGCTTCAAAGGTCGAGAGAAGATGCGTCGGTACTCTCACCACAAAGGAACTTAAGTTGACCTTATGGCGAGACTGCAGACGCTCGACCCTCAGGCTTTAATGTCTCCACGACTCAATATGCCCCAACTAAAATATTGTGTTGCAATTTATATTTTACTAGATGTCGCCCGCAACTCCGTTGCGCCAAAGTTCGTTTATTACGGGGAAACTGTACATTTTTTCCGGGATAAAAACTATACAATGTCCTTTACCGGGACTCAAAGTATCTCCATGCCAAATTTCAGAAAAATCGGTTTAGCGGTTCGAGCGTGAAGGGATAACCAGACTGACAGACAGATAGACAGAGAGACAGACGTCAGACACACTTTCGCATTTATAATATTAGTATGGATATGGATAGCAAGTGGGAGTCTGTCTGTATTTTTGTTGCCGTTTCACCTGTATATAATGCAAAAAATTATAACATCTTGCTTTGAGATTCGGGAGGGTTTATGTAGGTTTTACGACGGAATTTTAGCACAAATTAATTTGCGGGTTTCCTTGGAGCTCGCGAACTACATACGTAGTAGTCGCATTACGCATGTGGCGATGTACTAAAAATGCTAAAGTTAAGCTACTATTTTATATTGTGGTGCGGCGTCTTATCTAAGGAATGCGCGTACGCAGTCTTCGGGAATCGGGCGATGCCTCGCCAGTCTGCAAACGAACCTCGGTACTGAAGGCCGCGCGCGCGCATGTTATTTTAATATTCGTAATTATTACGTTACTTTTTCTAAATTACTGTATATCGTGTTGTGAAGAGACAATATAGTTTATATTGATATAGGTGTATTATTTAACTCCTCCGCACCTATATAATTGGTGACCCGGTCGGACATTCGCACGTGTTTGTCGCTTGCGCGCGTGGTTAGTGTTATCAGTTGCAAGCTTTTATTGAACTTTACGGTGAATAGCTGTGGAATAAACTATAATTCTCGTTATGTCGGCTTCGGACAGTGAACAACAGCAAGATTTTAGGGACGCTTCGGATACAGCGCCTGAGGAAGTATGCACCGTGTCCGTAAAGGTTCCGCCATTTTGGCCCAACGAACCGGCATTATGGTTCGTTCAGCTGGAAGGACAATTCGCCCTGGCAAATATTACTGCCGATTCCACAAAATTCTACCACGTAATTTCCAATTTGGAATATAAATACGTATGTGAAATTAAGGATATTTTAACGAAGCCGCCAGCGAAGAACAAATACGAGAAAATTAAATCAGAACTGATATCTCGTTTGTCAGCCTCCCAGGAACAAAAAGTACGTCAACTCTTAACCCTGGAGGAACTTGGTGATCGAAAACCTTCCCAGTTCCTGAGACATCTAAGGAACTTAGCTGGTTCGGAGGTTACCGAGGAATTTATACGTTCGTTGTGGACCAATCGCTTGCCTAGCCACATTCAGGCTATTATAGCTGCACAAGCGGATTTACCACTGGATAATCTCGCTCAGATAGTGGATAAAATCCACGAGATCACTGTGCCACCAGCCCCGCATGTCGCTGCTGTCTCCAGTCAAGCCGCTGCCGGGACTTCGTCATCTTCTACTGCAGCTATCGACCAGCTGACTCGCCGTATCGATGACCTGACACGCAAGGTGGCCGCGTTATCCATGGGTACGCGCTCGCGTTCCATGCATCGTTCAAGTTCTCCACACTGGCGTCGTCGGTCTCGCAGCCGTTCCAGTGCTGGCCCGAGACCCTGCTGGTACCATCGCCGTTTCGGGAGCAAATCGACGAAGTGCCGATCTCCGTGTTCCTATCGTCCGGGAAACGAGCCGGGCAGTCAGTGAAGGCGGCAACATTCGACTGCAATGGAGTAGTTTCTGGTGGCCGCGTATACGTGAGTGATAAAAAAACTAAAGTGCAGTATTTAGTGGACACCGGTTCCGATCTTTGTGCGTATCCACGTAAGTACATTAGTTGTGATAAACGCTGTGTTAAAACGGAATATAAGCTTTTCGCTGCCAATGGCTCCGTCATCAACACATATGGCTGGTTAACGCTATCACTGGACTTTGGACTAAGGCGTGATTTTACGTGGCGCTTCATAATAGCTGACGTCACGAGACCAATCATAGGCATAGATTTTTTGTCGCATTATAATTTACTTGTTGATGTTAGACATAATCGCTTAGTTGATAATATTACTTCGCTCACTGCTTTTGCTACGCCCGCACCTGCAACTCCTCATCATATAAAATCTGTAACTAGTAGTACTTCAAAATACCATTGTTTACTTTCTAAGTTTCCAGACATCACGCGCCCTGCTGGAGATCTTTCGACGCGTAATATAAGACATAATACAGTACACTACATTCATACAACTAACGGACCACCCGTGTTTACGCGCCCTCGCCGTTTAGCCCCCGATCGACTTCGTATAGCTAAGCGAGAATTCGAGGATATGGTTAAAGCTGGTATCGCGAGGCGGTCCGATAGCTCATGGTCTTCTGCGCTCCATTTGGTAGCTAAAAAGAATAACGAATGGCGCTTATGCGGTGATTACCGTGCACTCAATGCACGTACAATTCCCGATAGGTATCCTGTTCGTCATATTGGTGATTTTTCGCATCATTTACACGGTTGTAAAGTGTTCAGCACTATCGACTGTTTACGCGCTTACAACCAGATTCCCGTCAATCCACCTGACGTAGCCAAGACTGCGATAACCACACCGTTTGGAATGTTTGAGTTTCCGTACATGAGTTTTGGACTTCGTAACGCGGCTCAAACATTCCAACGGTTTATGGATGAGATAATGAGAGGGCTAGATTTTTGTTTCCCATATATAGATGACATTTTGGTAGCATCTCGTAACGAAGACGAGCATTTACAACACCTACAACTTGTTTTTCAGCGTCTTCAAGATCATAGTGTTGTAGTTAATACGTCTAAAAGTATTTTGGGTCAACAGCAAGTTGAATTTTTAGGTTACTCTGTTTCCTCTCTAGGTATTCAACCATTGCCACAGAAGGTTGAAGCCATACAAAAATTTACCCGTCCTCGTACCATAAAAGAATTGAGGAGATTTCTTGGTATGACCAATTTTTACAGGCGTTTTGTGCCGAACGCAGCCAGGATTCAGTTACCCCTTTACAGTTTGTTGTCTGGTCCAAATGTTAAATCTAGCACAGTTATTTCGTGGACACCAGAGCTAGATAGTGCATTTTTAAATTGTAAGGCGTGCTTGGCTAAAGCCACTCTGTTAGCTCATCCAGATCCTAACGCTCATCTCACCTTGTGTACTGACGCATCTGATAATGCGATCGGTGCTGTTTTACAACAAGAAGTTGATTCGAGTTTTCAACCGCTAGCTTTCTTTTCTAAAAAGCTTAATAAGGCTCAAAAGAAATATAGTCCTTTTGATAGGGAGCTCCTTGCCATATATGAGGCGGTTAAATATTTTCGGCACATGGTGGAAGGTAAAAATTTTACGATCCTCACTGATCATCGACCTATTGTTTCTGCTTTTAAAAAAGCATCTGATAGCTGCTCTCCACGTCAGTATCGCTATTTCGACTTCGTGTCTCAATTTAGTACTGACGTTAGGCATATAGCAGGAGACGAAAATGTCGTAGCTGATACACTCTCACGTATTGATGCTATTACCGACAGTAACATAAATTTAGAGGACTTAGCTTCTTCTCAAGACGTAGACAGTGAGCTTCAGCAACTTCTTCACAGTAGTTCTTCTCTTGTCTTAAAGAAGTTGAATTTATCTGGCTCGCAAAAATCACTTTATTGTGACGTGTCCGGTCCTTCTCCACGACTCTATTTGACCCCAAAGTTCCGTAGACTTGCATTTGACTGCATTCACGGGCTCAGTCACCCTGGAGTCAAGGCCACTGTCAGATTAATGACTGAACGTTACGTCTGGCCTCACATTAAAAGGGATTGCAGTAACTGGACTCGTACTTGTCTTCCTTGCCAACGATCGAAAGTCGCTCGCCATACGCATTCCGCAGTACACTCCTTTACTCCTCCCTCAAATAGATTTAGCCACGTCCATATTGACTTGATCGGACCTCTTCCGACTTCTCAAGATTTTAGGTACTGTCTAACCTGTGTAGATAGATACACTAGATGGCCAGAGGTAATACCGCTTCGGGACATCAAAGCTGACACAGTAGCACTCGCATTTGTCACTGGTTGGGTATCACGCTTTGGTTGTCCCGAAAAGGTTACGTCGGACAGAGGTAAGCAATTTGAGGCTAATCTATTTAGGGAGTTGTCTAAACTAATAGGGAGCTGTCACTCGCAGACGACGGCGTATCATCCGGCCGCTAATGGAATGGTCGAGCGCTTTCACAGGCAATTAAAAGCTGCCATTATGTGCCATGCTAAGGAGGACTGGTACGAAGTCCTTCCCTTGGTTCTCTTGGGAATTCGTTCAGCGTGGAAAGAAGATATTAATTCTTCTTCGGCTGAACTCGTTTACGGTGAAACATTGCGTCTTCCAGGATTATATTTTAATAGACAGCCAACTGAAGTAGTAGATCACACTGATTTTCTTTCTCGCCTTCGATCTAATTTAAATTCCCTTAAACCTACTCCTGTGCTACATCACGGTACATCTCCTATTTTTGTTAGCAAAGATCTTAAGTTGTCTTCTGAGGTATTTCTTCGCCAAGACGCGGTTCGAAAACCTCTTCAAGCACCATATTCTGGGCCGTATAAAGTTCTCGAGAGACACGAGAAATTTTACAAAATTGACGTCAAAGGTAAGCCAGTTACAGTGTCAATTGACAGATTAAAACCCGCGTACGTTCTGAGTGATGAGGTCCCTCAAAGCGCTTTAGACACTCCTGGGCAACGCTTACCGCGTACAACACGGTCTGGTCGTCGAGTCATTTTCCCCGATTTCTTTCGACCTTAAAGGTCTCCGGGGGGGCTGATGTGGCGATGTACTAAAAATGCTAAAGTTAAGCTACTATTTTATATTGTGGTGCGGCGTCTTATCTAAGGAATGCGCGTACGCAGTCTTCGGGAATCGGGCGATGCCTCGCCAGTCTGCAAACGAACCTCGGTACTGAAGGCCGCGCGCGCGCATGTTATTTTAATATTCGTAATTATTACGTTACTTTTTCTAAATTACTGTATATCGTGTTGTGAAGAGACAATATAGTTTATATTGATATAGGTGTATTATTTAACTCCTCCGCACCTATACGCATACTAAATACATAATTAAGGACGTAAGTGGAAGAACCACATAAGTAACATTTTATAACATCAGGACAATTATTCACTTTAATCGACTTCAAAAAAGGAGGTATGTAATCAAATTTCGTATATACTATATAATATGTTAGTTTATATCAGCGTCTGAACAAATGCGGCTTTCAAAAGTATGTATGTATGTTTTTATGTTTGTGTTCGCATATTTCCGGAATGACAAGTCCGTTTTAAGTGATGCTTTTCTTGTTGTACTAGGTATTGTTCAACGTAGGGAATACTGCAAGTTTTTTGAGATAGGGAATTTTAATTCTTAATTACGTACAATTCCGAAGTCGGTTTTAATCATTTTAAATTTCTATTATTTCCCTTATAATTTCAACAAACCTTGTAACTTACCTACTTCATCATCTAGATAATAAATCTACACGTCATAAGAACCACAATTTTTTGATTTCAAATCATATTCCGGCCCTAAAGCCTCCAAGCAAAAAATCGGCAACTTTTTAACTGCAGTTACTTATCTGCTTCTTCCACTAACGTCTTCAATTGAATAGAGTAGCCGTAAGGCACTCACTCAGGGTAAAACAACGCGTACTTGTCCTTTTCTGACGTAAAATAAACAAACGCTCCTAGGGAACAGCTGGTGTTTCAATCTACGCAGGACTTTCCATTAAAATCTATTAACCCGGCAGTGCTGGCGTACAATTACTTCAATCTGTGAACCTCGGGGGACTCGTCAGTTAGTAGCCATGTTCAGTATTATTCAACCTGTAGGTCGCGACCCCTGGAGGGCCGCGGATCTTCTATAGGCAGGTTCGTCTTCTGTTCGCCAAGTCGATCCTCCATCAACCTATCCAAAACCATAATATGAATATAATAAAATTATAATATTATTTATGTAAAGCATACTAGATGATTAAATATTTGTTTACTATTATTACCCTGCTTAACCTAACTGTAATCATTAAAGGTGTTTATTTATTTGTGGTGTCTTTTTCTAATAGCTAGGTAGAGTAGGGTGCCGTGACAAAATATTGTGACGTGTAACTGCGCCACAGGCTGAAAAAGATTGGGAACCCCTCTTATGATCAATAACATGATACACGACATGGAATTTCATTAAAAATCTTGGTTTTGTTAACCGACTTTCAAAAAGTAGGAGGTTTTATGTTCGTCGGTATATTATATTTTTTATGTGAATATCGTCGAAAGCGTGAGACGCACGGCCTGCATCCTCGTGTCCCGGTGTTGTTTACACTCCTCGACATTATGTGATTTTCTGTTAGGTCTAAGAATCGGCTAACGTGTATTGTTTATACCAAAATTGACGTCGTAGTAGGCCAAACAACGCATTCTGAATCGCGCTATTGAAGTGTCTAAGATTGTCGGGACTTTGAAAACCTTGGATATGACAAGAGTCGGCTTCGGCCTGACCGAGCATACAACCAAGGCTGGATTTACCACAACGTAAATGACGAATGAACGGTCAATAGTCAATACACAATAGACACAAGTAGTTACAACAACAAAGGCCACTGCGCCGTCAGTGACGCGGCTTGTTGCTCGTAAAATTCTATTTTCAATTTAAAATGAAGGTTTCAATTTAATTAGGTAACTGCCGAGCCAGTTTACTGTTTGTATACACTTCAATGTTTTCGGTGTTCTAATAAAATATGTTGTTTATGAGTTTCCGATACGATATAGACCGTATGACTTTTATGACTGTAACAGATGGTCCAGTAATTTTAGCGTGACAGAATAAAAAAAATCCATCCATCCATCCTGACAAACATTCACGGGATTAGTAAAGATAATAATAGGGAGTGCCTCCGCTGCCGGCGCCGGCTCCCAAAAATATCAGTAATTGGAACCGGCGGTACGTATACTGCCGGCAGCCGAGATTTAAAACAACGGCTGCCGACGCTGGCACTCAAAATGGGAACCGGTGATAATGCGTAAAACCCTAGGTTCCAGTGCCGATACACAAATTTTAAAAATAAATAATTATAATCTCAAATATTCGACTTCTTAACCGACTTCCAAAGGTGAAGGTTATATTATGTTCGGCTATGGATATTTTAGTTTTTTGTGATGCATTTTCATCTACCTTAGCTTTACCTTAGCTACATTTTTTCAGCTATCAAAAAGTAAGATTTTGCACCACAGTTATAAATCCTGTGGTATACTTCCGAAGGTACTAAACAGAACTTCAGACTCCTTAATCCTTATACATGTTAGAGAGTTTCAGCGTTGTTTAAAGACGCTAAGGAACATATATTATGCTACTATGCAGATCACATTTATCAACATCATCATCACCACCATTAAAATATACATCCTTATATTATGACCTTATTATTTGTACTTCTGTAATTTGACAAGCGATGTTTGCCGAATAGGCGCCGGCAGCCTATTCGGCAAACATCGCGTGACTTCGGCAAACTTCGGAAAACGGCGCCGGCAGCGCCCCATAATAATATCATATGGTGTTCTTGTAGCACTTTTGGACGGTCGCGGTAGCGTGGCGGGTCTACGGCGCGCGTAGCAGTGCTACGACCACGACGTGTAAATTCCCCTAGTTTTTGTGAAAAGGAGTCGATATTTTTTGCTTCACGTATTTATAGATATTATTACTTAAGGCGACGCCTTGATAATTTGGCTGCAGCGATATCGATTTTTCTCAGCAATGACTAAAGCTAAGAAATTAAAGTTCATTGTCAGTATTCTGAATCATGTCTTTGTCTTTGAATTACACATAGCATAACACAAATAATAATCAATCAAAAAGACCTCTGTAAAAAAAGGGATTCCTATTTTGCTAAATATAACCATAGTATTACATTTTTATATAATATAACAATATTATAACCACAATCAAGTATCAACTAATAAAATAGAAAAGATTCGCGCGTCACAAACGATACAATTATTATTCTATACCGACTTTTTGCAACAAAATTTACTTTATGTCAACAGTTACACACTTGATTAAATACAATCCAAAAAATTGTTGGTGCATCTCCCTCGTGTGAGGCGAAAATGACGCTTCCATTCCGAATTGTCTCGACCGAATTACGTTTTACTGTCTATCGCCAGTCGCCACTCTACTCGATATGTGTAATTAGGCCTTTACGGCCCGCTGACCGCTGGCCGAAATTTGAATCCAAACATTTAGGGCTCCCACACAAAGCTGCGAATTTGCATCGCATCGCAATGTCATTTTTAAGGTGAACGCAGATTTGGCCGCACCGCACGCACCGCAGTCGCCGCATTTCGAATTATTTATATGAAGTTATAGGCAAGCTCGCATACCTACCCGCGCCGCAGTCTTCGCAACTTCTACATTCTTTATATGGAGAATTCGAAATGCGGCGACTGCGTTGCGTGCGGTGCGGCCAAGTCTGCGTTCACCTTTAGGGTGCCGTACCCAAAGGGTTAAAACGGAACCCTATTACTAAGAATTCGATGTCTGTCCGCGTCTGTCTGTCTGTCTGTCTGTCACCAGGCTGTATCTCAAGAACCGCTATAGCTAGACTTCTGAAATTTTCACTGATTGTGTATTATCTGTTACCGCTATAAGGACAAATACTTAAAACAAAATAAATTAAATAATTAAGGGGGCCTACAATGTGATTTTTTGAAAATGTTTGCCCGATATCAATAATGGCAACACTTTAGGCATTTGAAATGTTTACAAAATACTCAGTTGTATTTATACTTTAATAATTCTTAGTAAAAAATTAACCCTTCGTGCGCGTGTCCAACTCGCACTTGGCCGATTTTTTGTATGAGTTTTGTCGCAGATATTTGCGATGCGATGCGAATTCGCAGTTATGTGTGGGAGCCCTTATCGTGACCGGGACAGGGACAAACTGAACGGCGCGGCGAGCCGTGCGCCCGCGATTCGAGCCTTCCGAGCCGAGGCAATTACGCTACGTTTAATTACAATTTATTCATACAAATTATTCTGAACTCCCTCGCTTTCGTTGACTTATCTGCGAAAACGTGTTGATAAATAATGAGTAGGTATGTGAGTGAAAGACAAACAAGGAGCTTATTAATAGCCTAATTTTCTACGTATAAGATATACGTAGAAAATCAGGCTATTAATTAGCTCCTTGGTGTATTATCCTATTTCTATTTAGTATTTATCAAATAATGTAATACCTGTAATATTTGCCATATTAATTGTTTGATACATGTGTTAAGTTCCAAATAATTGTATTACGCTGTTGGTATTCAATAAAGAAAAATAAAATAAATTATAAAATGTAACAATACAAAGTTATAATACTCTATGCATAAGTAATACACAATGTGTACCTTATATGAGTTCACTGTAGAAATAGGAGCTCTCACAAAGCAAATTTTTTTGTGATTTGTATCGGCAAGCGACTCAGTGTCATGAATTTTCCCATACAAAAAAAAATGAGTTCCACACCCGAACATACATACCTACATAAAGAGCAAGTTAAATAAAAGCTTTTAAGAAAGTTACTCTTTCGGCGCTGCTTATACCTTCACAGTGTACTCTTTAATATAAGGAACACATACACACCCTAAACTGTTATCACTTAATTTTGTTACACCCCCTATGTAGATCTCAAACACATCGGTGCGTGCCTTTTTAACCGACTTCCAAAAGGGAGAAGGTCATAATATGTTCGTCTGTTTATATTTTTTTTTATGTAAATCATTGACTGACAATAATACTAGTCGTTATTAATATCCTTTGTGGCCGTGTAGTATTGTCATGTTTACTGTGTGACCTGTACTTACACACAATACATAAGTAATGAACTACACCACTAAACAATATTCAGAAGGACACAGCCCGAAAATAACTTGTCCATAGCCGTTACGGTCAGGACAACAAGTAAAAATTGAACTCTACTCCCTACACAGTAGGATGCCCGAATTTCACGTAAAATTGGAGGCTCTGGCCTCGCATGTCTTGCTGTGTTGTGAATAAAGTTCAATTTGGAATGCTTAGTCTTCGAACTGACCCTACGAACTAAATCCATCCAAGAAAAAGTGTAAATAGGATTGTTTTATCTAATGGAGTAGGTTTTTAGGACACTTTAAAGTGCATTTGTTTTATGTTCATAAATAGAACAAGGCGCACTTAATAATTCTTAATGGACCTGAATTTTCTTCGAATCTCGATCATAGCGACCACTCAACTCCGTAAATCCATTTCATCTTAAGAGTCCGTATACGAAATTTTGCCGATTTCGCCCATTTAACAGACGTGATTTAACAGTTAAAATACAGTCTTTCTATAAGTTTTAATGCACAACATGTAAGATCATTTCAATTATAATCTAATGTTGGAGCTAGATTTTTATTTTTTTTAAGTATCTTTAAATAATTCTCACTCAAACTCAAACTCAAACCCGCGACAGTTTTGTGATTTTTGCTGTAAAAGGTTCAGAATATCACCTTTTTATGGATTGTATTGACGTCTTAACGGTATGAAAAAAATACAATGTACTGTTGAGAAAGTCGTCTATACAATGTTGAAATTACTTTTTACCACTTTCATATAAAAAACCCTTTAAAAAACAGAATACCTATAACTGCCCGCTAACTTGGCGATCGTCCTTTTTCACCTGGCATATGAAAGACGGGCGTGAGTGTGAAGAGAGCAGTAGAAAAGAGAGTACGGGCTCTTAACGTATAAAAAGATCCAATCTTCTGCCATTTTGAATATTATGTTTTTGTAGCATGATAATTATACAATGAATTTGTAGTGTCCGACCGAACTCTTGAAAAAATGGTAAGTACCTACATGAAATCTTAAAAAATATATTTTTATGGTAAGTACCTTCCCTACATAATTATCAAGCGGGGATGAATTTTTTTTTCGCGTCCACCCCATCGTGTGGGGTGTCGTTGGATCTATGATCTCTTATATGATGTGAAAAAATTCACGGGAGTAGGAAATATGCTGAATTTAAAAGGAAACTATCACGGCTAAGAAAACTTCATAAGTTATTGAGTAGGTAATAGTCGATCAACTAAAAAAATATTATATTCGGCGAAGTATAAAAGGATTTTTCGTTCAAATTCCCTTGAAAGTAACTGAGATGAAGTTGTTAGTACTAGTGTAAAACATGTTATAAAATATTATGTACATTGACCATGCAAAATTTTTAAGAAACTAGTGGAACTACGGAACCCTATATTGCACGTGGCCCGACACGCACTTGGCCGGTTTTTTTATTTCTCCTTATCCGGGTCCTAAAAAGATTCCGCTCGTTCCTCGGGTACTTCTGAGATCGAATCAAAGTCATGGTCGGTTAGTACTGTTGATGTGTGGTAGACCAATCACATTACGATTGCGTACAAAAATATTCGGCCGTGACACGTGTAGCTCCGCGGGCGACACTTCGCCTTAGTGCGATTTCAATTCTCACCTGCGATATTTTCTCGTAAGCGACAGCCCTGTAGCCAGGTGCGAGCTCGCGAAGCTTTCCCGCCCAGTCGAAGCTCGCGCCGCGGCCGAAGCTCACGCCCCGAGCTTCACAACTTCCGATACGAACTTACCAATCGAATTTATTTACAAAATTGTGTTCTATGACCGGTATGTGGTATGAAAGTGTTAAAAATTAAAACTAAAAAATATATTACCTATTTTTCACGAGATAAAGCATCGATATTTTTATGAACAGCAATAGTTTTCTTTAAATATGCAAGAGGAAGATTACAATAGATATTATGATCTATTTATTATTTATCATTCTGAATAATTATAAAAAAAATTACCCTTGTCAAGATATTTTTATTAAATTCTGCATTTTGTTTTAAAAAATACTTAGCACACATAATAATTTATTGCAAAGATAAAAAAAGTATGAATAAATATAAATTTTAAGAAATGTAGCGATTTCAGATTATAACTTTTATTGCCTACAACTCTTGTAATAAAAAAAGTAAATGAGGTTATAATTTTTTTGTGTGTAATAAAATCCATCGGCATGGTACATTTTACTGGTATAATATGCTTATACCTTTGCTCGTAGTCTATGTGGAGTTATATCGAAATCGGTCCGTTAATTTCTCAGTCACAACTCGCAATGTAAACAAACAATAAACAAATATAATATAATAATAATATCTATGGACGCTTCACACCACGTCAGTCTGGCCCCGTGGTAAGTTCCTGAAGGACTTGTGTAACGGGTACCAGACAACGGAAATATATTTAATACTTTTATATACTATACATATACTAGCTGTCTAACTACTAACTTCGTCCGCGTGAATGTATGTTATTTTAATAGAGATTTAGAAAATTGAACACCCATCTACGACTATTTTATTTGGATCTTAACACACACGAAATTTTATATCGTAATGTATTTGGATATTAGAATATTATTTGCAGATTCGTAAATTCTTGAAAAATGTGGCAAATGCGTTTGTGTGTCTGAGCAGTGCGAGGGCTGCGGAGCATTCATTATTAAGGCCGCCCCCGAGCAAACGACCTTGACCATACATTTGCCGCGTTGCCGAGATCGCACCAAAACCCTATTTTTTTACTTATCTTAGTTCAAAATTGTCCTAAAAAGAAATTAAAACAGGGAATATGTAATTTATGATATTGTCGATCTGTTGGCGAGTGTTTCAAATAAAAGAAATTTGTATTTATACTAAGGAGATGCTGAATGTATGCTTGAATTTTAATAAATTGGTTTTACTTTGGAAGCTGATATCATGAGTAGGTATAATAAACAAAAATAGATAATTTAAAACGGGGAAAGGAATGTTGATATACCTACTGAAGATTATTGCTATATTTTTATTATAACTTTGTAGCTTTCAAATTATGAGTTTATAAGGCTTTAAATACGGTAAATTACGGAATCTCCGTAGGGAAGGCCCTACGGAGATTCCGTAATTATATAAATTCCGTAAGTGGGCTCGGGGGGCGCAGCCCCCCGCCAAAACAAAAACAAACACAATCCAGAAAGTTCAAAAGTTGGTTAGGTTAGAACTGTGACTGTGATGCGGCAGCAGCTGGCGACCGTCACAAAACACGTTGTAGATTGGATTAAAGGCGTTAAAAAGTAAGTTACTCAAAGTAAGTAGGTTCATTTAATACTGAGATTCCCAAGGGGTGCAAATGCACCACATGGCACTCCCCTGCCGGCGCTTATGATTAAATCAAAACTACTTTTTGATTGACTTAGATAGTTTTCCGATTGATACATAATTTTTTCACTCCCTTTTGTTACACTTAAGATAGTCAAGAAAAAATTAAATAGACCAAGAATAGATTTTTGCATGTCACAATTTGGTTTATTAAAGAATTTTTATGAGACCTTGTTTGTATTTATTTCAGACCTTGGTCAAGTTTATAGACAACCCCATTTTAGAATTTATGAAAGTCTATTTTAACTTTTTTATCCGCCAATTTTCATACATTTGAAATATTTAGGTGACCTTGAGCGGTATAAAGGCTGACGTTACATGACAGTTCGAATGGAACCAAATTTAAAACCGTATTAGTATGGGAGTTACGTTTCCTTAGGTTTTATTATTCGTAGGTAGTACCATTGGAATGCATTCATCTTACTTCTAAAAATTTTTTTCGTACAGAGACGTAAACTGATAACTGTTAGTACTAAATTATATATTTTTTTCATCTTCTTGTATTAATAAATAAATAAATAAATAAAAAATATTATCAATTTCGATTCTGATCCTTTTAATGCAAAAGAATGCAAAAAAATATCAATAAAAGCATCATAACGTGGTTATGGATGGTGTAATGATGGCGGTGATCATGATTATTAATATAATTGACATAGTGGCATGTGCTTCCAGTATTTTAAACAACGCTGAACCAGCTACACAATTTATTATCTTCTTATATGGAATCAGGAGTTCCGTTCAACAACGGAACCTTCGAAAGCCTTATACCCTGGGATATGCCTTGGAGCAAATCTTACTTTTTGGTGGCATGTTAAGTTAATTTTTCTTAAAATTAACTTAACATGCCATTTCTTAAAGTGAAAATTACTGTAATGTTTTTGTTGTAAAGGAGTTCCGTCGATACCTCCCGATCCCGAATAAATCATTATCAAGTCACCGTTTTTCTATACATGGTATCAAACTCGGTTTAACAATCTAATATCTATACTTACAAGTTACAACAAAAAAGAATTTTGAAAATCTGATCACAAAGAGCAAAGTAAACATTAACTCCTCCTTTTTTGAAAGTCGGTTAAAAAAAGTATCTAAGATGTTGACCATGGATGTAAGGTAACTATCACCATGCCAAATTTCATTGAAATCGGTCCAGCGGATTCAGAGATTAGCCTCAGGTACAAACAGACAAACAGACAGAGAAAAAAAAATCCAAAACAGTTAAAATGTGTTCTACTACTCTTCTAACATGCCCAGCTGACTTGTTTTTTTTCAAGTTTATTTTCAATGTACAAAAATTTTACTTTTACGATTTTATTATTTAAGTCTAGATTGATTTTTATTACTTAACTTTGAGAACTTTTCGTTTCGTCGACGGGATTCGATCCCGCGACGTCTGGCTTGAGCTACCAACAGCCCACCGACTGAGCCACAGAGGTCGTCCATACATATTTTGATTGTTTAAAATATTTTATTCCCATCAAAATTATACATTTGAAATGAGTGCTCAATATTATGTAACGGAACCCTATATTGCGCGTGGCCACGCAAATTTACAGCACATAATAATTACGTATCTCGCAAGTATCATTATATGAGCCAAATTTGACACGTTTATGTGAAATAGTTTCTGAATTATGAGGAGGTCAAAAGTGGCTCCAAATAGTTCGTGTAATATTACACACGGCAGAGTAGACAGAATTATAGTAGAGTATGCCGACTTAGAACTGATGTTGAAATTTTTAAATTTGACGTATTATGACGAAAATCATCGCTAGGGTTGTTGACTTGTTACCTACGAATTTAAAACTATGATATATTCGCTGGACGTGTTCCTCTTTGGTCGCGGTCGTATTGTTGTTCGTGTTTTGGCACATGCGATTAAAATTTTCAGAATACAATTTTGAAATCTTTATTTTAAATATTTAAAAATTAATTATATCAGCCAGCGCGAGGCACATTCCGTTCATAATCCTAGTGAAACCCGACGAATTTGACAGATATTGAAACCTGTCCGTTTCTTTGCAGTCGAACTACTGGTAGTTATGTCAATTGTGCACACGGTGATGCTCGCCAGTTCTGTTATACTTGAACATGGCTTGACACGCTGCCGCGTGTCTACTGTCTATTCTCAAAACGCGCAATTCAGTACTGTAGTAGCAGTCATTGACACCCTGCTAAAAAATGACCGCTGGTGCCATCTTAAATTTTCCTGACTATAGATAATTATAATGTCAACACGAGCATTTACATAAAATTAATTGCGAGTTTGCGACTGTCGGAAAATGTGAAACCGTCGGACATTTATTTATATTTATTAAAACGTAATTTAACCTTAATTTAATAATAAAAACCAATTAATTTAATAAACTAGGTAGCAATTAAAACGACGGAACGTGGGCCGGAAACTCGGAGTCGGAGTGGCTGAAAAATGTAGGCTTTCACATTCAGTAAATCTGGTTCCGTGAAAATTATTTGCGATAACTGTCGTGGTTCTCACGTGCTGTATTCTGTTGGATATATTTTGACCCGACATTCTAGCTTAAACAAGTTACCACGTAGCGACGACTGATATTCTGTTCAGTAATTATACTAATACATTCAAGAAAAATTATGAAATGTAAATTTTGTCAAGAAAAATGTTCTTTAATAAATCTAGTCTTCTGAATATTAAGTATAATAATATTATACATCTTAATATATATATTTCTTGTGTGCGTGTGTATGTGACTGAACTCCTAAACGACTGGACCAATTTTGATGAAATTTTTTGTGTGTGTTCAAGGGGATCTGGGAATGGTTTAGATTCACAATTTTGTCCGCTGGACAATGTTTTTTTAATTAATTTTTAATTTATTAGTAGTTGTTGATTTTGGAATGTTTTACATTGGATCCGACAGTCGGCTGCCATCGCAGTGTCAAATTTTAAATAATATTCGAATTCGGATTTTAATTTTAGTCTGTCCGACAGCTAGCGCTTCGACCAAATTTAAAAAAAATACTTTATATACTTAATATGGCAAAGAAACGTTTGCCGGGACAGCTAGTATAACTTATATATTATTTCACTATGTATTTCTCGTAAGTGATTTTGTAATCTTTTGAGAAATAAAAAATCTCATTAATAAGGCTAACGTGAGTATTGGTAAAATAATAGAAAACATACCTATATAATACGTATTACGTATATTATATTTGAGGACCTCTGACGTGGCTCTGTGGTAGACCGCGTGGTATTAAAGCCGGTCGCTAGTTCGAATCCGGCCGACGGAACAAAAAGTTTCAATGTTCCTGGGTCATGGACCGTGGTCCATGGACGTGTATTAAATATGTGTATTACCTATATAATAAAAATCTTAAATATATGTACCTATATAGTATACAAGTATTAAATATTTTTTCGGTGTCTGGTACCTTTTATAAAAAACCACAAGTCCTTTAGGTACTGGGCCAGACTGACGCGCGGACGTGGTGTCTGTAGTCTGTACAGCACGTCAGTCTGGCCCAGTACCTAAAGGACTTGTGTTTTATAAATAAGCTTCCATAGAATGTATTATTATTTTAGATTATTATACTTAGATTGTTATATTATTTAAGGGTGTTCCATCCGGAGATTCCGTAATTGACCGTATTTCAAACCTTATAAACTCATAATCTGAAAGCTACAAAGTTATAATAAAAATACAGCAATAATCTTCAGTATATCAACATTCCTTTTGTCGTTTTAAATTTTCTACTTTTGTTTCTTATACTCATGATATCAGCTTCCAAAGTAATACCAATTTGTTAAAATTCAAGCATACATTCAGCATCTCCTTAGGATTTACAAATTACTTTTATTTGAAACTCACGCCAATAGATCGACAATATGATAAACTACATATTCGCCGTTTTAAATTTTTTTTAGGACAATTTTGAACTAAGATAAGTAAAAATAATAGGGTTTTGGCGCGATTTCGGCAACGCGGCAAATGTATGGCCAAGGTCGTTTGCTCGGGGGACGGCCTTAATACAATAATTTATTTTTTATAATATAATATAATTTATTTATTTATTTGTCTTCGTTGTAGAGGGTAGTAGTTCAACAACACATTACACAGCTCAAGTAAGGCTACGGCAACCAGTAAGGCTATGAGGTTGCGAGGGCAGTTCGATATGTCATATTATGTAGTATACTGTATAATATGCCGAATGAAAAATGGACCAAGTGCGAGTCGGACTCGCGCACGTAGTGCCGTAACGTTATAGCCAAAAATTGTGTTTTTTGGATGGGACACCCTTAAATATTTATTTTATTTTAATTTTATTAATCATAAATTTATAATTTAGTAAATATTAAATATTAAAGTACGAACACAATTAAAGGCTTCGAGCCTATCTGTTGCCGTTATTGATTACGAGCAAAAAAGACCAAAAACTCACGTTTGTTGTATAGGAGCCCCCTTAGATATTAATTTTATTTTTGGTATTTGGGCGGCAAGAGAAATATGTATATTTCATCAGATTATATATAATCTGTGAAAATTTTAGAATTCTAGCTATTTTAACGTTGTTCGTGGCGGCCGAAAAGGAAGATCTTCCGACCGAGCGAGATAGCATGCTCGGTCAGGCCGAAGCCCACTGACGTCATTTCAGACGTTGTATATATCTTGCCGTTCTCCGAAACTTCGATAGCGCGATGTAGGATTGTTAGGCGAATTATGGGTACCGCCACATCATTCCCCCCCGAAGACCGGTGATATTCTTCAATGCGCTTGTGTTGTCAGGTGTGGGCCGAAGCTACGCGTGCAATGACCAGGAGAGGGACCCCGTGCTCTGCTTGCTGACCGGTCGTTGTAGCCTATGGCTGCCCCGTTCAAGCCAGACACGGGTTCGACCGGCGCGGACGCCCAACGCGGCTTATGGTCGAGGCGACCCGGTTGTGCTTGATGTCTGCTGACGTGGTGCGGAGGGGCGGGGAGTGTTGATGATGATTGATGTCCAGAAGGCTGCGTGTTCTTGTCGGTGGTCACCAATTTAACGTTGTTCGTGGCGGCCGAAAAGGAAGATCTTCCGACCGAGCGAGATAGCATGCTCGGTCAGGCCGAAGCCCACTGACGTCATTTCAGACGTTGTATATATCTTGCCGTTCTCCGAAACATCGATAGCGCGATGTACGATTGTTAGGCGAATTATGGGTACCGCCACACTATTATAGCGGTTTTTGAAATACAGCCTGGAGACAGACAGACGGACAGAGAACGAAGTCTTAGTAATAGGGTCCCGTTTTTACCCTTTGGGTACGGAACCCTGAAAAGCAGAAGAGTAAAATAGAATTTATAATTTAGAAGCAAATCGGACGTCACGTACTGTCTTATGTCTACTTCTATATATTATTTTACACGTGCTAAAGTAAAACGATTTCAACAAATACCTAGTAACTATTAAAGTATAATATAATAACACAATCGAGTATTTAGTGAACATTTTAAGTGCCTACCTGTTTGTCCGTCTGTTACTCCGACTTTCCGTCTGTCTGTCTGTCTGTCTCCAATTATGTATCTGTTTCACAAATAATAATTATGCAAGTATAATAATATTATGTTTCTGTTATCGCTATAACAACAATAATCAATACTAAAAACAGAACAGGCTGAATATTTAATACGTCTACTATACAACAAACGTGATATTTTTGACCTTTTATGGTGCTCCCACACCGCAGTTAGAAAATGTTTGTAAACATTTTCTAACATAAAAACATTTATTAGCAAATGTTGTCAATTATTACATTTAGTCAGGAACTGTTACATGCTATAATTGCTCCTACACTAATAGAAAATGTTTACTAATGTTTGCTAACATTTTATAACATTTAAATCTGGTATTGGCTCACCGTAATACCCCGTCGTCCTTTTTTTATAAAGGACGACGGGGTTCACTAACAAAAGGTAACACAATATGTTTTATTTTGTTATAATTTGTTTTTCTATAATTTGTTAACTTACGTTTACTAAACTTTATCTAACATGAAAACATTTTTAAAGTTTTTTAACATTTGTGACTAAATGTTTGCTAACAAATGTTTACTAACGTTACTAAACATTTTCTAATTACGGTGTGGGAGCACCATTAGCCCTATACCTATCAGCCCCAGCTTCGCACGGGTATAAAATATAATATTCTAGCCTGTGTCACCAACTGAAGAAATGATTAAAATCGATTCAGTAGCTTTTAATTTATCATATTCATTATACTACCCGTGGCCCGCATTAGTCGGTGCCGCCGCAAAAGCTACATCGTCCCGCAATTTTAGAATCTGTAGTAACTTCGAAAATATTCATTTAAATCATATGCTGTAAAGGGCCATATTATATATCTATATTAAATCAATAATGTATTTAAAGTATTTAATTGAATAAGGATTATTGCCATATTATTTAAAGTTAAAAGTAAATGACAAAAATGTTATTGTGGGATATCCATAAGAGAGGAATATGTACTTTTTGTCCCGGAATATGTACATATTATATACCATTTATTTCATAGTGTACAATACTTAGTACATCTATCTATACATATAATAAAACTATAGAAATGTGAATTCTGTACATTAAAGATATTCAAAAAATAATAAGTGGGGGGTCTACATCGCTATAGAAGCCAAAAATGTGGTTAGATTTTTGTCTGTCTGTCTGTCTGTCTGTATGTTTGTTCCAGCATCACACGAAAACCACTGATCCGATTTGAATGCGGTTTTCGCAGATATATTTGTCTTCTTCCAACTTAACATCTGGTGTTTAAATTTTTTCCTCCCCACCCCTCTAAGGGTACAAAAGAGGGGGTCAGATTTTGTATCAAACTTTTTTCTTTAACATTAAAACTACTGATCCGATTTGCAAACAGTTTTCGCAGATATATTTGTCTTCTTCGAACTCAACATCTGATACAAAAAAAATCCCCCCACCCCTCTGAGGGGGGTCCGATATTGTATCAAACTTTTTTCTTTAATGGACTTACTTCATATTATTATATTATTTACTGTGTTTTTCAACTTAACATTTGGTGTATACCATTTTTCTCCCCACCCCTCTTAGGGGACAAAAGAGAGGGTAAGATTTTGTATCAACTGATGAAGTAGAAATACTTTATATGGCAAAACAACGTTTGCCGGGACAGCTAGTATATAATATAAAAGAAAATTGTGTTAGTTACGCCACTTATAACTCAGGTAGATTTGAACCAGGAATAGGACATAGGATACATTTTGTCCCGGAAAATTTTACGGTTACTGCACAATATACTTTTATGATTTGCGCGTAAACTATTCAATCGATTTTGATGAATTTTGGTATGGAGATACTTTGAGTCTCGGGAAAGGACAAGGGATACTTTTGGTCCCGGAAAATGTATGTACGGTTCCTGCACAATAAACTTTTATGATTTTCGCTTAAACTATTTATTAATCTATTTTGAAGAAATTTGGCATGAAGATACTAATTTTAATCTATTGTTTTCTTAATTCGAATAAATAATCATCGTTAAGACAGGACAACGTCTGTCGGGTCAGCTAGTTATTTTAATAAATCTCGTAGGGTTTAGCCTGCGTTTGCAATGTAAGCGGAAAAAAATGTAATTATTAACGACATCACATTAGAAACCCCAACAATAACAGTATTTCTCCACTATTTAAATAATGTGTTGTTATACTTATAATGTTATTATACTTAATATAAACCTTCCTCTTGAATCACTCTATCTATTGAAGAAAACCGCATCAAAATCCGTTGCGTAGTTTTAAAGATTAAAGGGAACAAAGGGACATGAGGGAAAAAAAGCGACTTTGTTTTATAATATGTATAGATATAGATATAGAAGTTACTGTCTACACGTAGGCATTCGAAATATTAATTAATAACAAAATTCAAATGTACAATTATTTAAGGCTGCTCTCAGTCCCATAAAAACATATTTTTTTTTACTTTCTTTGCTTTTAAAGGTACGGAACCCTTTTTGCTTCCGGGCAGACGGACTTCCGGACGGACGGACGTTCCGAAGTCCGAACCTTATTAGGCCGATTTTTCTTAGCTGAAAGAAACTGAAAACAAAATTATCACAAAGTAGGCCGGCGGAAATTAATATCTATGAAGTTTACCACAATCTCGAGACATAAGCAGAAAAGTCTACCTTTCCGAGTATTCAATGTTCTCCAAACGATGTTATCTTCATGAAATCACGCGTCTTTTCCGAAGGCGATGTAACCTTATACGTGTCGTGTACTTACGTTATCACTGTTGTTAGGCCCCAAGTCCCAACGTCGCCCCGGTAACTCTAAGCTCGACGATAAGAAGATTACAAAATGGATAAAAAAATAATTATATTTATACGAAAAATACAAATATTGCAAAACTACTTTCGAGACTTAAAATTAATAATGAGACGTTCCTCAAATCCCGCAAATAAGTAGCCTGTTATGGCGTATAGGCTTCTTTATTGCGGCTCTATATCTGTTTTTTCCACAGTTTCCTCTTTCTTCGCTTCTATTATTAGTCACAGCGTGTTGTAAGTTGTTACATAGTCCAACCTTCTTCGATAAATAATAATATTCCAGATTCCAGACCTTATTACCGACACCTTAAACACATATTTGAATGGCCGTTTTGCGGCTTTGCTAGAAACCGTTGCCATGCATTTTACTTCACAAGTTAGTGCGACCGCACATCGGAGACACGACTGTAGTTAGACAGTCTTGTTTCACATAGACAAGTCAGTCTTACGACACAATTAAAACAGTTGTGTCTATCATGTGGGCCATGTCACATGTGGCGCACACCAAGTCAAAACTGTCTTGACTACGATGACGCAACGCATACAGTTGTATAATATTAAACAGTAGAGAACGCCCAGACAGAGCTCTATAACCAGGTGTTTGGATAAGTTCTCGTTCAGAGCGAAATAGAGATGCGAGCGGTATTGCTTCTGAAATTAACCTGGTTAATTTCTCGCGGAAAGTAACTCTCGGAACCGGTATTTTTTAAACAGGTTAAAACGCTCTATAACCAGGTTTTTGGATAAGTGTTCGTTCGGAGCGAAATAGAGATGCGAACGGTATTACTTCTGAAATTAACCTGGTTAATTTCTCGCGGAAAGTAACTCTCGGAACCGGTATTATTTTAACCAGGTTAAAAAGCTGTATAACCAGGTTATTGGATAAGTGTTCGTTCGGAGTGAAATAGAGATGCGAGCGGTATTACTTCTGAAATTAACCTGGTTAATGTCTCGCGGAAAGTAACTCTCGGAACCTGTATTATTTTAACCAGGTTAAAACGCTCTATAACCAGGTTTTTGGATAAGTGTTCGTTCGGAGCGAAATAGAGATGCGAGCGGTATTGCTTCTGAAATTATCTGGTTAATTTCTAGTGGAGTGATATCTTCTATCCCTTTCTAGTGCACCATCTAATAGCAAATAGGCCATAATTTGTTTATGTGTGGACAATGGGTGATGGTCGTGGTGTGTGTGAGTGGGCGGGCCGAACATAACTGCGAACGGTTCTAACCGGTATTTTGAGCAGTGCCAGAAATAATTTCGGACCGTTCAGAGCGGAATCGAAATGAAAACGCTGTTTTGGAAATGTATGGCGTTTCTAACGAACAGGATCGCGAAGATAAACCAGGTTTCCGAGCCTTGAGTCGAACTACTGGTAGTTATGTCTATTGTGGCTAGACAGTTTTGTCGTAGATGTGCGCGCTCGCATACACTTCAAAGGGAAGCCGACAGTCGTTAGTCAGACTTGTCGCGGGGCGCATTAGACAACTTTGTCTACTCGTATTAGACGTTTTGTCTTAAATGTGCGCATCTAGTGCATTTTATTATGCGATAGTCTGTCTTAAGACAGTTTCGTCTCAGGTGTGCGGTAGCTCTTAGGGCTATACTGCTACTCTAGACGGACTTACCTCAAACTGTAAGGGAAGTCCGTCTACACGCCGAGTTTTTAAAAAATACCATGTAAGTAAAAAAATACGGCAATTAAGATTATTTTTAGATCATTATAGGTCTAATTAATATATCTAAGCCTATAATTTCCGATGACACAAGTTACTTTAAAAAGCGAATCTCAAGTCAATAAATTATGTTAAACTTTAATTTTAGAAAAGTATGCCGGACTTCGACACATTGACCTTATGAACTTTTTTTATTTTTTTTTTGTTCAATATCTATATGGACGTGGTGTGAAGCGTCCATAGTGTCTGTTTAGATTATTATACATTTAATTAGGAATGGTTAAATAATATTATAATCTATGATATAATATTTTGATTATAATCCATAAAAACTACCAACGAAAATTAGTTTCGAGGGGATCTATATAGTAAATAGTTTTTCAATAAATAAAGAGTAAATAAAAGAAATACAAATAGCCCTATTTGCACTTAAAAGCATCTATAAATTATTCACTGACATGAAAGGCAAACAGACAAAAGCGTCAGTCGTAACTCGTAAGCCGCAGGCAAACTCCGTAGCGGGGCTACGCGCAGCTACGTAGTTAGCGCAGCTACACCCGACGGGGCTACGAAACTAACGAAGCTTTAGCTAAAGTATAATTTACACAGAGCCAGTACTGGCTGCCAATAAGACTGGCAGCCAGTATTGGCTCTGTGTAAATTATACTTAAGGCCCGTATTTTTGGTCAGTACTAAATATGCATATCTCGGTTTCAAGACAAGGTTCAGGCTCTGTGATTGGTTGGCTGTCAAAATTTGGACCAATCACAGAGTAATAATCTTAAGTACTGACCAAAAATACGTGCCTAAAAGCTTTTTTGAGCA
The DNA here is from genome assembly GCA_937595015.1 of Polyommatus icarus. Lineage (NCBI taxonomy): Eukaryota > Metazoa > Arthropoda > Insecta > Lepidoptera > Lycaenidae > Polyommatus > Polyommatus icarus. The sequence goes on from OW569326.1 coordinate 6,597,759, forward strand.
ACTAAGGGCTGCTATTTATGTATCCGGAATTAAAAAAAGAAACAAACATATATCATTTAATATGGTTTTATTGCTTTTCAAAATATTCGCCGCGATGATCGACACACTTTTGCATACGCTGGAACCAATTTTCATAGCACTTTTTCCATTCTGATTGAGGTATCTCCAAAACGTGCATTTTGAACGCATCAACAGCCTCTTCGCGGCTCGAAAAACGTTGACCACGTAATTTGTTCTTCGCGTATGGAAATAAAAAGAAATCGTTAGGTGCCAAATCAGGGCTGTACGGCGGATGACCAGTCAATTCGATCTTTTGACCCTCCAAAAACTGAGTTGTTTCAGCTGAGGTGTGACAGCTAGCATTGTCGTGATGTAATATGATTCTGCGTTGTCGGTTGTCCTTTCTTATTTCTTCAAAGACTTCTGGTAAACAAATGGTCGTATACCATTCAGAATTAACCGTTTTACGATTCTCTAATGGCACTGTAGCCACATGTCCATTAATTCCAAAAAAACAGGCGACCATTTGCTTCAAAGTACTTTTTGCACTAGTAACTTTTGTTGGTTTCGGCTCATCTTGGAACACCCACACCGTTGACTGTTGTTTAGTTTCGGGGTCATATGCATAGATCCAAGATTCATCATTTGTGTAGATATTATAAACGGCTTTTAACGTACCACGGTTGTATTTTTTTATCATTTTTTTGCACCAATCGACACGATCCCGTTTTTGATCGTTTGTCAAGTTGTGCGGAATCCAACGCGAACATATTTTTTTTACAGCCAAATGTTCGTGTAATATCTTATGTATGCTCGTCATACTTATGCCTAAGGACGCCTCTATCTCGCGATATGTAACATGACGATCACGCATTATTAGTTCCCGCACAGCATCTATATTTTGTGGGACAACAGCTGTTTTTGGGCGACCTTCTTTATTTTCATCCGTGAGCATAGACCGCCCACGATTAAACTCACTGTACCAGTGATAAACAGTGGTTTTTGATGGTGCTTCATCTCCAAAAGTTGCGGTGAGTTGAATAAAGCACTGTTGTTGATTTAGCCCACGCCGAAAATCGTAGTAAATCATTGCACGAAAATGTTCACGCGTTAAATCCATGGCAAATGAAGACACGCAATTTTCAAAATGACGCCACAATGGAAAAATAATTGACAGTCACATGAAACAAAATGTATTCTTCAACCAAAGAGTTCTATTTTCAAATGTTGTAATTACTTTTTAAATATTGTTCTTGTAAGTGGCCAGTTCCGGATACATAAATAGCAGCCTAGTATAAGTTACAGATTAAATAAACCCTTATTATATCTAATTTGGACAGCATTTTGTTTGTTTGAGGGCCATTTCACCGCTTCCTGTAGCCGGACAGCGCTACCAGCCAACCGGAGCTCTAAGTGTTCATACTCTATAGAGCTTTGGCTCTTACAATTTTATAAATATGTTAATTATTAAACAAAATTATAACGTTTTATTTTGTAGTTTTTAATATTATTTATTTCGATGTTCGCTTTAGAAGTCGACTTATATTTTTAAGCTGTAGCATAGCTTTGAAGGCGGGTTTTAAGCGCGACGACCGAATCAAAAAATTCCGCAACGAAAATAAAGCTTACACATCGTCTAACGTCGTTTCAGTTCGGCAGACTTCGGCACGGTGTTTGTGTGCGTGCGACTAGATGTATGCGTGTTGATTAGCTATTGCTATGCAATAAAAGTCGCCTTAGAAAATAAAGAATATTGCTCGGCAGCATTCTTAGATGTCCAGCAGGCTTTTGACAAAGTGTGGCATAAAGGCCTTCTATATAAAATAAAGAAGCTTCTCCCTCATAATTACTTCCTTCTTCTCAAGTCTTACTTAAAAGACAGAGTATTTCAAGTCAAAGAATCTGACTCAAGGTGTAGCTTTCATGTAATCAAAGCAGGTGTACCGCAGGGATCAGTCCTCGGCCCCTATCTATACTCTATCTTCACCTCAGATATCCCGACACCAGGCCACATTAAAGTGGCTACCTATGCAGACGACAATGCTATCTTGGCTAACCACACAAACCAAAACATGGCTTCAACTATGCTTCAGACTGCACTAGATGAAATAACTAAATGGTTAAGCAAGTGGCGGATAAAAGCAAGTGCAACCAAGTCTACACACGTGACTTAGCCGGCGAACCACTCCCACAGACTGACTCTGTCAAATATTTAGGTATTCATCTAGATCATTGATTTCCAAAGTGGTCCAGGTGGACCCCATGGTGTCCACGGGAGCCCGATAGGGGTCTACGCTTGCGTGGAAAAATAATGGGGGTCCACGAGTCGTTAAGGGGGGTCTATAAAAATTAGGTGACCCGATTTGACTTCTCCTATGAATATAGGCAGACAACGAATGACAATATTATATTAATAGCAGATTAAATATTACAGAGCGAGGGCATTTATTTTGCGTTTCCTTTTTACTACTCCGAAGTGAAGGTTATTGGTTCTGTGACTTGTGAGTCAAACTTAGAAAACAAAAAAGTAAAGGTCCAACGGTTGGATGAATACGCTTTTTAGCGGTGCCCGAATTGACCAATCGTGCTATTCAAGCGGAATGACAGCGAATGTGAAAATGGAATTCAACTGTGGGGTAGTGCTTCCGACTCCAACATACAAATTTTACAAAGATACCAAAACATTATTTTGAGAACAATCTCCAACTCACATTGGTTTATACGTAACAGCGAAATTCACGAAATCTTAAAAATTCCATCCATCAAAGAGGAAATCTCAAAGTCTTGCACCAAATACAAGCTTCGCTTGGATATCCATCCCAGCGATCTTGCTCAGAATCTTCTGAATAAAAGATGTCACAAAAGATTGAAACGTCATAACATTCTAGACCTTGATAAGAGATTCAGAGAATAAAGGAAAATAAAATAATGTAGAGTTCCTGTCACTGGATAGGAATCTCTGAACCGCCAACATCAGTTCACCACATCTGCTTATAATCCGTGGATTGATCGCAGATAATACTTGGAAGAATAAAAAAATAATGGTCTAAGATCCGAACCTATGTCTGCCGCACTGATGATAATAGAATGAAACATATTTTATATTATTTTAAATTTAGGATATTGTGAATGAGCTGGCAAAAAAAATCCTGGAGAATTGCAATTTTTTATTGCAATTTCTTATTGCATATTTTATAAATCCATAGAGAGACGACCTACACCGAAATGTTAATGAATAAAACATATTTTTAAATAAGTTATAACAAACGTAGAATATTAGAAAGTATTGTAATTTGTAATGTTAAGATTTAAGAACTAAAGAAGAAAAAAGAGGAAAACCAACTTGTTTCATTCTATTATAAGTCAGGCGAAGGTCGTATTAAGTTCGGATCTTCTACTTTAATAAAGAAATTACATTGATAAAACCAATTTGCTAATAGTTCGGACTAATGTCGCCGGAAAACGGCTAAAAATACGTCTTGTATTCATATAAACGTACCAGTCCATAAAGCAATTTAATCAAGTTCGGATATACAAAGAGTGCGTGCGATGCGCCATTGTGTGGTGACGAATGATCCGGCCTTCGTACCGGAAACCCTCCGCGAAATCCGGCCTCCGGCCGTGATGTCCGGCATGTATTTTTAAATCCATTACTGTAGGCTCACCACGTTTTGTCGTGGTTCGTGGGATATTTGTACTTACAAGTAACAGATAGCCTTAGCCCTTGACCGGATGTATGCTTTGTAGAATTTGAAAGTGACCTGTAATAAGGGATTAAATATGCCCGTTTTCACCAACTACACCTAAAATTTAAATGTCCCCTAAGCCAATATTCCAAGTTTTGTTCTTGATGAATTGACAACCCCGTAACTCTTAGGTGACGTATATCTCTACCGTAACGTAGGCAACCGTCGTCGTCGCCACATACGTCACCTAAGTGTACGGGGTCGTCAATCCATCCCGTAAATTATAAACGTCACCTAATGGTTTGATGGATGAATCGCATAATAGGTTGTTTTATTTCAAATAAACGTCACCTAAGAGTTACGGGGTTGTCAATTCATCAAGAACAAAACTTGGAATATTGGCTTAAGGGACACCTAAATTTTAGGTGTAGTTGGTGAAAACGGGCATAGGGGTTAATTCAGAGCGCAATGCGCCGCATAGATGCATTTCTAAATTTGTACTGGATAGACAGATTTCAATTGCGTGAGACGTCATGCGATTCTGTCAATTCCACTTATTAGACTTATTTAGAAATGCATCTACGCGTCGTGTTGCGGTCTGAATTGACCCTAAAACGACCGGTTTAAATTGTATAAAAAATTAGATGACTCCGTGAACTTCGAATTACTTTCCTCCTTATATAAAACTAGCTGTCCCGGCAAACGTTTCTTTGCCATATTATATAAAGTATATCGCCATTCGCCAGTATTATTTTATTGAATTAGTGACTAAATAAGTATGTCACCATGGCAACGTTCATCGCGGCATCGCTATCCCGTGACCCGCGTCGCATAAACAATGGTCGCTCTTTGTAGACAAATAATTTGCAATAAAATAAAATTGCGACTATAATTAAAGATTTAAGCTATCCTGTCTCTCAAGTTGGAAAAAAGTACACGTTTAAAAAACATTAACATTAAAATCGGTTAAGTAGTTTAGGAATCCATTGCGGACAAACATCGTGACAGGAGATTTATATATATTAGATATCTTCCCTGGACTTGCACGTACATTTCAAATATCTTCAAAATCGATTCGATGGTTTATTCTTAAGCAGGTAACGGACAGACCCTGAGCCATCTTGCATTTTTAATAGTAGTATGGAGGACTTTGTTTTTATGTTTGATTAAAGCCTTTCTACTTTATTTAACGTCCATCCAATTTACACGATACGATCATCGCTACGTGTAATTCATTTCCCAACAAACATTTTTGTCGTTTAAGTGTAAGTTATATGACTCAAAAGTCTATAAACATCGTATTGAAGTAACTTTAGTCTGTAATACGACTCAGTGTCGCTTATTTTTATACTACATGCAGTCGTATAAATTCGTCGTTTTCACGTCTTTGCGACTATTTTATACGACCACTACACAATTTTCAATAGTATAACCGTCGCCGTCTGTCGCTGTCGCCCTAGTAACGTTTATACGACTATTACACTGAGATTCATTGTATTAAAGTCGCATGAATTACTTTTACGTGACATTCGTGAAAAAGTTGTATATCGCACTCTTACACGAATTTTGGTAAATTTGAAATACTATTACGCTACTATTAAATGACTGAGAGTCGCATAAGTGTCGAGTATTGTAATATTATATTCAGCCATCTTTCTTTGACTGTAATAAATATTTCGTCAAAATGGATAGAAAAGGCTGAGCTTTTAAAAGGAAAGTTAAAAAAATATTCTGCACTGCTTTTTTAATTTTATGTAATTAAATTTTTAAAATTGTATATGTACAGTGTAAATAGTCGTTTAGAAGTTGTATAAAAGTGACTGTTAGCACATTAATTAAAAATATACGAAGAAATACTGTTTAATTTTAAGAATTTGAAAGGCGCGTTGGTTTTATTCAGAAAACTAGCGCATGTTACTCGATAACATTAATTTCCCAACATATTTCATCCTCCACTTCATAAGTTTCGAAGAAGCAACACAATATAGATAATTAATAAAATGGCTGCTAATAAATATTTTCTGTCACAGTTTAATTTTTTTAAATCTTCTGTTAACTATAGAAAATCCTTTAAAAAAGTCGTCATTACTACTGTAGTTGGGCAAAGTGTAGTGAAACTGAGGTAAAAAATACCATAACGCGACAAAAAGGTATTCTCACTACATCTATGCGACCACTACACTACTAACTATGTTAATTATACGACGATAAGGCGACTCTTTTGCGACACTGATTCGTATAAAATGGGCCTTTTCTCGGTCTTATCGATGTATTAACGACGTAACGACGACATGTTACGTAACTTAAAGTTACATAAGGCACGTCGTCGCGACGTTTGTTGGGTTGTTTAATAAAAAATATAAGATAACGCGTTTTAATTTAAACGTAGATATTTTTGACGTGATAACGTCTTATAATTCGATATGGGGTGCGCGCCCGAAAAACATGACAGTTCATGCGGCGTTACCTCGCTGACAGCTCTCAGTAAGGCTCACCTGGGCCGCGCTCTTTGTTTCGATTATATTACGTATTTCGATGACTTAGAGAATACTTTTGTATGAAGAAGTTTGGTTAGTTATGACCTTTGATACATTGACCACACTCAGAATGAAAAATAAATAAACAATCTGTGAGCTATTAGTATTATTTCGGCTATTCAAAATTGTGCTCTATTTCCTACGTGTCAAGGTTTGACTTGTGCTTTGTTCGAAGATTTTACTGGATTTCACGAATTTATGTAGCGTTTTGTATTGCGAATAGTTTATTTTACTCATTATAAATATTTTTAAATTTTTCGGAACTGAGGTTCAACTATCGTCAGTAAACCTACTTTACAGACAACCGATTATATTTTAAAAAAGTTAATATTTAATAGATATTTAAATTTTATATAAATTTAAATTTATATTTTATGACCTATCATTCATTTCGTTTGGCCATAAAAATAAATAACGTCATACTCAAAAATATATTATTATACAAGGTATAATATTTTTTAAGGGCTAGTTAATAATATAGCATCAACTTTATGTGCAATGTATCACAACATTATAACATGACTTAGGGCGTTTGTGCACTACACGGAATTTTACCGTCCGGCGTTCATAACTTTCACGATTCACCATATCAAAATGTAAGAAATCGGAACGCCGGACGGTGAAATTCCGTGTAGTGCACAAACGCCCTTAGTGTGACCCAAATGTCCGTAATATGATTGTTCACACCAGTATTATGATAAAGACTTACGATATCATATTATAGAGGTCGACGTCCCATGCCTCCCGTGGATGAAAACTCATAATATGATGTAATCACGTGAGTCACATTATACTGTTACACTTACCTGTGACAAGGTAGCTGTTTCCTTTTTTATTTTATTTGTGTAGTTTTTGCGAACTGTCGCCACCCAGCTGTTCGGCATCTTCTTTTATCTCCACCAAACAACCTGAAAATTAAGAGGTACCTACACACTGTTTGCGTCAATATACTTACTTCGTATAATATAATATGGAAACTAATTATCTTTGCTCTCTGTATAATATGATCCTTTGTAACTTACAAACAGTAAAACAAAACAAAGCTCCTGCAACCCAAGAGTTCGCGGTTAGCTGCACACATCATTTTGTATCTTGGAATTCAATATTATGTCTAATTAACTATGTATTGCTATGGCTTTAGTTTATTCTTTTACAATAGTAATTTAGTACTGTTACTATTTCGCAGAATCATAAACATATGAAAAACGTGACACACACGTATTCATTTTGTAATTAACGTTTTTATGTCCGAGACTATCCGTCATGTCCCAGTCGTGTGGTCGCCACTAGCTCCAATGATGTCACCGCTGTCAGGCACTCCCTGACCACGCCCGTTCCCTGATTTCACTCGGCTACCAGCCTTTGCTTTAAAAATGGGGTAAATAAACATAATTACACCGGCCGGGCCCGACGAACACGGGCTGAACGACATCGTGGCATTCTCGCCAACCGAAAGTTTCAATAGAAGAATTATAATAAAGTTAATTTGAATAGGCTAAAGAATTTTAACCAAATCGGATCATAGCTTGGACGGTTATAATCACTGCCTCGTTTAAACCTAAGGGCTTAGAACTCAGAGGTGCCCATTTTAACACCACAATAAACTTTTCTAGTACAGCAAATCGGGTCAAAGGAATTACCGCGAAGCACCGACGTATAGTGTAAATGCCATATAAAACTTTATTGACTCAGCTATCTGTTTATCTAACAAAAAGGTACGCCTATCAGCTCGGTTAAGGTGTCGTTATCAGTAACAACTCTCACTGATATCAGTTGTGAAGTGCGCGGGCGCCGGAACTGGCCGCTAAATCTACGCTAGGCTGTAGTCCAGGGCATATAGGACCTAGCCCGAGTACCTTAAAAACTAACCTACAAGTATAAAAGTATATTTTTCAAATTTGGTTTAAAAAATTCGGTTTCGCCCACGTGTTAGTATAATTATGTTAAACTTTAAAGTCACCCGTGTGTGCGCTATGCATATATTATGAAGTGACTACCGACGGCATTAAAATATTCAAAACTAGATAACAAACGCAACTCCGTTGCGCTAAAATCAGTTAACCGCGCGGGAACCGTACATTTTTCCGGGATATAAAGTGAAGATTCAGTGGTTTGGGCGTGAACAGTTAACAGACAGACAGACACACTTTCGCATTTAAGTATAATATTAATTAATAATAAGTATAGAAGTACGGTTATTAGCAACTAGATGAAGCCCGCAACTCCGTTGCGCCAAAATTCGTTTATCGCGCGGGAACCGTACATTTTTCCGGGATAAAAACTATCCTATGTCCTTTTTTAGGACTCAAAGTATCTCCATGCCAAATTTCAGCAAAATAGGTTTAGCGGTTTGAGCGTGAAGAGGTAACAGACAGACAGACAGACACACATTCACATTTATAATATTAGTATGGATAATGGCCGGTTCACATATTTTCAATAATCCAGTGGTCATTGGATTGAAACAATTTTAACTCGCTATAATGCCATCGCAATCGCAAGCCTACCCGATGCCTGTGTGTACACGAGATATGAGCGCCGATGGGTAAACGGCCGGCGACGGCGCGCCGACTTTTTGTGTTTGACGGCGGCGGCGCCGTATCTCAAATGCGACTTTCATCTGTTTTTAGGATTCCGTACCCAAAGGGTAAATACGGGACCCTATTAATTAGACTTCAATATCTAAATTAAACAATTAAGCGTGGCTCTCATATCAAAACACAATTTTCAGCATATTTTTCTCTCTATTGGTACGGAATCCTTCGTGCGTGACACAGCGAACATTTTGTTCTTCTAATGACGACGACAAAGACGTAGCCATTTTGATGCAAGCGTATATTGCTCTTCTACACAATGGACAATCGCTGGCCCATTAATATATGGCGCATGCTATGACTATACAATGGTTGCAATACATCTACACGATGGCCGCGTTCAGTTGTAAATTGTTATCTAAACGTCTTTGAAGATGGACGTGTAAGCATTGCAAATGCAAAACGCACATTTTTCAGATTTTTATAACTTCACCAGATAACTAGTAAACTTCGTATCACTTTCCCTCCTAATATGAACCTTCTCTGAACTTCTGCGAATAATTATTTCGAGACTAAAATTAGAACAATGGTTCATGGTTAGTGATAATAATGATGAATGTAATGTTAATAGCATCATATCAAGCTTTCCGTTCTTAAAACAACGCCGAAACTCCCAAACTTGTATCTTTAAAGAGTCAGAGTTCTCTCAACACCTTCCGAACGTTGTTATACTAGGTAGGTACACCTCAGTGCAAAATCTTACTTCTTGTTAGCATATTATTATGCTTAGAATACTTCCCACGCAATAGACGTAATCACATGTTTCCATATAAATTTTGAATTTTGAGTCCCCTCTATTTCTTATGGATTCCTTCATGAGGTCATGATTTTTGTGAACATGGTACCAAATTAGGAGGTACCCTATAAACCAAAAGAAAACATTGAAAATTGGTTCACTAACGGCGGAGTAATCATTGAATACAAAATAGACGGACATACACCGAAGTCTCAATAATAGGGTCCCGTTTTTACCCGTTGGATACAGAACTCTAAAAATGAATATAACACCTCCTTCATTTTGAAAGTCGGGAAAATTGTAGTCTATGTGTTATTCTGATGTATAAGCTATAATATCATTGTAAAGTTTTATTAAAATCCGTTCAGTAGAAGAGTAACAAATATCCATACATCCATACAAACTTTCGCCTTTATAATATTAAAATATTTAAACTTTCATTTATTATGAGAGTTAATAAATAATATCATGGACGCTTCACACCACGTCAGTCTGGCCCCGTGGTAAGTACCTGAAGGATTTGTGTTACAGGTACCAGACAACGGAAATATATTTAATACTTTTATACTATACCAATATATATATATTTAGGATTTTTATTATATCATACACATATTTAATATACATCCAGACCCGGGAACATTGAAAACTTTTTATTCCGTCGGCGGGATTCGAACCCGCGACCCCCGGCTTGAGCTGCCACACACTCAAACAATTGAGCCACAGAGGTCGTCAAAGTTTTGACCACGTACTCGTCATTTTGAATGAAATTTGTAAATTCTACAACGTCCTCACTCTCAAGACTCAAGACTGTGGTATGGGCCACGTGTAGATGCGTAGCGCCATCGCTGGGCCATTCCCTTTTATGTGCGGCCGAAAAACCAACACCGACGCCATTCCACGAGCATCGCTCGCGCCATCGGCCATCCGACATCAATACGTTCTCCACACGCTGGAACTTCGTGATGGTCCACCACGACGGGCCATAGTGTAGAGGCGCTATTACCATAACAACGAGTTCGTTCGTACTGAATACTGATTCATTAAGAATCTTATTCCAGATATAAAAATTGTATTCCAGAGTAGAAGTGGAGATGTGTCACAGTTTTAACTTGACTTAGTATTGAATGATTTGCTGATTTCGTATTGAAATTATCTTAAATATGCCTCATTAATAAGCTTTTGAATGTATATGATTTGAAAAAAATCTTTCCTCCCTCGGCGCGCCGCTGCTTTTTCGCGGCGCGGCGGCGCGGAGGAATCGGCGGCGGCGGCGGCGCGCCGGCGCGGCGCTCGCGCTCATAATATCTAGTGTACACAAAATATATTCAGGGTGCAATGGGGATTGTCCATTTTTTTTAAATTTTGCTCATTACAAAAACATTTCGAGGAATAAGGTCAGTGATCGCTTTTCTGTATATAAACGAAAAAAATACCCATTAGTTACTTATATTTTTGAACAAATATGTTTAACCTTAGTTTGACCTTCAATGGCGTTAAATTAGCAATACTTTCGACCAACATTACGTTTCGAACTTTTGGTAAGCTTCTCGTATCAGCTTTCACATAATGATAACTTATATTGACAAACCAGCCATTATAAATAAGATTGAAACGAAAAAAAAACATACTGTAGAGGTCAATTGGCCGCCGATGATGACGTCAGAGCGAAACTTTAAAAATTTATTGAGAAAAAACTAGCCAATGGATTTCAAAATTATTTAATTTATATTCTTAAAATACCCTATTTTAACGAAAAAAAATATAAAAAGTACATGTGATTTTTTTTGGACAATGCCCAATGGGCATTGTCCAAAAAAAAACCTTCCTGCCAAATTTTTTCCAGGGCTTAGTTATTTAAGTCAGTCAGTATCTTGCACGATATGGAGTCACACGTACAGCAGCGGCGAATTTTATTTTTAACAAGGATCAACATATCAAAATTTGGCAGGAAGGTTTGTTTGCACCCTTTATAATCGAGACTGAATACAAAGGCTTTGTATATTTAAGATTAACGAGATACAGTATTCCTAGAAACATGTTTCTATTAAAAAATTTTTACTTGTTGAGTATTATCTAAGATTTTAGTTTCAAGTTAAAATAATGTTTCAAGTTGGTAAATAAATAAAAATAATAATAGGTTAATAATAATAGTTTCTAAAGAACGCTAATCAGTCGGAAACAAATTACAAAATATGCAAAGTACATCAAAAGATTTTCGTATTTACCCGACTACGGTGAATTCAAAAGGAGGGTTATGATTTTCAACTGTATAAAATGTAGGTATTGTATATAGCATGTGGTTAAAGATGGTCATAATTATTAATTATGTTCCCTCATGACTATGTAGTTAATGTCACTAGACAAATGAGTTGTCATTGTAAGCAGTTGTGAGCATCTCAATTCGCAATCTTTCGCTCGTTATAGGACGACCTAAAATAAAGAGGTAAAAAGCTTTTGACGGTATCGTGTGGCTTTGTTAGCACATATTTTCAAGTAAACATAATAGTCGGGATATAGCTTTTTGTAACTATACAGTACTTACTGGTGTATAATAATATTTAATTAATGTATCCTTGTCTGCAGTCTTAATATGTAGGTGCTGAAACTTTGACACATTTTATAAGCGTTTTTAAACGTAAAGAAGCTACAAAATAAAGTGTAAAGTGTAAATGTGTCGCGTACAAAAGTGATGGCAAGCGAGGAGAGACTGGTCACAAAGTGAGGCGATGGCGTGGCCGGGGGGTTCCCCGGACTCCGTGGAGCTGCCGCTGCACCGGGTCTCCGCCACCACCAGCGCCAACACCCTCGACCTCACGCCCACTACCAACCTCGACGCACCGGTGACCAGTAAGTGTTCCAAGTGAAATACAATAAACATAAATTATAAGAATATGGAGAGAACAAAGCTTACCTACGTTTCCTTAGAGTAACGAGTGAAGAAATAATATTAGGGACCCGTATTCTCCGCTAGGCGCTACAACTGTTAGGAATCGGGTTTGGAAACATGGGCGCCGGCAGAAATAATTTCCGAGGGGTGCAGATTTTAGTTTCCTTTCTTTTTTTTTCTTTTTACGAACAACAAGACTGTCTATTTACGTCAACAGAATACATTAATTAGTGCCGAAACATTACGAACTATCTTTGTACAACATGGTAAATGGTAATAGGGTTACAGACGGCTTTTTATTTCAATAATTCCTATAGATCCCGATATTCCCAAGGGGTGTAAGTGCACCACCTGGCACCCCCCTGCCGGCGCCCACGCTTGGAAATTCCCGACAATTTCAAAGTTCCAGGAGAGTTAATAGAGTCCCGGAAAATGTTTACTTTGAGACCTTGAAACTTTAATTTGTAGCAAAATATTATATTATGCAAAACGATCTCGTTTGTTGTATAGGAACTCCAGGATTCGAAACACGAGGCATCTCGAGATTTGAAACCCTTGTTACCATAACGACGAGCAGCGCACAGAGCTAGAGTAAATAAATATGAATAACAAATTACATTGTTTTTGTACAATTTGATCAAAGTCCAACAAATCGATTTGTGTTAGGAGTTGTCCTTTTGTACACCTAAGTATATTTTAGGAAAAAGCGAGCTATATGGCTCGGAGCGTATAAACTGTCAAGTGTGCGGTTTGTAAACATAGAGTTTCTTTACAATAGCTTTTGTTAGTGACATTATCTATAGGTATCAATATTATCTATAGGTATGACACCGCAGTAACACGGCGTATACGGTATACCGCGTATACGTCGCGCACACGCAGCGCTAGCTCAGCGTACTGATTGTTCTAGCAGAGTTCAAGCGGCGACAACGCGACGCACGCGCCGCGTTGTCGCCGCGTCTGCGCATACGTTCATCGAACGCCTACTCTGGACAAACACTAGTGTGAAGACAGCCTAAGATGTATACAGGGTGTAACAAAACTAAGTGATAACACTTTAGAGTGTGTATTATATGTCTTGTTGTTGTATAGAGTTCACTGTGAAAGTAGTAGCGCTGAAAAAGCAAATATTTTTGTGATTTCTATGGACAATCGCTCCAGCGTCATGAATTTTCCCATACAAAAGTTTAAAAAAAAGTTGCTCTTATAATAATATACAACCTAAAGTAATAATTATCAGTTAGTTTTGTTACATTCTGTAGGTATAATGTAGTTGGTCAGAATTATATACATTCACAATTTTGAAAGCATCAGGTACAAACTTTATTTAAGGCTGTAATAAAACAAAGACACCTAATACTTAAGGGCGTGTGTCCATTTTATAGATTGACTATAAAACTAGCAGAGCTGAAAGAGTTACTTTTGACCTCAATATTTCTATGACAAATGTCGCAAAGTATCATTTCAATTCATGACGATTAAAAATATACTTATTTACTTACAGTTTACTCTTTCAGGGCTGCTATTTTCGCGATGAACTCTTTACAGGGTGTAAAAATAAGTGATACTTAATATTTTAGGTTGTGTACATTGTACATGATGTGTCCCTTATACAAAGGTCAGTGTGAAAGGGCAGCGCCAAAAGAGTTTTTTTTTTTTTTGTATTGACAAGCGTCCCAACTCCCAGCGTCATGCATTTGCCCATGCAAAAATCTGTACTAATATTATAAAGAGGTAAACTTTGTTTGTTTGTTTATTTAATTGTAATGAATAGGCTCAAAAACTACTGGACTGATTTTAAAAATTCTTTCACCATTTGAAAGCTACATTATTTACAAGTAACATAGGCTACTTTTTATTCTGGAAAATATAGGGCTCCGTAAGATATTTGGGTTTTTCTGACACAGGGTGAAAAAAATCAACCAGAAAAGTTACTTATTTTGCGTACGCTGACTAAACTATAAAAGATAGAACCATACAATGTTCTAAGTAAATGTAGATCTTATAAATATCTACAAAAATGTCCGCGACACAGATATAGTGATACACCACAACCATTTTTTTTATTTATAAATCTTGATTTTTTTTGGACTACATTTAAACGCATTTATTTTACTCATGCTGATAATCCTTATCAAAATAAATTATTTCATCACTAAGTACAGTTTGTGTAGATAATATTTGATCTGTAAATGATTAAAATTAAAACTTTTGTTTAGAAGTTATGGCGAAATTAAAAATTGCGATTTACGCCCGTTTCGAAGTGGGCGCTACCAAGGCGGGGGTGCGCAGTAGTAAAGATTATGACCGGTCCTGCAGCTGGTGAACTAGCTCATATACCAAGAATACCAATGATCCCTACTGATTTGCCTATACCCTTCAAAAGGCTCCAATTTCCTGTAAAATTTCTTTCGCACTAACGATAAATAAATCCCAGGGTCAAACATTCAAATTAGTAGGAATAGATTTACGAAAAGAATGTTTTACGCATGGGCAACTTTACGTTGCCCTATCACGAGTCGGGGCTCTCGACCATCAGTATATTTTGTTAGGTACCTGAAAATAACTTAACGTCAAATGTTGTTTATAGAGAAGCTCTACAATAATCGCTTTAGTTATCTATCCTAAAACAACGGGTTGCACTCCGGGACTACCGTCAGAAGTGAAAACTTATTACTAATTAGTAATTACATAGAGCGGTAACCGACATCCATGCGGGCGGAGTCGCGGGCGACCGCTAGAAGGCTATATTTTATCACGGTAATACTAATAGGAGCGAAGAAATAAAGGAAAGTGAAGAAAAAAACGGGGGGAAATTATTTGAAAGGGCTTATTTGAACGCGCTAATCTCAGGAAATACTGGTCCGATATGAAAAATTATGTCAATGTTAGATAGCCTATTTATCGAGAAAGGCTATAGGCTATATTTTATCACGCTTAGACTAATAGGAGCTAAGAAATATAGAAAAGTGTGGAAAAAACGGGAGAAATTATTTGAAATGGATTATTTGAACGCGCTAATCTCAGGAAATACTGGCCCGATTTAAAAAGTTCTTACAGTGTTAGATGAAGGCTATATTTTATTACGCTAAGACTAATAGGAGCGAAGAAATAGAGGAAAGTGTGGAAAAAACAGAGGAAATTAATTGAAAGGGCTTATTTGAACGTACCTACTGGAGCAATTTTTATGTTATTTGGCACACATGAAGAATAGGCCACGTTAAAGGACATAGGTCTTTTTTTGCGGAAAAATGTACGGTTTCCGTGACATTCCTAAATTAGGCGGGCGAAGCCGCGCGGAACATCTATCATATCATAAAAGTATATTGTCCCACACAAATAACACAATATACTTTTATGATTTGCGCGTTAACTATTTAATAGATGTACGGGAACAACTATAAACTAAAGTCCACGCGGACGAAGTCGCGGGCAACAGCTAGTATATAATAAAGCTACTCTTTCAGCGCTGCTACTTTCACAGTGAACTCTATATAGAATACGCAACATAAATTATATTATCACTTTGTTTTGCTACACCGTGTACATAGAGTTTAAATTGAAAGTAGCAGCGCTAAAAAAGTTACTTTTGACGTCTCTTTATGAAATACAGTTTGCGTTAATCACAATATTATCTTTAAAAGCCCGGGGTTTGCGAAAATGGGGAAAAAACCACGGTACATAAAAACAATATTCTGCGGAAAAAACAATTTTATTTCAATAATTAAGTAATCGTAGCAATCAATTAATCAAGCAACTCAGTTCCTGGTAGCTTCCTAAACTAAAAGGGATTATTATTTCGATATACTTATATTCGATATTACAATGTACTCTGGCCACTTAAAGCGTGACTCTCGTAGCATACATTTAGTAAGCTACAAAGGTCGCACTTAAGCTGGTCGCACTATAATTGCAGCTCGTGTGCATGTGCTGTGTCATGTGTGTATTATAATATTATATACTTACTAGTTGACGCCCGCAACTCCGTTGCTCCAAAACTCGTTTAACGCGCGGGAACCGTACATTTTTCCGGGATAAAAAGTATTATATGTCCTTTCCCGGGACTCAAAGTATCTCAATACCAAATTTCAACAAAATCGGTTCAGCGGTTTAGGCGTCAAGAGGTAACGGACAGACAGACAGACACACTTTCACATTTATAATATTAGTATGGAAGTATGGATTATGGCTTTTATTCACGCCGCGCTAGGGTCTCTAAAGAGTAAAGACCCTAGGTGACCGTGACCAATACAGAGCCCTAGCCAAGACATTTTCTTTTTTTTTCACTATTTGAATAGCGGTAACAGATTAAACAGATTTTATATTTACAAATTATATATTTCTGTTAACTATCTAGCTATCGCGGTTGTTGAGATACAGCCTGATGACAGATGGATGAATGGACAGACAGACAGCGAAATCTTAATAATAGGGTATTTTTTTCATGTTGGACGCATGTTTTATTGTTTTTAACCGACTTCCAAAAAACGAGGAAGCCCAAACATAAAATTTCATGTTTCTAACTCAAGAAATAACGGACTTCCATTGAAACTTTCAACCCCAATTTTACCCCCTTAGGGGTAGAATTTCCAAAAACGCTTAAATACATATTCATTCATTTTTAATCAGTAACCCAAAAATAAAGTTTCATGTTCCTAACTTAAGAAATGACGGACTTTCATTCAGACTTTCAACCCCTATTTCACCCCCTTCGGGGTAAAATTTTCAAAATTCCTTCCTTAGTGGGTGTCTACTTAATAAAACAACCCTACTCACCAAATTTCGTGGCTGTAACTTTAACAGTTTTAGCTCAATGATGATGAATCAGTCAGTCAGTCAGGACATGTAATTTTATAAGTATAGATTTTAAGTTTACGGCGAAATTAGTAACATGATGTATGATATTATAATATTAAGATCGGCTTCGCTACTTCGAACTTTGGGATTGCAGCTAATCCAATTATTACAAATTCGTAGCGACGCATCGACATCCAACGACGGCCAAAGTCTTAGATTTCGATACGAGTCCATAGAAGTGTACTTTACTCAATTAGCTGAATTAGCTATTGCGTAAGGGACATTTTGCTTGTGTTGTCGCATACGGCTTCCCTCAGTCTGTTCCGAGCCGCGAAGAGACCATGCTGGTCCAAATCCTGATCATGATGTATATCGGCACCTGCCTGCTGTTCTACGTGGTGCACGTCATCGACTACTACTTCACGGCCATATAAAATACCAGGTGCAGGAGCCACTATGTGCGCCGCGCCATGTATTGCGCGCGACTGACGTTCATACCGCTCGGTGAGTAGTGGAGTGCTATGGTAATCGGTACCTAATGTTATGTAAAACCTAGTGATTTTTAGGCTATTGCATAGCTTTTATCGCGGGGTTTGAGCGCGACGACCGAATCAAGAAACTCCACAACGAAAAACACCTAACATTCGTCTATCGTTTCAGTTCGGCAGACTTTGCCTCGGTGTGGCTCGGGGTGTGGCATTGCCAGACTTCGGCACGGTGTTTGTTTAAGTGGGACATTTGATTTGATACAAAATGCTACTTATGCAATAGCTTTAACGCGGCACACACACACACATGCTATTTTGTTCATGAGTTTTAATAGAAGAAAGTAATATAATGCCTGAGCCAAAAGCACACGAAGTGAAGCACATGTGAAGCATTAGGAACGCTTTCCACTACATCCTACCTATCTGCATCCTATCCGAACCAGGTTATACGGTTCAGAGAAGACTCATAATAGGTATAATAGAATAGAATAGAAAAAAATTTATTTGTACAAATTAAAACTAAACTTAAACTTAGAAAACACAATAATATAGGAAAACTATGTACAAATATCGGATCAAACGAAGTGAAAAAGTGGTCTCATTAATTTTCTTTACGATAAACACTTAAGCTTTATTTAATTAATCAAAAGGGAAAGTTATGTACTTAACTGTTTATCCTGTTAATCATCATTAAAACTAAACAAAGTAATAATTAAAAGCTATATCGTATCATTGTGCCTTTTACTTCTTAGAATATAGTATACTAGCTGTTCCGGCAAACGTTTCTTTGCCATATTATATTATAAAGTATATCGCCCGTATTATTTTATTGAATTAGTGACTGAATAAGTATGTCACCATGGCAACGTCCATCGCTATCCCGTGACCCGCATAAACAATGGTCGCTGTTTATAGACAAATAATTTGCAATAAAATAAAATTGCGTCTATAATTAAAGATCTAAGCTATCCTATCTCTCAAGTTGGAAAAAAGCACACATTAAAAAAAAACAACATTAAAATCGGTTAAGTAGTTTAGGAATCCATCGTGGACAAACATCGTGACAGGAGATTTATATATACTATTAGATAGATAGTAGGTACATCCCTGATCTGCCCTGTTACGCACAAGTATGCTATCTCAAAAAACTCCAATTTGAGAAAAACGGCTCTAAAGTTTTAAATAAACATTTGCTTGTATTGTATTAATAAAAATGTGCTATAAACTTAAAACTGTTTGATTGACTTTGTTGAATGTTTCTAGAACATATTGTCATATATATTTTATATATATTTGTAATACATAATATTTAAATAGAGTTAAACGAGTTAAGAATAACCATCACTTCATACAAACGTGGTTACGCGTCGTGTGATAATTTAAGTTAAAAGAGTTGCGTGCAATCAGAAGCACGCGATGGGTGGAAAACTTATCTATGTTATCTAATAGTTGTATTAGATGTGTTTGACGAGTGCTGCCGAAAGGTGGTAAAAACCTCTGCATTTCGACGCGGCGTTATGTCGCCAGATGTGAGCGTCTTTGTCAAATTTGTATGGATTTGATAACTTCAAAGACGTCTCACGTAATTGAGATCTGTCAAATCAGTACAAATTTAGAAATGCCTCGATCTGAGACTATAAAGCGTCAGTGACACCGCGTTAAGTGTCGCCGCGACAGGGCGATAGATAGATGATCTAGGTATGCTGAATAATTATGAAATTCTAGAGAACATCATTCGAGCCAATGATATTCTATTATAAAAAATTCGAGCACAGATACACTAACGCGGCGTCAGTGACGTCACTAACATCGGCACAGTACCCCGCAAACGATCAAATTTGTTTGACAAACACGTTTGATGTAATTTACGTTTTCATTGTAAATTGTTTGACAAACGCTTCAAACAAAGCTGTACACTATCAAATTGTTTGACAAACATTTAAAATTTGACAAACAATTTGATCGTTTGCGGGGCAATAATACAAATATATGCACCAACTGAGGCCTCCAAAAATAGCCAAAAAGAGGATTTTTATAACCAATTAGGCAAAGCCCTCGAAAATACACACAAGAACGTCATAGTTATGGGTGATTTTAATGCTCAAATTGGCGAATACAATGGAGTTAAGATGCCGGTAATAGGGAAGTTTGGCACAGGAAAACGTAACGATAATGGACAAAGACTTATAGATAGTTTTGCTCTTCAGAATAATCTATACATCGCAAATACATACTTCAAAAAAAGGAAAAACAAAAAGTGGACGTGGATCTTGCCAGATACAAAATACAAAAATGAAATAGATTTTATCCTCATCAATAAGTTACAAAGATGTAAGAATGTTAAAACAATCAATAATCTAAATTTTAACACAAATCATCGCCTTGTACGAGCAAAACTGAGTCTTCTAAACACTAAATTACCGAGGAAACATTTTAAATCGCACAGAAAATAAATACCACCATCTATACCTGATAACATATTATCTAAACATTTGACAGGTCTTAATAAAAACAACGAACTTTATGATATACAAGTTATGACAACAAAGAAATGACAAAAAAAGTCTGCAGTATATTAACCGCGAAATAATCAATCAACCTACACGTCAAGAAAAAATAGGACAAAGAGCTAGAGAATGACTTGTGTGAAGCAAAGAATTGTTAAGAAACAGGAGAGATAACAAAACTGAAATAACTAAAATTAGCAAAGAAATTAATAAAAATATCAGAAAACATAGAAATGAAGAAAGAACAAGTAAAACACTACATAGAAAATTCAGGAGGTATTAAAAGGGCTCTAAGAGATCTATGAGATTATACATGGATTCCCAAAATTAAAGGAAAGAACGAAAAAGCAGAAACTGCTAGAATAAATATTCTGAATATATGTAGCTACAAACTTTTTTAAGTCTTTATATCATTACAATACTCTGTTCAGATTACACAAGTCAAAAAATATCAGAAAACCATGACAAAGTCCCTTCGATCCTAAATTGTGAAGTAGAGAAGGCAATACTAAGCCAGAAAAATAAAAAAGCAACCGGAGATGATAAGATGTCCAACGAACTTTTAAAAGGGACATTACAATATATTGTAACTCCACTAACAAGGCTATTTAATGAAATTCTTATAAACGAATATATCCCGACACAATGGACCTCTTCCACAATTAAACTACTGCATAAGAAAGGAGATAAAGACCAAATCAATAACTATCGACCAATAAGCCTATCTCCAAACATCTATAAAGTTTTTGCTAAAGTCATATTAGCTAGGATAGAAAAAGTGCTTGATGAAAATCAACCGGAGGAACAAGCTGGTTTCCGTTGCGGATACTCAGTATTAGACCATATGACCATTGAGACAAGTGATTGAGAAATACAAAAAATACAGCTTAACTTACTATGTAGCGTTTATTGACTATAGTAAAGCCTTTGATACCCTACTGCATATAAAAATATGGGAGGCACTTGAAGAACAAGGAATAGATGACAAACACATTACAATTTTAAAAATATCTATAAAAAAGTGCAACTAGAATACAGTTTAAAAGAAAAGGGGAACCTTTTAACATACACAAAGGAGTACGTCAAGGTGACCCCCTATCACCAAATCTTTTTGCAGCTGTATTAGAAAAGGTGTTTAGAGGCATGAAATGGGATAGCTTCGGATTAAATATTTATGGCACCAGATTAACACATCTCAGATTTGCCGATGACATTACTCTGTTTGCTACAACTTCAGAAGATATTAATATAATGATAAATCAATTGGCTACTGAAAGCAAAACGATCGGTCTGGAATTAAACTTAGACAAAACAAAAGTAATGACGAATGGTCCTAAACACGATGTTACAATTATTGAGGATTGAGGAAGAGTAGAGAGTCTGGGTCAAGTAATATCAGCCCATAATACAATGAATAAGGAACTGGAAAGAAGAGTCGGAAATGCTTGGAAGAGTTACTGGACTTTAAAAGAGGTGATGATAAATCCAAATATACACATTAAACTTAAAAGCACATTATTTGATACTTGCGTACTCCCTGTTTTAATCTATGGAAGCCAAACCTGGTCCCTTACCAACCAAAACTTAGCCAAATTAACCTCCTGTCAACGAGCAATGGAGCGTAGCATGCTTGGCATAAAGAAAATGGATCGACTAAGAAACGATGATATCAGAAATATAACTAAAGTACAAGACATTACGGTGAAAATTAAACGGCTGAAAATGCTGAAATGGAAATGGTCAGGACATTTGATAAGGGGCAAAGACAAATGCAGTAAAAAAGTCACAGAATGGTACCCTAGAAACGGCAAAAGACAAAGAGGAAAACAAAACAAAAGATGGGCCGATGACTTTAAACTCATAGCGGGAGTTACTTGGAGTAGAGTAGCCAGGGACAGAGTTGAATGGAGGTTGGAGGAGGCCTTTGCCGAATGGCATACGGAGCAATATGCCTAATAAACTATAATTATTATTTAGAAGTAAGATTAGATATAATATAGAAAATAATGTAATAATATAGTAATGTAGTAGTTAAGTAGTGTTATGCTCTGTAACAATGGCTATAAATAAATAATAATAAGTAATAACACGCGGCTATAATGTCAAACAAACGAGCCGCGGGAGACACTGCCCGCGCCCCCGCTCACCCCCGGCTTTGCCTACACGTCGGTGCGGCCGCCGGCCCGGCCGTGCTCACTGTTTCAACCAGTGGCCACGCGTAACTATTTCAACTTTAAGATAACAGACTTAGTTTGAGTTACAGAATTTATTGATACATTCTGCCCATCTGTATTAACTTAAATTGAATGAGTAATGCCTAACTGAAACAAACAAAAATAAAGTTAAACGAATTTGTCATAAGAGATTCTGACTCACTGATAAATATTTTTTTGAAATTGTCTATAGTGCCATATAGACTGTACTGATTAAGACTATTTTGCAGTGGTTAGGCGTAACTCGTCTATTTTAAAATAGCATACTTGCGCGTAACAGGGCAGTGATATCTATGATATCAGCCGATACTGTTATAATAATATTAATTTGTATAGTTCTTGCAATCTACGAGTGCGCGTCGCCCTTAGTTGTGTGAGTGACCATATCTATACACGCTTACATGGCTCGCTCGCTACTGACTGCTCCGTCGTCGTCGGGTACGCACACTAACGAAAATGTCTATTCACATTTCCAACTACAAATAAGGGCGACGCGCACTCGTGGATTGCAAGAACTATACCATCCGCCGCGCCGCGCCGCCGTGCCGCCCGGCGCCGCACCACCGCCGCCCGCACCGCGGCGTGCCCGGCCGCTCGCGCCCGCACCTGGCCGCCGCCGCTGACGCGGTGCAGCGCGTCGTGTCCCGCGCCTCCTCGATCGTCATCGATTTTGTTTAGCGAAATAAATTACTGTTTTACGCGACGTACATAACTGTCCCAATTTTGCGATTCCACGGAAAACGGTTCAATTTTACCGATAGGCATTATAACCACGAATTTCACTTATAATAATTTATAGTAAATACCGACTGCGCCAATGTTACGTCAATGAAAGGCCGAGATCCCGAGCAGACTGATTTATTAATTGTTCACAATTACCCACAATATAACAAGTACCCACTTTATACATAACAAATATAAAAGAATTGGCTTCGGCCTGATGAAAACTTTATTTCAGATGGTTAATACAAAAGAATTGGCTTCGGCCTGATGAAAACTCTATTTCAGATGGTTAATATAAAAGAATTGACTTCGGCCTGATGAAAACTCTATTTCAGATGGTTAATATAAAAGAATTGGCTTCGGCCTTCACTATCATTCATTAAGTAGAGAAAGCATAGAAATGGCTGTATGGGCAACGCTCCCTTTGCCTGTCCCGACCGGGACGAATTAAAAAAATTAGGCTCTACGTATGAGGAATTTTCTTAGCTTTTTAATTTGATTGTCAAACAGCTTCCATTTTAGTAACTAGATGGCGTATGGGTAGACAACTATCGGTAATACCAGGGAATACCATCAATAATTGCTACATAACTGGGCAAAAGCATGTAAAACTTGATACATTTCAATTTGAAAAAGACACAATAATATTCCAATGAATAGGATACCTAATAAAGTTATAATAACGATGTTTTAGTTAAAACTCGCGGAAGAAATAGCCCTATTTACCGTTGTTCACACCAAATGTCTCAGGAATAATACATTTTGGTTTTGACAACATCTTACTTGCACTTGTGCAAGATAACAGATATTTAGTGGCTAATATTTATAACCGACTTCCAAAAAACGAGGAGGTTATATGTTCGGCTGTGGATATTTTTTTTTTTTTTTTTTTTTTTTTTTTTTTTTTTTTTTTTTTTTTTTTTTTTTTTTTTGTATGTTCAACGATTACTCCGCCGTTTGTGAACCGATTTTCGAAATTTTTGTTTTGTTGTATTAGGTTTCACTCCAATTTGGTCCCATTTTCACAAAGGTGGTGACCTGATGATGGGATCCATGAGTAATCGAGGGAACTCCTCGAAATTTATATGGAAACATATAGTGATTTTGGTTTTATGTGAAGTGTACTAAGAATACGCTACCAAAAAGTCAAATATCGAGTCAAGGTATACCATGGTTTCGAAGATGCTGAGAGAACTCCTGACTCCTTATAGATACACGTTTGGGAGTTTCGGCGTTGTTTTAAAATCAGAAAGAATAAACTACTATGCAATTCATATTCATCATCATAATCATCATCATCATCATCGTCATCATCATCATTACCACGTCGTGTTAAGGCCACCAATGTCTCATGGCACAGAATAGATACACAAGGCATAGGCGTACAAGGCATAGGTATGGATATACTAATAATAATAATTATGTACTGTATAACAACACCTGTTTGTTTTTAATACACGGCGGTCGGCGTCTCCGTGGCGGCAGAAGACAGAATATCGAATACTTTAGTAACTACTTTATATACAGATCGAATACTTTACTACTTTATAAAATTTTAATAGACAAATAGAATTAAAATAAAGTTATTTTAAAAAGAGCATTTAAACAAAACAAAGTCATTAAGTGTCTTTTTAATTAGTTATACTTATTAATCGATAGATGGTGCACTAAGTACCTATCGATTTGGATTCTTGATTACAAGAACAGCTGTCAATAATTATGATAATATTAAATATTATGCTACGCTACATCCTATGCAAGTTTGTACAATTTTTTATCTGATAGATCCTTCGATCGTGAAAAAACGAGACACAATAGCCTTTCTATTGTTATCGCAATCGCCGGTGACCGCTTCGGGCTTGAAGTATTAAAATTGTTAAATTACTTAGCACAATATGTTCACTTCACTAATAATATTATATTATTTTGTGAGTGTGAGTTGTGACTCTTAACAAATTGTAATAAGATACGTAAAATATACGCGAAGATTTACCTACTAGTGTAACTAAAAAGAGTGAAATAATTATTATTTTTAACAAAAAATTAAAACCGACTTTCAAGGTAAAAACAATAATAACATTAATATGAACTAAAAAGTATTAAATAATTTTTACTATCTAATAGTGCCTTTTTCCGAATTCGGCTAAACCTCAACTATTTCTGTACTCAATCTTCATAATTTTGAAGTCGGTGCCAGTTTCAAAATTTTAAATATTCTGTCAGAGGACTGAAGATTCAGCTATCTGGTACCGACTTCAAAATAATGAAGATTGAGTACAGAAATAGTTGAGGTTTAGCCGAATTCGGAAAAAGGCACTATTAGATAGTAAAAATTATTTAATACTTTTTAGTTCATATTAATGTTATTATTATTTTTACCTTGGAAGTCGGTTTTAATTATTTGTTAAAAATAATACCAATAATGAACATCAAAAACCCAAATAACACAATTTGGGGAAAAATAATAAAAACCACACCGACAATAAAAAGTAGAAGGAGTTTTTGCCGGGTATACGAAAGAGTGACGTTTTGTTTTTGTATTATTTTCCTAAAATTGTGTTATTTCGATTTTTAATGTGTAATGTTGGTAGAATATTAACCATTAAATATTCGTTGTCGTGCACAAGTGTGGGCAAGTGATACAACTTCAAGAAACGTGCCATTTTGTGTTCCCTCCAAAACTCCATCGAAAGTTTTAGTAAAGGGTCTACCACTTTACTAAAACAACTGACTTGACTCGTTGACTTTACCGACTACTTTTTAGACTTTGACTAGACTTTCGACTTGACGATAATCTGGAAAAACAACTTGAAAATTTTTGTAAATTTTTTTCGAAAATTTTTTTCTCCCGCCAAAACTTTACTTGACACTGGCCATGGTTTATAAGCCGAGAGCCATAACAAGAAAAAAAAAAGTAGAAGTAGAAAACTCTTTCAGTTATCATGTTTTCAGTTTGACAAGTGCAAGCGTGTTCCTAAGCTGTTACCAGTATACTGGCCTAATTGCTTAGGCCAATGATCGCTTAGGAGTATGATATTTTGATTGATATTACACTTGACAGTACACTGATATTTTTTAGAAACACGACCAACATGTAGTCAGTAATGCCAACCTGCAGATAATTTCAAATCGGTGGGGAACCAATAGAAAATTAGTGAGTGTCTACAGTTGCGCAGTCTGTATCTGTTATCTTGCACAAGTGCAGGTAAGGGCCCCCGCGCACGAGCAACTTAGTTGCACGGCGATTTATTTGTCTCTTTCGAAAAAATTGCGGCCATGTCGCAGGGGTGCGCGCACGAGAGCGACAGCAACGCAACTTTTTTCCGATTTTTCTAGACAGTCATAAACATGGATTTGGTCGAGACGGCTGTGGTTGTTGCACTCGCAATAAAAAACCGAAGAAAGCGTCGCAAAATAGAATAGGTATTGGGTGCATCCATTATGGAGCGATCGCCTGACTCTTGGGAAATTTCATACTTGTGTTTATGAAATTGAGAGCATACCCAGAAAAATTTTACGTTTTCTTTAGAATGAGTGTCGAAAGTTTTGATGAACTGTGCAGAATCTTACGACCTGGCCTCGTTCATGAAAATAAATAGGGGAAAACCCGATATTTTGCCTCTATTTTGCCCCTATATTGGACGAAAGCTCCCTAAATCTAGGGGGAAATCCCCTGATCTGGCAACACAGGGCTGGTCGGCGACTTTATTGTTGCCTGTGCGCGCACTTGCATAGAAACCAATAGGGAAGGAGACAGTTGCGTTGCAACTAAAAAAGTTGCACAGAGTTGCGTCGCGTCGCGTCGCTACGTGCGCGCACTTCCATACTAGCTCCTAGACTTGATCAAGAGACAAATAAATCGCCATGCAACTAAGTTGCTCGTGCGCGGGGGCCCTAAGATGTTGTCAAAACCAAAATGTATTATTCCTGTGACATTTGGTGTGAACAACAGTAAATAGGACTATTTCTTCCGCGAGTTTTAACTAAAACATCGTTATTATTACTTTATTATCCTATTCATTGGAATATTATTGTGTCTTTTTCAAATTGAAATGTATCAAGTTTTACATGCTTTTGCCCAGTTATGTAGCAATTATTGATGGTATTCCCTGGTATTACCGATAGTTGTCTACCCATACGCCATCTAGTTACTAAAATGGAAGCTGTTTGACAATCAAATTAAAAAGCTAAGAAAATTCCTCATTGTCAGCTGGCTGTCAAATGTCAGCCTGTCAGGTGACAGGACTGTCACTTCAACTTCTGAGTTCTGACTTGTTGTGGGCGGCGAAAAGATCGATATTACGCGTAGCGTTGTTTATTGATGAACCAACCATTAAAAATCTGATGAAAAGCTCGAAATTTTAATAAATATGCTTTAGGTATTAACCTGGATTACGATATACTAGTAGCAGACAAGAAAATGTCGATCCTGTCGACGTTCAAGTGCCGTCGGAATATTTTACGGTGATCATGTGTGTCAAATTTAGAGTTTTATTAGTGTTTATTAAAACAGTAGTCGGTCGGTATCTATAATCCGTGTCGTGTGCGGTTACTTGGGATGGAATTTCGGGAGTACGTGTCGGGTTTCCTGGGGAATCGCAACGTGATGGCGCCCTTCTCGCGTTTCTACCGAGCCATGGTGCTCAAGATGAACCAACGTAAGTCCACATCAACACATATTCCAGGCAGGAACAGAAACACTCGACATCGCAAAATTCTTCTATATTATTTGCAACTCGGACGTAAAATTTAAAATGTCTACTTTATTCAAAAACTCGAATTCAAGGTGTTTAATTAGTCATGGTCTAGCTCTCATTAGCAAAAAACGAGATATTTGCTCGGCGCGGTAATTTCAAAGTATTGTATTCAACATACAAAATAAATATTTAAAGAAATATCTCTTTTCCATCACTGTTTTCAGACAACCTCTTTGTCTTAATTTTGCTCTGGAAGTCTTAGTCTTGTAAAATCCATTATTCCATATCCTTACTAATATTATATAAATGTGAGTGTCTGGCTGCCTGTTTATTACCACTTCATGTTTTAAATGCTGTTATGTGTACGTAGCCTGATTTAAATAAATAAATAATGCTGTGCCAATTCTGAATAAAGGTATGGAGATACTTAGGGTCCTGGGTAAGGATAATATAGTTTTTATCCTGGAAAAATGTGTGGTTTTCTCCTATAAACTGATTTCAGTACAATGGAGTTGCAGGCTGCAGCCGACATCTACTACTTTTTAAAGTAGACCTTTGGAAAAAAGAATTTGACAAGATTTCTATGCAACAACTGTATAATATTAAATAAATACTAAAAACTCAGTACTAACAACAAATTATACTGAGTACCACTGCATTTCATTCGGACAAAAATAAAGAAATTATGTAGTCTTTAAAGATGAAGAAAATACATCAATTTACAATTTGTGAATTGGTGGTGCTCTGACTAGATAACTTTTCTAAGGTGCTTTACAATGAATAGAAAATCTATACATTTGGGAAATTGCTCTATGAATAATAAAAACAAAGGATGAGTAACTGTGTCAAAAATTTGTTCCGTAAGTCTACAAAATGAGACTGAAATACATGCATACTTTATGCATATGTATTCAGTACACAATTTGGTGTATTTATAGAAGTGACAATTATTATTATCAAGAGTTTCGAAGCTTTTGTCACAATTATATTTTAATGTGTGAAAAGGAACCAAATGGGGATTGTCCATTTTTTTTTAATTTTGCTCATTACAAAAACATTTCGAGGAATAAGGTCAGTGATCGTTTTTCTGTATATAAACGAAAAAAATACCCATTAGTTACTTATATTTTCGAACAAATATGTTTAACCTTAGTTTGACCTTCAATGGCGTTAAATTTGCAATAAATTCGACCAACATTACGTTTCGAACTTTTGATAAGCTTCTCGTATCAGCTTTCACATAATGATAACTTGCATTAGACGAACCAGCCATTATAAACAAGATTGAAAGGAAAAAAAACATACTACAGATAACAGAGGTCAATTGGACGCCGATGATGACGTCAGAGCGAAACTTTAAAAATTTATTGAGAATAAACTAGCCAATGAATTTCAAAATTATTTAATTTATATTCTTAAAATACCCTATTTTAACGAAAAAAAATATAAAAAGTACATGTGATTTTTTTTGGACAATGCCCATTCTAAACGGTTGAAGTATGGGAGTTATGTTTCCTTAGTTTTTATTATTTATAGCCTTTGGGTCAATCATTATATTATATATTACATAACAAGCCTCTTATTCTGTCTTCAAGCTAAAGGATGTCTCGAAGGTCAGTGTGCCTCTCGGCATAGGCCTCCTCCAGCCTTTTCCACTCAGTTCTGTCTAGTGCTACTCTTCTTCTTATTATTCTTCAATATTACTTAAACAATCTTAAATATTATTAGTTCAATTTTAATATAAAGTAACTGGTTTTTTTAACAAATAATTTCAACTTAAGAGCCTTTACTCTCTTTTCTACTGCTATCTTCACACTCACGCCCGTCTTTCATATGCCAGGTGAAATAGGACGATCGCCAAGTTAGCGGGCAGTTATAGGTATTCTGTTTTTTAAAGGGTTTTTTATATGAAAGTGGTAAGAAGTAATTCCAACATTGTATAGACGACTTTCTCAACAGTACATTGTATTTTTTTCATACCGTTAAGACGTCAATGCAATCCATAAAAAGGTGATATTCTAAAACTTTTACAGCAAAAATCACAAAACGGTCGCAGGTTTGAGTTGGATTATTTAAAGATACTTAAAAAAAATAAAAAATCTAGCTGCAACATTAGATTATAATTGAAATGATCTTACATGTTGTGCATTAAAACTTATAGAAATACTGTATTTTAACTGTTAAATCATGTCTGTTAAATGAGCGAAATCTGCAAAATTTCGTATACGGACTCTTAAAGCTAAAAATTCAGTTATAGGCATCTTATTACTTAGCAATTTAATTAATATTTAAGGTAATAGTTAAAAAAATATGCATTAAGGGGCCGGGTGCCATTGAAATTCTCATATTTTGTAATAAATTTATTACAAAATATTTAAACACTAAAACAGACAGACAGTCATAAATATATTGACAAGGCTCGGAACCGGTATTTTTTTAACCAGGTTAAAGCACTCTTTAACCAGGTTTTTGGATATGTGTTCGCTCGGAGCGTAACCGAGAGCAAGCCGATAGTAACTAGTGCAGTGATATCTTCAATACCTTTCTAGTGCACCATCTAATAGTCAATAGGCCATAACTTGTTTATTTGTTTTGAATGTGTGGACAATGGGTGAGAGACGTAGTGTGTGTAAGTGGGCGGGGCGAATATAAATTATAATATAACATAATCGCGAAAGGTTCTAACCGGTATTTTGAGCAGGAGCAATTTTATTTTGCTTTTTGAACAAAACCAGAAATAATTTCGGTCCGGTCAGAGCGGAATCGAAATGAAAACACTCTTTTGGAAATTAAAGATTAACCAGTTTTCCGAGCCCTGTATAAAGTACATATATTGATTATACAATGTGTTTGTGTGAACACCGTTATCCTTGAAACCATCAAATGAGCCCGTCATAATGAAGAACTTTTTCCATGAGAACAATGCTGGTATGAAATTTTTTTTTTATTTCCCAGCATTGTTCTCATAGAAAAAGTTGTTCATTATGACGGGCTCATTTGATGGTTTCAAGGACAACGGTGTTTACACAAACATCTTGTTACATATCAAGATGTAACAGGCACTTATTATATTATTAAATATTAGTGTGGAGGCAAATTAAGGTATGCGCTGACATCACTGTTATTTTATAAGGTGATGAAGGACATTTCAACATGAGTCAAATATTGTTTTAGAACAACCAACTTTGGTTTAACAAAAATTTACACCTTAAATATTTTATATAACATCAACAAGCCTCAATATTTTGGTAATCTTTAGTTTATTTTACTTTTGGGCCAAGGGTGCACACCCAGACCCCAGTATATCAAATGGTACTTAGATGAAACTCCAACATAATCAACGTAAATAAGATTTATATTGCCTAATTTATAGCTGCAAGTAAATTTTACTCTCACCTTGACCTCCATTGTTTTAATGATATCATCAAGCTATATTATGTATTTAATGAGGATTTCGGATTTCCTACAGCAAACTATTGTTTTAAAGTGCAGTACGTCGATTTTTATGATAATAATTTACTTCATAATTTGTTTTTAGAATCTTTGCAATGTTAAAATAACAACAAATATTTAGGGGCGCCCCCGCGGCCCGCCAATACGCGTCAAGGGGCTAGGAAGGGTAGGGCCCAACCAGAGATCTAAAAATCTAAATAAATACATAAAAATATATTAAGGGACAGGAAGCTACTATGCGCTGCTACTTTCACAGCGAACTGTAATACATATAAGTATAATGTATAAGGAACCCATACACACCCTAAAGTTTTATCAGTTTTGTTAAGTACATAAGTAATATTATAGGTACTGTCTAAACGGCAATTTAATGTGTATGTCGCATTCATCTAGATTCTAGCTGATTCTGCAATTTCATTGAATGACTAGCAAATTCATTGAATGAAACCATTTAATTGAATGACTAAAGGCCACCTACAGGCAAAATCGACAAGTCTTTGACTGTAAATTTTGATAGTTGTATAAATATCATGTAGGTATGCGAACTAGACAAACAATGCAACAATAATTATTTTCCCTATGAGTCCTATCTTTCCGCTGGAAATTGTAACGTGACGTCATTTTTAGGTAATTTATATTATGCATCTCATCGCCTGGTGTACCTATAAGAGATTGCGTCATAGGGCCTACAAAATAAGATCTTATAACTAGTGACACAAGTAATAAAGTAACTATTTTATCTTCTTCTATCTTCTACAAGAACAATAAATAATCGGCCAAGTGCGAGTTGGACTCGCACACGAAGGGTTCCGTACCGTTATAGAGCAAAAATGGGCAAAAATGTGTTTTTTGTATGGAAGCCCTACTTAAATTTATATTTTATTTAAATATTACTGTTAATTATGATTTATATTATTAATTATTTGACGACCTCTGTGGCTCAATGGTTAAGAGAGTGTGGCAGCTCAAGCCGGGGGTCGCGGGTTCGAATCCCGCCGACGGAACAAAAAGTTTTTCAATGTTCCTGGGTCATGGATGTGTATTAAATATGTGTATGATATAATAAAAATCTTAAATATATGTGTAGTGTAAAAGTATTAAATCTATTTCCGTTGTCTGGTACCTGTAACACAAGTCCTTCAGGTACTTAGCACGGGGCCAGACTGACGTGGTGTGAAGCGTCCATAGATATTATTATTATTATTACTAAAGTAGACATAATATAACTAAGGCCTTTGTGAAAATTTCTAGTGCCTACTTGTTGTCATCATTGATACAGAGCAAAAATTTTTTGAAAAATCACGTTTGTTGTATGGGAGCCCTCCTTAAATATCTAATTTATTTTGTTTTTAGTATTTGTTGTTATAGCGGCAACAGAAATACATAATCTGTAAAAATTTCAACTCTCTAGCTATTACCGTTCTTGAGTTAAAGCCTGGAGACAGACGGACAGACAGACGGACATACATCGAAGTCTCAGTAATAGGGTCCCGTTTTTACCCTTTGGGAACGGAACCCTAAAAAAGGAAAAACAGATTAACTGCTAGATCAACAGTGAACAGACCAGACCTTTGAAACGTGAAATTTTTAAGACATTACATAAATTCCATTATCCATCCACTTAGATCACTTAGACAAGATTGTTCAAAGTTTCAGACCACACCCAAGGGCACTGAATGAATCAACTACTGTACTATTATTTTACGCAATAAGGTTTTTTTAAAAATAATAAAACTGGTTGTGTTACATAGATGAATAACCCTACTTAGAAAATAAGCGGTTTTGAACACGCACCCCATAATACAAGAGGTAATTTATGTTGTCACTAACTATGAAACTAACCAATACCTCCAACCTCCAAGGCCATATATTTTAATGTTTGTAAATAATACCTTATTGTATTAGTTTCTCTACATTCCCTAGCTATTTGCCCTGGCTTTCTATTGAAAGCCAGCCAGTCGATTTTATTAAATCGATCCAAATAATATGTACCAAAGTCAAGATTGATGTGTTTTTAGGGTACTTACCCAAAGGATCAAAAACGGGACCCTATGGCTAAGACTTTGTTGTCTGTCCGTCTGTCTCTTTGTCTCAAGGCTGTATGTCAAAAACCGCTAATACCAATTTTATATTTTCTGAACATCAAAATCGGTCGAGCGGCGTAAGCTCGTGAAAAGACTACCCTAATGAGACACTTCGTGTAGATTGTAGGATATAAATTAGCTTTTTGATCTTTAAATCTTAATTATGTCTTTTGATGGAGTTAACCAATTTGGATGATCAAAAGCAATTCCCTACGTCGTGTTACGTGTACTGTATATATATCAATAGTCCATACTAATAACTAATATTATAAATGCGCGTCTGTCTGTCTTTTCATGATGTCTATGAAAAATGCCTCAATACGCTGCTACTTTCACAATTAACAAAGGGCACATAAACCCTAGAGTATTATCACTTTGATTCGTTACAGTCTGTATAATATTTTACTAGCTATTTAACCGAGCTTTGCTCGGTATTCGATTAAACACAAAAATAAAATGACATTTTCTAAAAATGATTCCTAGCTAGATCGATTTATCGCCCCCGAAACCCCCTATATACTAAATTTCATGAAAATCGTTGGAGCCGATTCCGAGATTCCAATTATATACAAGAATTGCTTGTTTAAAGATATAAGATATTATGGTATATTTTGCTCCAGTACC
The DNA here is from genome assembly GCA_937595015.1 of Polyommatus icarus. Lineage (NCBI taxonomy): Eukaryota > Metazoa > Arthropoda > Insecta > Lepidoptera > Lycaenidae > Polyommatus > Polyommatus icarus. The sequence continues at coordinate 6,631,788 of OW569326.1, forward strand.
AAATTTTACCAGAATGTGCACTAACTTCAGACTTTAGCGTAACAGCTTAGGGGCCGTCCACATACCTAATCGAATTCGCATCGCAAATATCTGCGGCAAAACTCATAATAAAAATGCGTTTTCTTTTTTATCATTTTTTAAACGGGGAGGGGTCCCCCTTGGTGATACGAGTACGCAGTGAGGCTTAAGACCCGAATACTTACTGGTTGCACGACGTTTGAGCTATGGTGTGTTTTCAGACGAGGATGAAGCGACGACGTCGGGCGTGACGGACGGCGCGGCGGACGAGGCCAACCGCGTCATCTTCATCAACCGCCCGCAGCCGCAGAAGTTCGTCAGCAACCGCATCTCCACCGCCAAGTACAGGTGAGTGGAAATGAGGCGCTACAAGTGAAAGGGCTGAGTGCGTGCGCGAAACTATACTGAGCTATAGTCCATCAGGGCGATTCACGATTCCCGCTCGACACGGATTCGGAAACTTTAACGTCATTGGTAAATATGCTTAGCGCAGCCACAGAATGTTATACTAATCAGTAATCACTAATGCGCAGCGAGCGTTTATTGGATGTCGAGGGCGGCGGGGCGATGTTTCCGAATAATGCGCTGTGCGCATTGTGAATCAGGGCCAGACCTCATGCAGGTGTGGTGGATCTTTTTGGCCCGGTGTGGCTCCTTTCATTTATTACTCAGTTTATATTTTGTTACTTATTAGTTATTATATAACATTACAAATCGAGGCACCCATGACCCAGTGTGCGGTAACGGTCGTGGTACTCAGTGGAAATGTTTTAGAATCTAGAATTCTAGAACATAGCGGTTGGAGAGAAGTGAGAACTGAGCGGCTTGAGAGACTGAGAGCAACTCTCGACCCACTTGACGTCGAACTGAGCCGCGGAAAAGTTTCTTTCAAGCTTGGACGAACCAAAAATGCACTTTTAAAATCGAGACAAATAATATTGTAAAATATGCCAAACTTTGTCTTGCTTTACTTTTAAACGGGAAGATATACTATATGAAATAAAATTAAATAAACAATAAGTACTAATACATTTTTCATAGGTGTTTAGTAATAACAAAAGAAATAGGTTACCTACATAAAGGGATTTTTATGCAAGGTCTATGCCAAAAACTGACTCGCACCAAAAGTAGTCAGATCTTAAGGCCTCTATATCCGCCAATGACCTTGATCATTGTCTGTCAGTGCGAATATCGACGTTAATGACATTTAAATAACATTCATAACAGCGCGCCTTGTACGGTGGCGGTTACGACGCTCGCCGCGTCCATGACAGGGCGAAAAAGGGGAAAAAAAAACTTTTTAAGGCTTGATATAATACATATTTCAAAAAAGTAAAAAAACCTAATTATCAACTTATGACTTTATAACTTATGATTGTATTGCAAAGCAGTAGATATTTTTATATATTCTTTTCATAAATATAATGAAGGAGTAAAGTGGTTTCATTCAACGATTTGGAGGTGATTTGGTTTTTTATTTCTTTATTATGTGATACCGATAGAAAAAATATGGCAAAACCACGTTACGTATCATATCATGTAGATTACTAATTATTTTTTCAGATATAATTTCTCTGTTAATGCCGATGAAAAGTGGTTTCATCTGCACGCTTTTTTCGCGAGAGGAGCCTTAATAGAGACATGAAAACATCTTCAAAATAGGAGCCATTAGGTCGAAATAAGTTGTAGGTGAATTCTAGACGCTGGGTACATGGATCGCGATCCAGGATCACATGTTTATACAGGGCCTTACTAATAAAAACTTCTTATAGATTTCTTCTGATAGTTTAACGTATGAATAGCTAAAAACCTAGTGTGTGGGATGTACGATCCAATTTTCCAACGCGATTTGTATTTACTATAGACCTTCCTTCCGGGCCACGCTAGTACCACTACCTACTGGCGCAGAGCCTAGGCCCTAGTCATTGTTGAAATATGACCACACCGCTATTGAAGTGGTCAATAGTCATATTTCAAAATGTTGCCGCGCCAAAGGTTCAATCGTCTGAAAATGAAGTAGCCATGCGAGAAGCGGCGACTGCAGTTGTGAATATGCCGACTAATTGACAGTTAATTATTCCAATTATCAAGTGAAAATTGTTGGAAAATTGTATGATATTCTGTCAAAATAGTTTGCGGCTCTACAAAGTGGCGCTATGATGGTGCTGCCAGCTGCCACTAATATTGAAATGTATCACTTGAGAAAGAGCAATTTCATATCGTTTGAACATGCTAGACTCTAGAGCAGATAGACTGCTTAGACGGTAGACGCACAACACCGAACTGATTATTACTGGATCCGTGTACCGAATGAAAACATTCTATAGACATTAGACTGCGCACTAAAACGTTTAACTCACGTCTCTCCAGTCTCCGGCATCCGGGAATCTCTGTTTCGTATTGGTTTCGGATCGGATGTACATTGTACCATCGAGGAAATTGATTCCTATGCAGTTGGTAGACCAACGTTATTTGGTCGAATATGTCAATTCAATGTTAATTGTGACCTGTCGGCTGGGTTTGACGTAACGCAACCAAACTACGTTGGTCCCCGATCTGCATAGGAATTAACTTCTCTGATAGTACCTATTGCAAAACCACTCACGCTGGTTTAATTTTGAGCAATTAAGGGCGTTCCGTCCGGAGATTCCGTAATTGACCGTATTTAAAACCTTATAAACTCATAATCTGAAAGCTACAAAGTTATAATAAAAATACAGCAATAATCTTCAGTATATCAACATTCCTTTTGTCGTTTTAAATTTTCTATTTTTGTTTCTTATACTCATGATATCAGCTTCCAAAGTAATACCAATTTGTTAAAATTCAAGCATACATTCAGCATCTCCTTAGGATTTACAAATTACTTTTATTTGAAACTGACGCCAATAGATCGACAATATCATAAACTACATATTCGCCGATTTAAATTTTTTTAGGACAATTTTGAACCAAGATAAGTAAAAATAATAGGGTTTTGGCGCGATCTCGGCAACGCGGCAAATGTATGGCCAAGGTCGTTTGCTCGGGGGACGACCTTAATTCAAATCCACGTCGCCAAAGCCCAAACCGTATCATAAAAATGCCACGTGATCCTTGCAAAATCCTTATACATGTATGTAATTCTATAATATTATAAAGCGGAAGAGTTTGTTAGTTTGTTTGTTTGAACGCGCTAATCTCAGGAACTACTGGTCCGATTTGAAAAATTATTTCAATGTTAGATAGTCCATTTATCGAGGAAGGCTATAGGCTATATTTTATCACGCTACGAATAATAGGAGCGAAGAAATAGAGGAAAATGTGGAAAAAACTGGAGGAAATTTATTTGAACGCGCTAATCTCAGGAAACACTGGTCCGATTTGAAAAATTATTTCAGTGTTAGATAGTCCATTCATCGAGAAAGGCTATATTTTATCACGCTACGACTAATAGGAGCGAAGAAATAGAGGAAAATGTGGAAAAAACGGGGGAAATTATTTGAAAGGGCTTATCTTACGAACTACTGGAGCAATTTTTCTGTTATTTGGCACAGATAAGAAGTAGACCACGTATAGGATCATAGGATATTTTTTGTGGACTAATTTCCCTGTGAAATATTTAATTTACGCGGGCGAAGCCGCGAGGAGCGTCTAGTTTTAATATAATATTTCAGTCTATATGTATATTCAGCTCTCGTAACTTTGTAATGAACAGAACGCTAGGTAGTTACACCGTACCTACTAGAGCGATAATCGAAAAGGCCGCTACAAAGTATTAATAGTGTGTTTACGTAAACCACAGCCCTGGATTTTTAAAATAGGCCGTAGAGGCCGCGGCCTAGGGGCGGCAGCGAGGGGGGCTGCAGATTTCATACTTGGGGCGGCGGAAATAAAGTTGCCTACACTCATAAAAAATATAAATCTGTCACTGGTAAATGGAGGCGTTTACAACTACTTTACAATAGACTAGCGATCTATCTTCAACAATCGTAATGTAAAGTTGTAGAGTTACATAATGATGGTCATGGTCATACCCTGATGGTCCCCACCACTTCGGCCACTGTGAACTGCCTGTCCACTGGGACCACTGCCGCCCAATCCCGTCAATCTCGAACGGGATCTCGTCATATGATGCGTCGGGATTGATCCCGAAAAATTACACGAGATCTCGTGAGATCGGGATCCCGCGGGATCGGAATTGCATTCCCTAGTAATACATTACAACCGCGACTAACGATACACGCTGCTAATATGATACCAGAATATCGTCTGTGTCACCTCCGAAATGGTTATCCGTTACAGTGCACACGAGAGATGATCATATGATCTATTGATTAGCAGGTTTTCCACCTGGCGTGGTGTGATTAACTGATTAAGTAAGATGTGAGGAGAACACAAAATGTTAAATGGCAAAGATAGTTTTATTATGCTTAACTAAGCATAATCTATTGTTGATGTCAGCCTTACAATAAATTACGTCGAGCCCATGTGGGTGTTCCCGGTTTATCGCAAAAAAAGTTAAAACGCTGTGGTTTATGTGTAGGACGTAGGTACTAGGTAGGTATATAATATTATTATTTATTATATTGTCTATGTCATGTAATAAATTTTGTTTTTTTTTTAAATTATCTCTTTCTCGCTATAGTAGATGGACTTTGTATGCGATGCGTGTGAAGTGACGTCAAGGTTTAAACATTGGAATTTTTTTCTAATAACTAGTTTTTAATTTTCTCTCAAAACGAATTTGATTTCACGGCACTTGTTAATTAATAAAGAATGAATAAAGTAGATTTGTTTATTTCAAACTAGCAACTATAAAGAGCATTCTTTACGTCGGACTTGCCGATGGCTACTAAATTATGCAATGACGCCAAATATATGCAAATATGCAAATGCAGTCTATTCAGTAGCATACAATTCAAATTTAGTACAAACCAAAATCCCTGCCGCTCCTTATAGTCGTGTGCGTACCTACAAGACAAAAAAACGAGGAATACGACTTTTGCTGAACCAAAGATTTCCTTTGGTAGGATTGATCTTTATATCCCTAAGATGGGTTTACGATGTGGAGCCACCTAAAATATAGTAAAAATAAAATAAATTAAAAAATTTAGAATACTTATTAGTGGAGTTCCCACAGCGTAAAAATCGTGCAAACCTCCGATTTTTGCAATAGTGGATGAAAACTGAAAATAATGTGTAGCTGATAGCATAAATAATAAAGTTTACCTATTGAAAAGTTGTGCTTTTGATTTTTAAATTATTCTCTTCCACTTCAAGTAAACTCATAAACTGTAAAATTTTGAAGAAAATTTGCATATTTCTTTCTTTTAAATATAATATAACAAAATGATAAAATATATCATTATTTTTTGATTTGTATCGTTGCTTATATTCCAAAGAAAGAAAATAAGTTAAAAAAAATATATAATTTATATTTGAAATTAATATTTTTGTATGTAGATGAGCATACCTCCAAATGTGCTTGTTGTGTGGTAAATGGCGTTCCAATTTTTCTTTGGTTTTAAATAGGAAGTTTAAAATTATTTTTTTGGGCTTAACAAAGCCTTCTATTTCTTAATTTGTATAACTTCTTAGCTCTTACTTTATTAAATTTTCTGAAAATGTAGCACAAACTTTTCACGAATATTTCGAAGAAAATCTGTATTTTATTTCTTATGGTTCGGTTTTTACAGACTAAAATTGATTTTTTCATTAATTATATTTGCTAAAACATACTTAAAGGGAAAAAGACAAATTAGGTTAAGAACTGATATTTTTTTTGCACTCAGGTAAGCATTTTCCAAACATAGGTCGCAGCATGCGTCTTTAGTATTGTTACGTGCTAGGGGTTCGAAGATTCGGAGAAAAAGACCTGGTGACTCTCTTGAAGACTTTATTCACAAACACTAGCTCACACTAATCACTGAGTCCAAACACTAAGCACTAGATCCAAATCACTGAGCACTATCACTGTCCTAGGTCGTAGCCGAGTCACTATCACAATCACAATCACTCACTATTGATCACTTGTTTTCGCTCCGAAGTCACCTCGAAGATAGCTCAGATCAAACTGAATTGCCGGCCGGACTGTCTGCGACTATTTATACGGGTCGGATCGAATCTCAGAAAATTCCGGAACATCCCAGAATGAACCCGATATGCGTAAACAAGCATCAGATATTTCTAGAAAGTACTCGTAGGTACATACACCTAGCGTCATCTAGTAGCGAGTAGGGGATTTACGTTGCCTGTGTTCCCTTGGTAGGTTCGCTGGCCCGACGCTAGATGGCACCACGTGTCCGTATCCGTAACACTACTCCCCTCTTAGAGATGCTCGTCCCGAGCATCGTTGTTACTGCCATGGTAACGCGCCAGACGGTCTACGTGTACCACTTTGAATGTCCCTCTTGGTTGCTTTTGGATCCTGTAAGTCACGTCATTCAATCGGGTAACCACTTTGTATGGGCCGTCCCACTTGGTCTGTAACTTTGGAGATTTCCCTTTTCGGCGAGTTGGGTTATGCAGCCACACCAGTGACCCTTCTTCGAAGCCGCTCGTGTTCGCTTTCCGGTCGTATCTGGTCTTCATCTTCTCACTTGACTGTAACCCATTTTCCCGAACCGTGACGTGTATATAGCGCATCTTTTCCCTTAAATCGCAGACATAGTCTGGTACGGTCTTTGGTTCCTCCGGTGACCCTCCTGTCAAGAGGTCTACTGGTACTCGTAGTTCTCTACCGTAATTGACATACGCCGGGGTAGCCTTTATGCCCTCATGCTCGGCGGTACGGTACGACAGAAGGAAGAGCGGTATATACTTGTCCCAATCCTTTTGTTTGTCATCTACCAATTTCGCCAAATGCCTCTCAAGGGTCTGGTTAAATCTCTCAACCATTCCATCAGACTGTGGATGGTACGCGGTGGTCCTCGTCTTATGCATTCCCAAAATTCTGCATACTTCCTGGAAGACCTGCGATTCGAAATTCCTGCCCTGATCGGAATGGATTTCTAGAGGCACACCAAAGCGAGATATCACTTCTTCGACTAGCTTAGAAGCAACTGTTGTAGCTTCCTGATTTGGTATGGCGAACACTTCGGGCCATTTTGTGAAGTAATCCATGACCACCATAAAATACTTGTTTCCCGATTCCGTTACAGGAAATGGCCCAGCTACGTCAACTGCAATTCGTTCCCACGGTGCGCCAACGTTATACAAGCGCAGGTTCCCACGGCTCCTTGTCTGTGGTCCCTTCACTGCAGCGCAAGTAGTACATTTGCGGCACCAATCCTGCACATCATCTCGACAATGCAACCAGTAGAATCGTTCTCGCACTTTTGTTAACGTCCTCTTGACACCTAGATGACCTCCTGATACGCCATCGTGTATTTCACGGAGAACATCTGGTACTCTCGTCCTTGGGACAACTATCTGAAGATGGAACTCTCTGCCGTTAGTCTTCTCCCATTTCCGGTAAAGTATTCCATTTTGAAGTATCAGACTGTCCCATTGCGCCCAGTACGCCTTAGTGGCAGCGCCAGTGGGTGCAACCTCACTCCAGATTGGTTTTACGTCACCCCGTTTCTTCCATGTGATGATGTGCCGAAGGTCGTCATCTCTTTCTTGAGCCTCCCTCATAGCATCATTCTCCCATGGACCCAAAGGACTTGTTTTCGTTAACTTTAATGTTACTTCATTAGATTCCTGCTTAACACAGTGTTTGCAGTCTTCTGAACACGGCCTTCGTGAAAGTGCGTCAGCATTCCCATGCGACTTTCCGCTGCGGTGTTCGGTCTTGAAGTCGTACTCCTGGAGCTGTTCAATCCATCGTGCTACTTGACCTTCTGGGTTCTTGAATTGCAGTAGCCACTTCAAGGCTGCGTGATCAGTTCGCAGTAAAAACTGTCTGCCGATGAGATATTTGCTGAAATGTTGTAGCGTCTTTACAACAGCCAAGAGTTCTCTTCTTGTCACACAGTAGTTTCTCTCTGGCTTGGATAAAGACTTGCTGAAATATGCAATTACAACTTCTCTTTCACCCTGTTTTTGAGATAACACCCCTCCAATGGCCGTGTTGCTTGCGTCCGTGTCGACTATAAACTGACCTTCAGGTTGTGGATACCCCAGGATTGGTGTTTCACACAGATGTTGCTTCAGTTTCTGAAAAGAATCTTCCGAAGTCTCGTCCCAAATAAACTGTCGTTTATCTTCTGTCAGCCGATGTAATGGCTTGGCTATCTCTGAGAATCCCTTAACAAAACGCCTGTAGTAGGAGCATAGGCCGAGAAATGCCCGCACTTCGGTTTTGTTTTTAGGGGTTGGCCAATTTTGAACTGCTTCCAGTTTCTCCGGGTCCGTCTGGATTCCATCACTGGAGATAATATGGCCGAGATAATTGACCTTACTCCTGAACAAACGACACTTTTTCGGATTCAACTTTAACTTGGCCCCCTCTATTTTAGCGAAAACACGTTCTAAGTTTCGCAAATGGTCCTCGAAGTCGCGGCCAACAATGATGACGTCATCCAAGTAGACTAAGCAAGCCTCTCCAACTAAGCCTGCCAGTACACACTCCATGAGTCGCTCAAATGTGGCAGGCGCGTTACACAATCCAAAGGGCATGACGTTAAACTGCCATAAACCTTTACCGGTGGAGAAAGCTGTCTTCTCCTTGTCTTTTGGATGAATTTCCACCTGCCAGTATCCAGATTTCAGGTCCAGGGTCGAGAACCATTTCATGCCACTCAAGGTATCCAGAGTGTCGTCGATTCGAGGTAATGGATAACTGTCCTTCTTAGTGACATCATTGAGACGCCTGTAGTCCACACAAAATCTTGTGCTGCCATCTTTCTTCTTCACTAACACAACAGGTGAGCACCACGGACTTGCAGACGGTTCAATTATCTTATGCCTTCTCATGTCCTCCAAAAGGCCTTCAACTTCTTTTTCCTTTGCAATGGGTATCCGTCTTGCTCGTTGACGAATTGGGTTCTCGCTTCCGGTATCTATCCTGTGCTGAACCATCGACGTTCTTCCAAGGTCGCCTTCCTGACTGGAGAAGATATTCGCGTGGCGTTCTAAAAACTTCTTAGCTTTCATGCTCTGCGAATAAGTCAGATTACTCTTGCAGTCATCGAGTAGCTCAGTCACTATTCCATAGTTGCTGCTGTTTGCTGAGTCTGAGCCTGTGATCGAACTACACTTTCTCATCCAGACAACTTCCTCGCACTTTCCAATGACGTCACCTTTGTTCAAGCAGATCTCGCGATCACCAAGATTCAAAACCCTGACCACAGCGTTACTGTTTCCACTAACAAGGGTTCTCGCCGTCATCAGTTTTTGCGCTGATGTCTTGGTAGCCGTGTCTTCGATCAACACGCATCTGTTTGACTTTTTCTTTCCAGCTGGCGGTAGTTTAACCAGCACCCGAGCTTCCGCACGTCCAGGTATAATGACTTTCTTTACACATTCAACTTTCCCGCAGGCGCCTCCAAGGATGAAAATTTCCTCTTCACCACACTTGAAAACTCCGTCAGCGACATTAATTCTGCAGTTATGCTTCTTCATGAAATCCAAACCCAAGATGCAATTATCCATAATCTCAGCTACGATAACGTCGTGAGGGTATGAAGACCCCCCTACATTAATCGTAACTGACATTTCTCCCAGGACGGGTATTGGCTGACCGGAGGCAGTAAGAAGCCGACAGTTAATTCTCCTCTTCTGTCTCCTTGCGGCTTTTACCAGATTTGGGTTCACTATCGTTCTAGAGGCTCCTGTGTCTAGAGTAATTTTGCAATCCGTCCTGTTAATAGTCCCCTGAATCACAAGACTATTCCCGCTGCATGCTTGGGAGATAACAGTTATCGGGGCTTCCTCCGCGTCAGCCAGTACTCGCCCCTTAGTCCTGGCTTTTATTCGTTTCCCTGATCGTGGGCAGGGGACGAAGCCCCTTGCTTTTTCAGCTCCTCTATTTGTTCAATGCGTTCCTCGAGTCTTTTCATTCTTGCCATCTGAGTCTCCTTCTGGGGGCAGTTTAGCTGAAGATGGCCCCTCTCGCCGCACTTGTAGCACATGGCTCCAAAACTTCTCTTCGTAGGAGCCTTGACCTCCTTGACTTCCTCCGAGACCTCGCGGATCTTATAGGTCTGTCGTATGTCACGCCGGACAGCCTCGACCTCTAGAGCATGCGCCAACGCTTCCTTGAGCGAGGTGTGGTGACGTAGCCTTACTGCAGCTCTGACCTCCAGATCCCTGATTCCGTCGACAAAGGCTTGAATAGTGTTCGAGTCAACCATCTTGGAGTCTGCTCCTGGATGTGCCTTCTTAACCAGTTTTTCAATTTCCAACGCCCATTGTTGTAATCCTTCTCCTGAGCGTTGGACTCTGTCACGCAGTTGGGCACGGAACACGTGCTCCAGGTGTCGCTCCCCGTACCTGGATTCAAGTGCCTCCATCAGGTCTTGGAACCCATTTCCTGTATGTGCTTCCAGAACCGACAAAGCTTGCCCTCTGAGCGCAACAGTAAGAGCGGTCAGGCACTGTTCGTCAGTCCATCCGTTGGCAGAAGCAACCGCCTGGAATTGCTGACGGTAAGCGTTCCAAGAAGTAGTGCCGTCGTATGGCGGTACTTTTACTCTTGGTCCCTGCACCACTACAGTGTTTCCACTAGACACCGCAGCTCCCGTAGTTTCAAGGCGCACTACTTTCCTCTGTAGTTCGGTGATGTTGGTTTTCACATTTTCCATATCCAATCCTAACCCGGTAACTCGTTCTTCCATAACATCGACATCTTTCCGAAGCTTAGTTACCGTATCACTAACATCCTTTATAGCCAATAGCGCTTTTTCTTGGAGGTCCTTTTGTTGCTCTTGAGACTCCATCATTGCCCTTTGAGAATCATGCAAGGCCTGACTTTCAGCTTTTTGGGACTCCTGCAAAGCGCCGAGCTTGCGATCTTGTGCCTCTTGCAAAGCCTGAATATCAGCTCTTTGCAGCTCCATTAATTTAATTAAACTTTCCAATTGAAGAGCCATTTGAGGGGCCGTAGAAACTACGGACGTGGCAGGATGGATGGAGCTAGTCGACGGAGCCTGAGCAGGCAGGGCCCAGTGGGCGGGGCCAGTGGGCGTGGCCTGAGTGGGCGTGGCCTGGTGGGCGGAGCCGGTGGGCGTGGCCATGTCCAGAGTGGGCGGGGCCTGGGGGGCGTGGTCAGTGGGCGGGTCCCGGTGGGCGGAGCCAGTGGGCGTGGCTTCACCCGAAGTGGGTGGAGCCTGGGGGGCGTGGTCAGTGGGCGGAGCCTGGTGGGCGGGGCCAGCGGGTAGGGCCTGCCCCGCAGTGGGCGGAGCTTGGTCCCCAGTGGGTATGGCCTCCGCAGCTCCACCGCCAACTCCTCTCTCGAAGTCAATGGCAGCAGCTCGCTGCGCCCTTGTCCTGACACTCCCCTTGAAGTCCTCTCTCGGAGTCAATGGCATCTCCAAATCCCACTTCCGACACCAGTTGTTACGTGCTAGGGGTTCGAAGATTCGGAGAAAAAGACCTGGTGACTCTCTTGAAGACTTTATTCACAAACACTAGCTCACACTAATCACTGAGTCCAAACACTAAGCACTAGATCCAAATCACTGAGCACTATCACTGTCCTAGGTCGTAGCCGAGTCACTATCACAATCACAATCACTCACTATTGATCACTTGTTTTCGCTCCGAAGTCACCTCGAAGATAGCTCAGATCAAACTGAATTGCCGGCCGGACTGTCTGCGACTATTTATACGGGTCGGATCGAATCTCAGAAAATTCCGGAACATCCCAGAATGAACCCGATATGCGTAAACAAGCATCAGATATTTCTAGAAAGTACTCGTAGGTACATACACCTAGCGTCATCTAGTAGCGAGTAGGGGATTTACGTTGCCTGTGTTCCCTTGGTAGGTTCGCTGGCCCGACGCTAGATGGCACCACGTGTCCGTATCCGTAACAGTATGTACGTGAGATTTGTAGCACCCAATTTTTTTCTGGCTTTAAGTAAGAAGCTTAAATATATTTCAAAGACTAGAAAAAGTATTTAATTTGTCGATGCATTTAATGTTTTACCTCTCACTTAAATAAATTTTCAACAAATATAGAAACATATTTTCGGTCTATTTTACACATTTTTAGAGACATTTAAACGTTTTAAAGTACTTAAAAGTTATAATTTCTCTAAAAATTAAATACGCACAACAAGTAAGTTTAACACACTTTTCGTTATAACCCTTAAATCTACCCAAACCCTTTTATCTTGGTTACGACGAGCGTTAATCTCTAAAAACTTTGCAAAAACCTTATAATTGTATTTAGCTTAGCAAAGCAAACTTTCTTTTTTAAAAATTGTATATTTGGTTAATTTTCAACGTAAACAATCGAGTAAGAGTAATTAAATAACAGGAACAAGAAAAAAATTTTTAATCGGGACCGATTTTATATGGTGAAATATTAATTTTTAATTAAGTAACTAAAAAATTAAAAGCCCAAAAAAATTTTTTGGTAAACTTTGCAAGTTATAGTGTAAAAAAGAAAATGACACCTCAAAAACCAAAATCCATTCACTATTACAATTTTCGGAGGTTAAAACCTCTGGCGACTGCAGTATATATGATTTTCAACCAACGAAAACGCTGTTAACGAAAACAGGGCTTAATTAATATAAGGAGGCTGATAGCCGCATTATTCTGCATGCCAAAGACATGGTGATGAATGGAGCAATAAACATATTAATATTCCTAGACGTACCGCGCGGCTTCATCCGCGTAAAACTGAAATTTCACGGAAACCGTATATTTTTCACAAATTAATAACCCATATCTCACGTAGTTTACTATATAATCGTGTCAAATAACATAAAAATTGCACCAGTAGTCTTTGAGATATTAGCCCTTTTAAATAATTTTCCCCGTTTTTTTACATTTTCCACTGTATCTTTGCTCTTATTGGTCTTAGCGTAATAAAATATAGCTTATAGCCTTCCTCGATAAATATGCTATCAAACACTGAAAGATTTTTTCAAATTGGACCAGTAGTTCTTGAGATAAACGCGTTCAAACAAATTAACAAACAAACTCTTCAGCTTTATTTTCACATATTCCTCTGTATAATAAATAGCCTATGATTTTTCACGTTCCTACTTTTTATCTGTGCCAAATAACAGAAAAATTGCTGAAAAAGTCGTGAAATAAGCCCCTTCAAATAATTTCCTCCGTTTTTTCACATTTTCCTCTATTTCTTCGCTTATATTAGTCTTAGCGTAATAAAATTTAGCCTATAGCCTTCCTCTATAAATGGGCTACGAGTACCTAACACTGAAAGAATTTTTAAAATCGGACCAGTAATTACTGACTCATACTAACATTAGCGCGTTTAAATAATGCTTCTTCGTCTTCTTCTTTTTATGTTGTTTAACATCTTTATCGTGCAAATATGAGTCCTAAAATAAATTTAGCATTCTTAAGTCATCCGAATATGGTACCGAACTTGGAATAGTATCATAATTAATGCCTCTATACAGATTGAGACTCTATTTTCCTCCAGAGCAGAAGCTGCTAAAATTTAAAAAAACTAACATCAAAAATCGCGGTGGCTCCACATCTTAAATCCATCCTTGGACCATAAGGACCAATCCTACCAAAGGAAATCTTTGGTTCATTAATAGCCGTATAATTCACCGTACACACGCAACTATTAGAGAGGTTCCGCCCATAGACCAGAAAATTGCTTTATTCCCTGTATCTTCTAACCTTTAGGAGCCATAGCATAGCATCTCATTCGTGACAACGTTTATGATTTTTATTAATATAACATGATTTTGGTCTTAAATTACGAGACAAGTCCGAAACTTCATAATATACTGAAAATATGTCAGCGTGATGAAGTAAATATGTTTAGTTTTCCTCAAAAGTCACCTAAGGTCACATCACACTTCACAAGAGTAAAAAGGTTAGGAAACGCTGAGCTAACTGCGAGCTAACCTAACACAATAGACGACAACTTGTTATCGAAAAAAATGTAGAGTTTCTATCACGACAGTCATTTTATATGCGAGAGCACTTACCATGGAAACTGGAAAGGGTTCTTTCTACGGAAGACGAAATGACAGATTTGACTACCGCGATAAAGCAATAGCTTTACTTAAAATTTTTGTCAACTTATGCAACTATAATTCGCATACGTCTAGTCCAGGGGTTCCCGTTGTAAGGTTTATTTTCGTTACGTAATTTCTAGATTCGGTCGCCACGCTCAAAGCCCGCGATAAAAACTATGCAATAGCTTAAAATCTGTCAAATCTGTCGCCTGCAGGCTGCTAGTAAGCAAACGGCATATCTATCAACTCCAAACTCTCTTGGTTTCTTCTCAGATTTAATTCACCGTGCGCCGCGCTTCGCTACAGGGACTAATTTCCTCTCATCTCAGTTAAACCTAGAAGTTATTCCATAGAGGAAAATATGTAAAACTTACCGTTTTAGTGCTTTTATATATATTTACAAATGTAAATTTAAAATCATTTTAGTTAATTTTCACATTATTTTAAATACACATATATATATATCTGTTGTCATTTATTCCATCGACAATTTATGCATCTTTTCCCTATTATTACATCAAACAAGTCAAACAAATTTGATCGTTAACAGGGTACTTAAACCAAAACTTAGTTTTAAATCTAAATTGACAGCAATTTCATTACATCGTTCAAAATTATTGTCAAATGTTTTCCTCGACCAAGCTATACATACAATCCTAAGTACTTTCGAGACAAAATTTATTATCTGTTTGAATTCTACATCAGAACCTGGCCTGAGGCTGCAGCCAACGTAAATTGGAATAACATAATTTCCATCTATCTTTCTAAAAATGAGTTTAGTTGCGGATCCCATGGCAGACTTAACTTTTCCTTCTGGCAACTGGCACCTTTGAGATCTAAAGGTGAACGCAGATTTGGCCGCACCGCACCGCGCACGCACCGCAGTCGCCTTTCGCATTTTTTTTTATTTCGCTTACCCGCGCCGCAGTCTTCGCAACTTCTACATTCTTTGTATGAAGAATTCGAAATGCGGCGACTGCGGTGCGTGCGGTGCGGCCAAATCTGCGTTCACCTTTATCAAAGGGTTTTCGTGTCCGATTGCACACATACTTACTCGATAAAATAACATGTAAGACAGTAAGTACACATTTTATCGAAGCTAATGTCATCATTATTCGCGTCTATTTCGAGAGGGTCGCGTTGAATAAAGTTTTATGTATTGTGATGATCTGAGCTTTTGGCGCGGCGCCATGCTGAAGATGTCTGGTCCGGTGTCCTCCGACTGAACCGTGCAGTGTAGACACTGTACAATTTGTACATTCTCGTTGGAGGAGTAAATTAAACACAGAATACTGTATCACTTACCACTCTACTATCGGCTGCGGCTTTGGAGCAAGTAGGCAACAGCACTCTGGTCTCTCACGTCTGGCGACCATCTTGTCCCAGCCTCGCCCTGATTGGTAGTAAGCGGCCATCTTTATCAACACACTACACACACCAACTCGTAATTCGTATGCGTAATGCGATACGTTTGGTCGCTTTCGATATGGTATTCATTGTAAACGAAGGCTACTGATGTAATAATTATCCCTATTATATTTTAATCTAAGTATACTAATATTATCTTAGTGGGTGGACCTTTGAGGGCGCAGGTTCGATCGAGGTGGAGGCGGACGATGTCTGAAATTACAGCTCGCTCGGTCGGATTATTAACCGATTTCCAAAAAGGAGGAGGTTTCTCAATTCGACCGTATATATGTTCTTTTCTTTATGTTTGTTCGCGGATAACTCCGCCGTTTGTGGACCGATTTTCAAAATTCTTTTTTTGTTGTATAGGATATAGTCTGAATTTGGTACCATGTTCCCAAACATAGTGACCTGATGATGGGATCCATGAGGAATCGAGGGAACTCCTCACAATTTATATGGAAACATATGGTGATTTTAGTTTTATGAGAAGTATCCTAAGCATATATGCTACCAAAACGCAAGATTTTGCACCAAGGTATTCTATGGTTCCGAAGATACTAAGAGAACTCCGGATTCCTTATAGATACAAGTTTGGGGTTCAGGCGCTGTTTTAAGAACAGAAAGCATATGCTACTATGCAAATTACATTCATCATCATGATCATCATCATCACCACGTCAGGGTCACCAATCGCCGCGCCGCCACCTCACCGCACCCGTGTGGCTTTAAATTACCTAGCATGCATGTAACTAAAAAGAGTGAAATTATTATTTTTAACAATTATTATTTTTAACAAAAAATTAAAACCGACTTCCAAGGTAAAAACAATAATAGCATCCTTATAATATGAACTAAAAAGTATTAAATAATTATTCCTATCTAATAGTGCCTTTTTCCGAATTCGGCTAAAACTCAAGTTCTATTTCTGTACTCAATCTTCATCATTTTGAAGTCGGTACCAGATGAATCTTCAGTTCTCTGACAGAATATTTGAAACTTTTGAAACTGGAACCGACTTCAAAATTATGAAGATTGAGTACAGAAATAGTTGAGTTTTAGCCGAATTCGGAAAAAGGCACTATTAGATAGGAATAATTATTTAATACTTTTTAGTTCATATTATAAGGATGCTATTATTGTTGGAAGTCGGTTTTATTTTTTTGTTAAAAATAATAATTTTACTCTTTTTAGTTACGTGTGACGTGCTAAGTAGCCGGTCACCGGACTAGTTTCAATAGGCTAGCACTCGCTTGACTTGTCGCACACGCCTCGCACTGTATAGTGTTACATAGTACGGTAGGTACCCGGCCCGCGCCGCCGAGCCGCTCGCTTGACAGCCCTGGCAGATATGCGAGACGACAGTTATTGTACTATGAACGCTAAATGCGATGCAAAAGGTTGAAATTAAGTTGTTTTCCAGAATATCTCGGCGAAGTGAGACAGACACCCGGTTTCTGAAAGGCTGATCAACACTAAAATTAACTTATCGCCTGTTAAATCTGTTGACACGGCTGTTCAATTTGACTCGAGAATCATATGTCAACCGCCATTTTGGGTTTCCGAAACGCTTGTCAAGCCGTGATCATAGATTAAACGTTTGTCAAAAGCGGTGTCAACTAATCGGTGAATTAACTTATGAATTCAATTGATTTTTTATGTAAATCTACATTTTCTCTTTAAACCTACGTTACTTTATGGTTTGTAAACACATTTATTATGAAGTTTTAATAAAACTTCGTAATAAATACCCGTTTTATTTTCAAAAAATGTATATTATAATCAATTTCATTTCTATAATGAAGAAGAATTTAGGAACCGAAACGTCTAAAAAATTGAAAGTCAAAATTCTGACAAATGAACGAAGATAAACAAATCGCATGTCAAATCAAAATGATCACAGATTAGTTAATTTTCGTTTGATAAATGATTCAGAAAACATCAGATTTCAAATTCCCAGAACATTTTTGATAGCAATGACAGTCTGCAATTCCTTCTTTTGACATTGCATTGGCATTTTTGATAGTTAATAGTGAAGTAATGAACGAAAAATAACAAATCACTTGTCAAATTAAAACTGATCATAGATTAGTTAATTTTTGGCTGATTAATGTATCAGAAACTCAAATTGATTTGACATCCATGCTAAATTAACAGCAGTGTTAGTTGATCAGTGATTTGACAGACCTTTCAGAAACCGGGTGAGAATGTTACATGGTCGAAGCAACTTTAACTTCTCAGAAGTAATGTCAGTTAATGTGAGCATTATGCTCTGGAGATAAGGTTGAATTTGGTGACATTGGTGACCCTGACTTGGTAATGATGATGATAATGATGATGATGATGATGAATGTAATTTTCATAGTAGCATATGCTTTCAGTTCTTAAAACAGCGCCTAAACTCCCAAACTTGTATCTATAAGGAATCCGGAGTTCTCTTAGTATCTTCGGAACCATAGTATACCTTGGTGCAAAATCTTGCGTTTTGGTAGCATATGCTTAGGATGCTTCTCATGAAACCAAAATCACCATATGTTTCCATATAAATTTCGAGGAGTTCCCTCGATTACTCATGGATCCCATCATTACGTCACCACTTTTGTGAACATGGTACCAAATTGGAGTGAAACCTAATACAACAAAACAAGAATTTCGAAAATCGGTTCACAAACGGCGGAGTAATCGTTGAACATACAAAAAAAAATCCACTGCCGAACATATAACCTCCTCGTTTTTTGGAAGTCGGTTAATAAATTAAAACCGACTTCCAACGTAAAAACAATATCAATATCCGTATAATATAAACTAAAAAGTGTTAAATAATTTTTCCTGTCTAATAGTGCCTTTTTCCGAATTCGGCTAAACCTCAACAGCTATTTCTGTACTCAATCTTCATCATTTTGAAGTCGGTGCCAGTTCCAAAAGTTTCAAATATTTGGCAGAGGAAGATTCAGCTATCTAGTACTTCAAAATGATGAAGATTGAGTACAGAAATAGCTGTTAAGGTTTAGCCGAATTCGGAAAAAGGCACTATTAGACAGGAAAAATTATTTAACACTTTTTAGTTCATATTATACGGATATTGATATTGTTTTTAACCGACTTCCAAAAAACGAGGAGGTTATATGTTCGACTGTGGATATATATATTTTTTTTAATTTTTATTTTTGTATGTTCAACGATTACTCCGCCGTTTGTGAACCGATTTTCGAAATTTTTGTTTTGTTGTATTACGTTTCACTCCAATTTGGTCCCATTTTCACAAAAGTGGTGACCTGATGATGGGATCCATGAGTAATCGAGGGAACTCCTCGAAATTTATATGGAAACATATGGTGATTTTGGTTTTATGTGAAGTGTACTAAGAATACGCTACCAAAAAGTCAAATATTGGGTCAAGGTATACCATGGTTTCGATGATGCTGAGAGAACTCCTGATTCCTTATAGATACACGTTTGGGAGTTTCGGCGTTGTTTTAAGAACAGAAAGCATAAACTACTATGCAATTCATATTCATCATCATAATCATCATCATCATCGTCGTCATCATCATCATTACCACGTTGTGTTAAGGCCACCAATGTCTCATGGCACAGAATAGATAATAGTACAAGGCATAGGTATGGATATACTAATAATAATAATTATGTACTGTATAACAACACCTGCAGTGCTATTCTCTAAGAGCAACAATCAAAACAGCCGTAATCGCATCGGCTGTTACAGCCGTGAGATCGAGATCGGTATTCACTAGCTTAGGTTTTCTGGGCTGTTCGACACTAGCGCCGCACGGCTGAAAGCGGAGTGATATGAAATCACTTTTTGACATTTCATGTACGAAATTCGTATTCTCTAAGCTCGACAGCCTACAGCTTCGATTGCAGCCTCGGCGTACGCCTACAACTTTTAATGTCAAACGAAAAGCTACTATTTCGTGGCTGTCGCCAAAGATTTTGTATGATTTTGTATGATTTTGTACTTATTTACTGAAATATAATATACCCTAATTAATGTACAGTTTTAATTTTGTTACGTAAAAACCGAAAGTAAAGTGCTTAATCACTTTAAAACTCTCTTTAACACTCTTACCTCAAAAAGTCGCTAGATTCCCGAGTCCCGACTTGCGAGTACGATACATGACAAAATTGTAACTCCACACACAAAAGGCTTGAAATTCACATTTTGTATATATCGTTTTATCCTCTAACTTTCTTCTAAATACCACATTTTATCAAGTTTTTTTACACTTATAGAGAATCACTGAGTTCAATAAACATACGCGGATACAGGCGCACCAAGTATTCAATACTTAAATTAGTAATTTTTACGCAGCACATATTTATGAATAATTATAAACCACATTGATTTATACTAAACAGCAATCTAACTTTCACGAATCTTAGTCGAAGACTGTTAACAATGTTTATTATAAAATATGTTCCACGAAATATTTCAAGTGGTTGGCGCGGGTCACCCGAGCCGAGGTACACTTTAACTCTTATCGCGTACGGCGTAGTAGAAATTCTTTTTTTTTAAACTAAATGAAGATCGATCTATTCCATGTCCCTTGGTTTACACTTTTGTTTACATACTTTATATTTCGTTAACATACGTATAGAAGAAAGTATAGAAGGTCAAGCGAGTTTTTTTTTTATTTAACTACAACAACTTTATAGATACGTCATACGAGGTTCATATCTTGGTACTTTCAACTTTTTGGATATTTTTTCGACGCATTAATGATTTTGTCCATTTGAATTTGTTCAAGTGTGTACTACAAATGATAATTACTATAAAAGTTCTAATAATATAGAGTGTATCACGACAAAATAACTAAAATTCCTAAGACAAAAATGTATCTATAGTCGAGTCCACTATCTGAGCCGCAGCCTCGCCGACAGCCGAGCGCTCACGCAGCCGAGACATCGTCGACGAGCTAATAGAGCTTAGAGAATACGAATTCTACAGCCGTGGTAACAGCGAACGATGTCACGGCTGCGACATCCGTGATAACAGCGGAGAGCACAGCCTTAACGTGTTCCTTAGAGAATAGCCTAGCTGCTTGTTTTTAATACACGGCGGTCGGCGTCGCCGCCCCGCGCCGCCGCGCGGCGCATGGCGGCAGAAGACAGAATATCGAATACTTTACTAACTACTTTATACACAGATCGAATACTTTACTACTTTATAAAATTTTAATAGACAAATAGAATTAAAATAAAGTTATTTTAAAAAGAGCATTTAAACAAAACAAAGTCATTAAGTGTCTTTTTAATTAGTTAGGATGCTTCTACTTATTAATCGATAGATGGTGCACTAAGTACCTATCGATTTGAATTCTTGATTACAAGAACAGCTGTCAATAATTATGATAATATTAAATACTCGTATTATGCTACGCTACATCCTATGCAAGTTTATAAAAATTTTTATCTGATAGATCCTTCGATCGTGGAAAAACGAGACACAATAGCCTTTCTATTGTTATCGCAATCGCCGGTGACCGCTTCGGGCTTGAAGTATTAAAATTGTTAAATTACTTAGCACAATATGTTCACTTCACTGATAATATTATATTATTTTGTGAGTGTGAGTTGTGACTCTTAACAAATTGTAATAAGATACGTAAAATATACGCGAAGATTTACCTACTAGTGTAACTAAAAAGAGTGAAATTATTATTATTTTTAACAAAAAATTAAAACCGACTTCCAAAGTAAAAACAATAATAAAATTAATGTGAACTAAAAAGTATTAAATAATGTTTACTATCTAATAGTGCCTTTTTCCGAATTCGGCTAAACCTCAACTATTTCTGTACTCAATCTTCATAATTTTGAAGTCGGTGCCAGTTCCAAAAATTTTAAATATTCTGTCAGAGGACTGAAGATTCAGCTATCTGGTACCGACTTCAAAATAATGAAGATTCAGTACAGAAATAGTTGAGGTTTAGCCGAATTCGGAAAAAGGCACTATTAGATAGTAAAAATTATTTAATACTTTTTAGTTCATATTAACCCACCAATCGTGGCAAAACGAGACACAAAAGCTTTTTCATTGTTATCGCGGCCGGATGTGGCCGCTTGGGGCTTCATGAATTAATGTTATTATTGTTTTTACCTTGAAAGTCGGTTTTAATTTTTTGTTATTCTATTTCGAGGGTAGGTTGCCATGGAGATTATCATCAATAAAGATGCTTCCGAGTCCCGAGTCCCAACTCCCAAGTCCCAACAACCGTATACATAATATACATGGTTGATATTATGCATTATTTAGTAGGTAGGTATACTAGAAGACGCCCACAACTCCACTGTGCGGAAATTCATTTATCGCGCGGGGACCGTAAATTTTTCCGGGATAAAAAGTATCCTACGTCATTTCCCGGGACTCAAACTCCATAACAAACATCACCGTGCTCGTTGAGCTTGTACACTTTAAGGTTAAGGGCACGAGCCCACGATCCGTTTACAGTTATTTTACCTCGAAATATATCTGAATGTGTACCTTAGGCGGTCGTCATAAAGGTTACCTATATCAGGGTAAGCTGATCGGTTTATAGAGCCGGCGAGCCCACGGCCAGCGCGAGGACGTGCCGGTAATTGGATGAAGCGGTGACGGGCGTGACTAGCAAGGTCAAGGGTGCATATTATCCCATATAATGCACTGACGTGCGCTGTTACGTAACGTTGTTCAATCTAATAACTATCCTTTTTCTCCGTTGGGGAAATGCGTTAATGCATCCCCGGCAGTCTGGTATGATATATGGGACTCCCCAGGGGCGGTGGAGGCTGTGCCCGGGCAAGCCCACTGAAACCCCAACGGTGGTCGGTGTTCCTGCTTTTCAGCTTAAGGGCCCTCTCTCCCTAAATTAGCAGGTCGATTGTCTGTCAGTGCGAATATTGACGTAAATGACATTAAAATAACATTCATAACAGCGCGCCTTGTACGGTGGCGGTTACGACGCTCGCCGCGTCCATGATAGGGCGAAATAGGAGAAAAAACCTTTTTAAGGCTTAATATAATACATATTTCAAAAAAGTAAAAAAAAAAACAAATTATTTACTTATGTATTGCAAAGCAGTAGATATTTTTTATATATTCTTTTGATAAATAATGAAGGAGTAAAGTGGTTTCATTCAACGATTTGGAGGTGATTTGGTTTTTTATTATGTGATACCGATAGAAAAAACCGGCCAAGTGCGAGTCGGACTCGCGCACCGAGGGTTCCGTACAAACCTGCAAGGTTTACAAAGTTCGTTCATTACGACAATCGAGTATGAGGAAATGGGTAGTAAGTTTAAAATTATTAAAAAAATATATATTATGTGATGTAACTAAAAATTTATGGTTTTCGTAATTTTTCCTTTATCTATGCTATAAAACGTTGCTTCGTACCAAATTTCAAGATTCTGAGTTCACGGGAAGCACCCTGTAGGTTTTGATTCCCTTGCAAGTGTCGAAAATTTGCGGCATAAACGGCTGTATCTTTTGATTGCGTTGGCTTAGAAGTTTGATTTTTTCACAGCTTCAAGGGACAGTAGACCTGAGTAATTGATATAAATTTCAGCTTCATACCTCCACGCGTTCCTGAGAAAAAGGGTCTTGACAGACGGACGGACAGACGGACAACAAAGTGATCCTATAAGGGTTCCGTTTTTTTCCTTTTGAGGTACGGAACCCTAAAAATATGGCAAAACCAAATTACGTATCATATCATGTAGATTACTAATTATTTTTTTCAGATATAATTTATCTGTTAATGCCGATGAAAAGTTGTTTCATCTGCACGCTTTTTTCGAGAGAGCAGCCTTAAGACAGAGCCACGGGATACGCGAAATACACAACCGCGACAGCAGCATAACAGATCTAATGACTATTAGATCTGGTGGGATCGCTCTACTAATATCCCTTCCCAGCCCTAGATTATAAATAGGCCGTATAGACCGGGGGCAGCTTTCTAGGCAGCGTCCATAGGCGGCCGGTAGATTTCGTACATGGGACGCGACGCGACGGCGGAAATAAAGTGGCCTCATAAAAAAATATGAAGCCGACACTGTCCCTGCCCCCTAATAATACATTCGCCAGTTTTGTTTTATTATGTCAAAAATGTATGTGGCTTGATAAAACCTTACTCGAGCAAGCTATGACGCCTAGCGATGGGTGGGAAGGTGGTTAGGAATGAAAGCCGTAAAAAATATTTACTTTTACCCATTTACGAAGGTTAGATGCCGACAAGGCCGATATAATTTTGGGGTGACAACTGACAATCCATAATTTACACTATATAGTGTACTATAATACATAAATTAAGTATATTATAAATGCGAAAATGTGTCTGTCAGTCCAAACCGCTGAATCAATTTTGCTGTTAGGTATGGACCTCCATACCTAACAGCAAAATCGATTTAGCGGGTTGACTTCGAGTCCCGGGGAAGGACATAGAATACTTTTTAACCCGGAAAAATGTACGGTTCCCGCGCGACAAATGATTGACGCAACGGAGTTGCAGGCGTCATCTACTATATTATATAATAAATTATAATACATGAATATGACGCATGATAATAAAGCCTAGCTCGCATAACACCCAGTGCTTGTTAGTCGCGTAAGTGTACACCCTTGTAGTGTACGACAAAAGCAAATAACGAGACAGCTTTGTACCTCCTACAGCCTCCTACCTACCTCTTACTGTCTAAATAAAGACTGTCCAAATTGGAAGAATCACGTAACTAACATTTTATAACATTATGAAATCAAAAAACCAACTCATTTTTTCCCTTATAATTTGAACAATTATAACTTCTTCAACATCTAGCTAATGTATCTGGCTACACAAAGAATGCACAGTTTTTTTAACCGACTTCCAAAAAAACGAGGAGGTTATATTATGTTAGGCTGTGGATATATATATATATTTTTTATGTATGTTCAACGTTTACTCCGCCGTTTAAAATTTTTGTTTTGTTGTATTAGGTTTCAATCCAATTTGGTCCCATTTTCACAAAAGTGGTGACCTGATGATGGGATCCATGAGTAATCGAGGGAACTCCTCAAAATTCAAATGGAAACATATGGTTTTTTTGGTTTCATATGAAGTATTCCAGGCATATGTTACCAAAAAGTAAGATTTTGCACCAGGATATACCATGGTTCGAAGGTGGTGAACAGAACTCCTTACTCCTTAAAGATACATGTTTGGGGGTTTCGGCGTTGTTTTAAGAACTGAAAGCATATACTACTAAGCTAATTACATTAATCATCATAATCATCATCACCACCATTCCACCATACACCTTCACATTATGGTATATATACCTATTATAATTGGTAGGTATTTTTCATAGTTTTTTTAGATCGAAACGGATCACGGATGTCTTTAAACATTGTTCTGTAGAAAGTAATTAAGCTATTTTGAAAATTATTTTATTATATTATTTCGACCTGATGATATGGTCCATGAGTGATCGAGGGAACTCCTCAAAATTTATATGGAAACATATGGTGATTTCGATTTTATGAGAAGTATCCTAAGCATATGCTACCAAAAAGCAAAATTTTGCACTAAGATATAACTTGGTTCCGAAGGTGCTAAGAGAACTCCGGATTCCTTATAAATACAAGTTTGGGGGTTTCGGCTTTGGTTTAAGAACTCAAAGCATATGCTACTATGCAAGTTACATCATCATCATCACCACTACCACCACACCATGAGGCTGCGTTTCCACTGAAGCGGAGCGGAGCTTAGCGGAGTCCGAATTGACCAATCAATTGAATGACAGCGAAGCGGAGCGAATATTTCGAGCATGGTGATTGGCCAATTTGGCACCGCTAAGCTGCGCTCCGCTTCAGTGGAAACGCAGCCTTAATCATTAAATCATAACTCTTAATTTGTCGAACTATTTCAAAAATTCATATCAATGGTGTTATATTGTTATATCAAAGTAAATGATTCAAACTTGGTGATCAGGCCTTGTACCATGAAACTGTTTTGAGACTCAATCGGACGAAAATGCTGCGTCTTACTCTAACAAACGTGAAATGACGTTGTTAGAGCAGGACGCAGCATTCTCGTCCGATTGTTTGAGTCTCAAAACAGTTTCGTAGTAGGCCTACAGGTTACCAAGTTAGCAATTTGATTATGAGATCTATGAATTATGAGGTATGTCCGTATTAGGAAACTCCTTGTTATTGAGACAAAATAGATAGTTATATTAACGTAGTTCTAAGTAGTTTAAGCATAATATTATATGACCAATAATTATAGTGAGCTAATGACTTTAGTTTTGTGGTAGAAAGAAAGTCACTGAACAGGAGCCTTTAGAGATAGGCGCATGAACATTAATTTTATCATTGCTTGATTAACGCCAGATACAGTGATACGAGTATATTCTTGGAGTTGCTTATGCAATTCTCTATTCAGAGAGGGCGCTAGGTACCTATATTAACTTTATAGTTCTCATATCATAAATGTGTATCCTGGCTCCAATGTCACTTAGTAGAACATTATGTAATTTATAAGGTTTTCTGTAAATACTAAATTTACAGAAAACCTTATAAATTACATAAATTACTAAAAAGAGTGAAATTATTATTTTTAATAACAAAAAATTTAAACCGACTTCCAGAGTAAAAACAATAATTATTATTATAATGAACAAAAAAGTATGAAATAATTCTTACTATTAATAGTGCCTTATGCAGAATACTCCTAAACCTCTACTATTTCTGTACACAACCTTCATAATTTTGAAGTCGGTACCAGTCTTTAAAATTAAAAATATTTTGTCTATGAACTCACCATTCTTAGCTGGTATCGACTTCAAAATAATGAAGATTGTGTACAGAAATAGTAGAGGTTTAGGAGTATTCTGCATAAGGCACTATTAATAGTAAGAATTATTTCATACTTTTTGTTCATTATAATAATAATTATTGTTTTTATTCTGGAAGTCGGTTTTAATTTTTTTATTTCATATCATTTTTCCGGCCCACAAGCATTCATTTATGCAAAAAAAGGGCAATTTTTTAACTGTTTCTTACCTGGTTCTTCCACTCACGTCTTCTATTGTGTACTTATCTAATCTTTTAAAATATGTAATCCACTACCTACTAATATATATTCTGTGGTATTACTAGAGGTTGCTTCTAGGGAATGCAAATCTCGCAAGATTGGAGCTCAAGCGAGATCCCGCGAGTTTATGAATACAATATCGCGAGATCTCGCCAATTTCGAGATCTTGCGAGATTAGCAGTTTGGTGGGTTTTTTTGAAAATAATCACAATATTTGAATAAATTACGAAAAAAAAAGTAATAAATATTATAAGTATTATAAGATTAACATTCATTTTCACGAATTTTTCAATAGAATTTTATGCATCAAACATTGTTTGACGTATCTGTCTAAGTAGTAAACTTTGACATACGTATCTACTATCTATCAATTAATAACAAATGAAAGAAATCAGTCTTCTCTTCTAATGTGCGCTTTTATAATTTGCACGTGGACGTGGCGGTAATATCGTGGAACCCCGCGGTAAAACGATCTAACTAACTAAATTTACTATTCGAATAATTCGAATATTATTCGAATAATTCCAAAATTTTGAAAAATGCTGAAAACTTTGAATAAAAGTTACAAGAAGCTTCGTACAACCATGTACAACCTATTTTGTTAATACTATGAAGTAAGCAATTCTTATTTTTACTTTTATCAACATAAATCTTTGTAAATGACATAGTTGATTTTTATTGTTAAACACTTTAAAAATGTATAATATTTTAATGTTACAGCCTGGCAATAAAAGAAAGGCTGTAAAGTGTAAACCGTTTTCGATCGTAGCACCTTTTACCTTTCTCATGTGATTATGTTTAGTCTTACTAGGCAGCAGTTGAGATTAAATAATATAATATTCGACGTTATGATATCTGTTCATTACGTCATAATACTAAGCCAGCTCACCTATCTTTTTGATATTTTCGATCCCCATTCACCTATTTCACCTAGTCGGCTTCACCTGAGTCAACGTGACTCGAAATTATAAAAAAGGGCCACTAGAAAACAAACACCACAACAAAGAAAAAAAAATTGCAACGAAGCCCAGGTGAAATAATCCTAGAGCTGGTGACTTTAGTAACTTGAAGTTTGGTAACGCCAATAACATGATATTAAGGAGCCATCGATATTTTTAGATACTGTACTAACTGTTTCAATTATCAGTCGAGGACTGCCGCGGTAAAGCTATTGAACAGCAAATTTTTATCAACTTGTCGAATCATAGATCACATATCGCGAGCTTCAAGTCAGAAGGGCGTATAAAAAAATGATCTTTTGTATTTTAACTACATATTTTAAAACTCTCAATATTCTTATTACTATTTTAAAACTTACATCTATTACCTTCTTAAAAAAACGAGTTTGTTTTATATACACCCTTCTGGCGTAATACCTCGATCGTGGGAATCACAGACACAATAGATTTTCAATTGTTATGCGACAGCCGGGTGCCGCTTGGAGATTGATGGATGGAAGCCCGCGATATACACAGTAGACAAAAAATTTCAAGAATTTGATCGTGAGCGACCATTACTGACGATACTGAAATCCATGACTGAAAGGAGTTTATACCTTCATTTGCATGTCTTTACGCAAAATAACGTCTAAAACATGGTCGACGGTGACGATGAATGGTCGAATACTCATTTGTTAGACTAAAAATAGATTCATAGGTATATTATAATTTATTATTAAAAATGTTGAATATTCATAAATAATATTATTTTTCTAAAATAAACTTAATTATGTTCTCATTCCATGTTAATTTTATGTTTAATAGCATTTTAAACAAAAATAAAAAATATTTTTAATATTCGAATTATTCGAAAAATAATTTGGCGAATATTCGAATAATAAAATCGTCGAATATTCGAATAAAACGAGTATTCGAATATTCGAATAAAATACCCTAGATCTAACATAGGAAGTAAAATCTATGGAAATATTATGTGAAGACGATTTTAAATTTCCGTTGACGATAACTTTTTAACATGCACGTTAGAGGACATCACGACGTGTACACTTCAAAAGGACATTTAACGTACCCAACGTTTTATCGTGGTCAGTGGAAGCCGGCGTCCACGATAACGTGACGTCCAGAGTTATAAAAGCGCACATTATCAAACACAAATATTT
Source organism: Polyommatus icarus (assembly GCA_937595015.1). Taxonomy (NCBI): domain Eukaryota; kingdom Metazoa; phylum Arthropoda; class Insecta; order Lepidoptera; family Lycaenidae; genus Polyommatus; species Polyommatus icarus. Next base: position 6,660,503 of record OW569326.1, read on the forward strand.
TAGTATTAAAACAATTATTTTATAACTAACAAGTACAAGATAACGACAAGTCAAAATTCAGAACCTAGTTGAAAGTCACAGTGCACAGTTGCTTAGGCCAGCTAGTCTTTGTTTTTACTCCGTGATCGCAACTCCGTCCCTGTCAGTCCGCGCTTCGAATAAGACGTTTTCATGCTCAAGTGCAATCTCGTCAAACTCGCGAGATTTCGCCTTTTTTTCGTCCGAGATCAATCTCGCTAAAAAGGGTCGAGATATCGCGAGATCTCGTTCTCGCGAGATCTCGGCCCTTTTTAGCATTCCCATAGATTGCATTCCCTAGTGACATTGTACATGTTACGGGAAAACAATAATTTTCCTACGTCCTTTACCGGGACTCGACAGTGTGTTTCCATTAGAGATGAAACGGATAATAGTTTGGCCGGATACCAGATACCGGATATTCGGCCAACCACCTGGCCGGATAGCCGGATATCCGGCGGTACTTAGCCGTTTGGTGCAAAGCACACGTCATACTTTCAGCACCTTGTAGCAGTGTGTACAGCGAAATAATTTTTCTGAAGCTGGCCATATAAATTATGAAGAGAAGCGAAACCGCTACCTCTCAATGCAGAGAAGTTGGTTTTTATTCACCATAATTTGCCCTTAGTGCAGTATGAGTACTAATGAATTCATTTTCTACTTTAAACTAAAACTACTTATATTTCTTAAGATTAACTAAATAAAGTAAGGAAATAATTACTTAAAAGTATATTTTTATTTTCCAGATCTTTTTTTATTCGGCCGGATGCCTATCCGGCCAAATAGCAGCTATCCGGTATTCGGCCGGATAGTATTAAGACCGCCGGATAGGCCGGATACCGGATAGTTGCCGGATATCCGTTTCATCTCTAGTTTCCATACTAGTATAGGTCTACAAGAATCTGATGGCAATTTTTGACAGCAGATTTGAAAAAAATATCCTTGATCATTGGATTTATTTTTATATTTGCATGTTTAACACAGAATCAGCCCCTATTTAGAAAAAAAATGATCAAAATGTTTTATTCCAAGTACCCTGGTATAGCTAGAGTAAATTTAATTTCTCACTTTTTGACCGACTTCCAAAAAGGAGGAGGTAAGTAATTGCCATCAGATTCTGGTAGACCACTATAATGTGAACGAAGGTAATCGTTCTAGTTACTCGTTATGGAGGAGTGCGAGTTCGTGACGGGTCATTGGTGGCTTGGAAACGTCACCGAGAAAGCCACCGACGTCTGAGTTCTGACCCCATTTAACTTTTTTGTAATATCGAGCTATGCGCTACAGAAGAATTCTGCATCTGCAATTTTATTTTTCCCTTTTGTCGATACAAAAGGGAAAAATAAAAGCAAGTGAGCAAAATTGCGATCAATTTTGCTCACGATCGCACTCAGACTTCAGAGACGTTGAATGATTAACTTAACTTTAATCATAAGTATAGTTTTCACAGAGCCAGTACTGGCTGCCAATAAGACTGGCTGCCAGTATTAGCTTGGTATATGCCGCGTGTGAACAGATTTTCAAGCCAGGCCAAACTGTTCACACGGGGCATATACCAAGCCAATACTGGCTACCAGTCTGGTGGCAGCCAGTACTGGCTCTGTGAAAACTAGATACTTAGGGGAAGGGGGGGCATGACGGGGACGCGAGGTAAGACGGGGTCACGCAATATACAAGAAACTAGACTCTTGCGAATAGAAAGCAAAAAGCCAATAGGAAGCCAAACACGATCAACCATCAGCGCGACAGAAACAGTGAGTGGGAGTTCACGCGTTTTTTGTATGCAAACTAAAAGTCACGGCGAGTGTCTCGTCGATCTAATTTTACGCAGTTAAAAACGTCCTTACTGTTAGGTAATTTGACTACCCAATTTATGTCTTTTCTCGTATGTGGCTGTTAGTTTTGTTTACTATGTTGTGGTATAGTTGGACAAAAGTTCAGTTGATATTATTTTTTTTTTGGGAAATTATTTTTTTCTAAGCCAGTCTTTGGGGTAAGACGGGGTATTGGGTTTTCTGAAATCATCCGATGGTTTGGTAGGCTGTCAGCTTTGTGAACGTTGGGCTCACAATGGTTGTACTGGTGTGGATGATGAAAACACCCAAAAAATTCATATTTGTATTTATTGTGATTAGATTAGCTTCCCCATCTTGCCCCATTTTCATAACCCCATCTTACCCCATGGTAAGGGGCAAGATGGTTTTTCGAAAGGTCCTATTAAATCATTTATTTTATAAAAATGCTTTAAGTTCATCTCCCAAAGACTATGCCAAATTGTAGTTAGATAAATAAGCCATTATGTTATAAATAAATCAGCATAATTAACGTAATTATTGTACTGTATTTTTGGTATGTTCCTTAGATACCCCTTCCCCTAATGAAGATTTTGACAGTCATTTTATTTTTACTTCATTCAATTTAAGTTAGATTATCCGTTATCATATTTCAATATCTCTGAGTGCGGCTGCTAGTATCGTGTATGGTTTTTCCGAAGAAATCAATAATATAATTTTCTTCTGCCCTGAGCCTCGCCTACGGCTGTGTTCTCATAAATCAATATTATGTGACTACAATATTTATTCTGCTGTTATACAAGAGAAAAGGAATGTTATGAGAGTTAACAAGAATTACGTCGTCTAAATTTAACCCGCTGTTTTTTGTACACGAATATTTAGACCGAGTGCGGCGAAGGTTAAGTTCAGGGTGTAATTTAAAACAAACTGAATAAATAAATAAACCCTAAAGTATTATCAGATAATATATTAGGGTTTAGTGCAGGGGTTCCCAAACTGTGCGCCGTGGAAAGGCAAGAGGGGCGCCGTGAGTCGATCCTTCATCATTAACTATAACCACAAATATTATAAAATAAAATTATAATATGAATTATACAAAGCAGGCAGATGATTAAATATTTATTTATTATGCTTAACCTGACTATAATCATTAAAAATGTATATTTTTGTGATAGCTAGGTAAAGTAGGGCACCGCCCGCGCCGCGCCGCGCCGTGACAAAATATTGACTTCTAAGTGCGCCGCAGGCTGGAAAAGATTGAGAACCTCTGGTTTAGTGTATCTCTCGTATTTATGTATAGAGGTCACCGTGCATGTAGCAGTGCCGAAAGAGCAACCTTTTTAAATTTTTATATTCCAAATTCTTAATTGGGGCATTTCTCATACAAAAGTAGAAGTCGAAAGTAACTCTAACAGGGCCGCTACTTCACAGTGAACTCTATAATAAGTATAAAGTAAGTATAATATTATATTCAATATTGACGTCCAGCCTAAAGTATTATCATAGAGTAGGTAATGTATTATCATTGATCGCTAAACAAAACAGTTTTGATAGAATGTGGTGTAATTATCCGAAATGTGATTTACAGCTGCAATTCAATAAATGGAATAGGACCTAATATCGGATGCCTTGAACCGTGTATAATTGAATTCGGAGCTCGGTACTCTGAAATTACCGGGAACCACCAGTATGTCGGCTCTACGTTCGGTATAATTGGGTTGCACCACCGAATGTTGTCAAAGGTGCCGTGTATTGTGTAGCACAGAGAGCGCTGTACCGTGCGTTTACCGTTGCATCTGTTTATTCAACAGTAATTTGCCAGCGTCGTAACTCGTAACACCACGTTGGCACGTCAGTCTGGCCTCAGAATATATTATATTAGTTGGTCTGGCCCTGCGCCGTAAGTACTTACCTGAAGGACTTGTGAGGTGCCAGACAACGGAAATATATTTAATACTTTTATACTATGCAATATACATAATATATTTAAGATTTTTTTTATTATATTATACACATATTTAATACAATCCAGACCCGGGAAGTGGGAACATTGAAAACTTTTTATTCCGTCAGCGGTATACGAACCCGCGAACCCCAGCTTGAGCTGCCACATACTCAACCATTGAGCCACAGAGGTCGTCAAATAATAGCAGCAATTTCCCCGCAGCGTGCCGTCGTTCGTGCCGCTGTTCCTGTTCGAGCAGTTCCGGCGGTACTCGAACTGCTTCTTCCTGCTGATCGCGCTGCTGCAGCAGATCCCCGACGTGTCGCCCACCGGCCGCTGGACGACCCTCACGCCGCTCGTCCTCATCCTCAGCGTCAGCGCGCTCAAGGAGATCGTCGAGGATTTTGTGAGTACCACCAGTTGCGACAGCGAGCAACAGACGTTTGACAGCAGCTATCAAAATTTAACGCGATGGGTCATTCCGGGCTCTGGCTGTTTATCTTGCGACAACAATGCAACAGCTGGCGTTTGACAGCCGATTGCACAATATCTGCTGTTTGGCATTTTTTCGTATAGGTACGTACTTTCATATTATTATTGTCAATACATGGTTGTACCACATTCCGCACATTGTTAATAAGCCAGTAGAGTAGAGCGGGCACAGTTTTAAATCAGTTAATCATTGCTAAGTAGCCGCCGCGTATGTTTTAAATTATGGTTTCCGACCAGTACTAGCAGATGTTGTGTCAGTCGATTCGAGCAATTTACAACTATTTAACTAGAACTAATTTAACTAATGACCTATAGTTTTTAACCTCGGCATTTTGACCTTCCTTCTTTTAGCAACCAGTTTGCTCATTCGTAACGAGGATTATCACCAGTTAAAAACTTTTGGGTGTAGGCCGTATACCCGATGTTTGCTCCTTTTTAATTTGTTTGATCCAAATTCGATGGAACATTCCCCTTCCATTTTTGTCGAGAATCTATATTTAACCGCGCAATAAACATGTTTTGTATTAGTTTAGTTGAGTATCAATTTTTTTGGTTAAAGACCACAACATAACAACAATTTAGTATTTTTGAGGGAGCTTCCCATCAAGTAACTACGTTCCTTTTGCCAATCCCTCGTTTAAATAACAGTATATTGTGTTAGAGTAAGGTTACACGGTCAGTCTGGCATTAGTTCAGTCCATCAGTCTGAGGTAAACGGACAGGGACGGGAGAATGATCGTGTAACCGTGTGACTGACGAACTGATATTTTTTTACTATGTACTTCCCTGACATCATTATGGCGTCAGTATTTGACTGATGGACTAAACTGATGCGAGACTGACCGTGTAACATATTATGTTAAACGTTCCAGAAGCGTCACCGCGCGGACGACGAGACGAACCGGCGGCGCGTGGAGGTGCTGTGCGGGGAGGTGTGGAAGGCGGTCCGCTGGGAGCGCCTGCAGGTCGGCGACATCTGCCGCGTCCTCAACAACCAGTTCTTCCCCGCTGACCTCGTGCTGCTCGCCTCCAGGTGGGTGTTGTTAGACTATGGTAACTTGGTCAGTCTGGACTCTGGTATCAGTTCAGTCTATCATATCAGTCTCAGACTGACGTCAGAATGATAGCCGGAAAGTACATAATAAAATAATCGGCCAAGTGCGAGTCGGACTCGCGCACTAAGGGTTCCGTACCATTATAGACCAAAATTAGGCAAAAAATTGTGTTTTTTGTATGGGAGCCCCCCTTAATGTTTATTTTTAGGGTTCCGTACCTCAAAAGGAAAAAAACGGAACCCTTATAGGATCACTTTGTTGTCCGTCTGTCCGTCTGTCAAGACCCTTTTTCTCAGGAACGCGTGGAGGTATGAAGCTGAAATTTATATCAATTACTCAGGTCTACTGTCCCTTGAAGCTGTGAAAAAATCAAACTTCTAAGCCAACGCAATCAAAAGATACAGCCGTTTATGCCACAAATTTTCGACACTTGCAAGGGAATCAAAACCTACAGGGTGCTTCCCGTGAACTCAGAATCTTGAAATTTGGTACGAAGCAATGTCTTATAGCATAGATAAAGGAAAAATTACGAAAACCATAAATTTTTAGTTACATCACATAATATATATTTTTTTAATAATTTTAAACTTACTACCCATTTCCTCATACTCGATTGTCGTAATGAACGAACTTTGTAAACCTTGCAGGTTTGTACGGAACCCTCGGTGCGCGAGTCCGACTCGCACTTGGCCGGTTTTTTATTTTAATATTATTAATAAATATTAAAATGCACATAAAACTAAGGACCTTGAGAAAAAACCAAGTACCTATCTGTTGCTATTATTGATATAGAGCCAAAAAATCACGTTTGTTGTATGGGAGCCCCCCTCAAATATTAATTTTATTTTATTTTTAGTATTTGTTGTTATAGCGGCAACAGATACACACAATCTCTGAAAATTTCAACTCTAGCTATTACCGTTCTTGAGTTACAGCCTGGAGACAGACGGACAGACATCGAAGTCTCAGTAATAGGGTCCCGTTTTTACCCTTTGGTTACGGAACCCTAAAAATGGTCAGTCCGTCAATCACACGGTTACACGATCACTCTCCTATCAGTCTGGATTAGACTAATGGATTGAACTGATGCCAGACTGACCGTGTAACTCACACTGGCGCGGAGTCGAAACCACGCGTCGTGAAATATTTTTTCTCCAACGGCACATTGATCTCTATTGTTTTATCTTTTAAGTACCTACCTGCTGTGTGAACATGGAAGCGCGATGACGCGCTTTCGCACTTTGACGCTAGCACACATCAGAAATGTGTCCTTAAATAATAGAGAACTAGAGATGAATATTCAATATGTTGTAGGCGGAAAAATATTATGACGCATCGCGTGGCTTTGACCCTGCCAGTGTGAGATGAGGCTCTGGGTGCATGTTCTTTAGATGGTGCACTGGCGAGATTTGACGTGATTTAATTGGCTAAGTCGTATGGCCAGTACACTGCTTATAGTAGGAGCCGTCGACGATGAAGACGGCTTGACGAGTGTCGTTACTCGACCGTCTCACCGTATACTTGTAATTTAGTTATTGGAAATGTAACTTTGATAACTTACTTATATGAACTACATCCCTTGCGGATTGGCTTTTTACACCGAAAATGAAACGAGGTGCTGATAGTATTATAAAAGCAATACCTATAACTATTTTGTTATTCGTAGCCTTTAACCTACCATAAATTGAAATCACGTGATTTTGCTCGATTTCATTTCTGCGTTGCCAAGTTATGCCTCATCTCGTCTCCACAACAGCTGACCCTCACTGACTCTCATTTCCAGTGAGCCGCAAGGGATCTCGTTCATCGAGACGTCTAACCTGGACGGCGAGACGAACCTGAAGATCCGGCAGGCGCATGCGCACACCGCGCAGCTGCGCACGCCGCCGCAGCTCGCCCAGCTCGCCGCCACCCTCACCTGCGAGCCGCCCAACAGACATCTCTACGAGTTCAACGGCATGCTGAAAGAGACCAACGCCAGGTGAGACAATAGTCATAGAGAACTCTAAAATACCTTGAGTGGTGCCCTATTTTCATTGACCCCGGTCCTACTTAAGTATTTCTTTTCATGTATATTTTGAGTGGTATGAAAATATTTTCACTGCCTTCATTAGCTACATATTATCTTCACGTATTCGTGGTTACTTTCTGTTTGAGTTTTTAGTATTTCTATCAAATATTACTAAAATATAACTCAGTTGCGGCCGAGTGTTAGAATATTATTATTAAATTACTAGCTGTCCCGGCAAATGTTGTTTTGCCATATAAAGTATTTTAGCCCATATTATTTTGTTGAAGTGACTAAATAAGTATGTCAGCATGGCAACGTCCACCGCTATACCGTCGGCCGTCGCACAAACAATGGTGGCGACCAGTCAGTCTCGAGTTGTAATAATTTACTATTATTTATTCAACAAATGCACTTATCAATATAAAAAGTAGATGTTGTCCGATTCTCAACTTTAGCCGATATGGTCGCTAAGATTCACGAAAATCGATTGAGCCGTTTCAGAGGAGTTCAACCACGCACACCGTGACACGAGAATTTTATATATTAAATGTGACTTGTGTTACATGCTATCCTTGTCTTTCTGCCAAGCAGCGACAGTGACTGCATTTCGGCTATCATTCAAATGATGTATGTTTGCAGCGTGATGCCGCTGAGCCTAGAGCAGCTGTTGCCGCGCGGCGCGATGCTGCGCAACACGGGCTGGGTGTTCGGCGCCGTCGTCTACACCGGACACGAGACCAAGCTCATGAAGAACTCCACAAAAGGTACGGTAGCGGTGGCCACTACGCAGTCTCGTTTACTTTGTATCAGACTATTGTTTATACGTTTTAAGATAATATGGGTGAAAGTTCTCATATTCCTTGATACGGATTTTTTTACAAGAAAACAAAAAAAATCAAAATGTAATAAATTATATTCCATCTACAAAAACAAATGTTTCCTATAATTGTAAATGAAAAAAAAATGAAAAGTTGCTAAATGCTAACTTATTAATATAAATGAAATGAAATAGGAGTATAAAATTATTGTTACGAAAACATTTGAAAAATGTCAGATGCATGAAACTGAACTTAAAATAACAATAGAGATTGACACTGTTGAATTGAAATCAAATCGATAAAAAAGGACGGCCATCTTAAATTGCCGGCGGCACTCTCAAACGTCAGTACGAAATCGATTGCAATTCCTTTACGAAGTGATTCGATACTTTTAAATTATCGATTAATTTTTGTTAGGTAACTTCTCTACTATTGTCAATTATTATGTGTCACGCATAACATCTTAAAACGCATAGGGTATGGTACTTTGTACCATAGAAGAAATTGATTCATAGACAGATGGCGGACCCATGCGCTGTCTGGTCGGGTTATGTCAATTCAATGTTAATTGTCGTAATCTGTCGGCTGGGTTTGACATAACGCAACCAAATAACATGGGTCCGCCATCTGCCTAGGAAACAACTTCTCTGATAGTATTAGCTCGATGATTAGTGTAAAGGGCTTTTTTTAACTCGCGTTTGCGCCATTTTAATCAGAATATTGATTTATTTTTAATTGATAGGAAAACTTACAACTCGAGTAAACAAGTCAGAAAAATATTGTATATACTCAAGTTTGAATAACAGTTAATTGGAGTTACAAATTAGAGGCAGTTACCAGTCTTCGCAATTAATTTTCTCTGTGGATAGAGGCAAATATTATTAAAAACGAACATAAAAGTACTAAATAATAATCTCAAAAAAATCTATGACTACCTCTGCTGGGGCTCTACGATTCGCAGGTTCGCGGGTTCGATCCCCACCGTTTGATAAAAAATAACTTTCACAAGGCGTGTCACGTTGTAATAAAATATGTCTAAGATTATCTAAGACATTCTAATACGCCTGAATAAAGTTTTAATAATCCTGCTTTCTTTGCTCGTCATAAGACCATACACTGATAGTTTGTGCTCGGATGTGCGTACCTGCGAAATGCGTGTACGTACGCGTGCGTATGTGTGCGTCAATTCACCCCGAAATGTATGTTCCAGCGCCACTGAAGCGGTCGTCCATAGACAAGGAGACGAACACGCACATCCTGCTGCTGTTCGGTATCCTGCTGGCGCTGTCGCTGCTGAGTGCCGCGTGCTCGGAGCTGTGGCAGCGCCGTCGCGGGCCCGCCGACTGGTACCTCGGCCTCGATGGTACGTACACACACAACATTATATTATACTACATGACGCTCACAACGAAGTTGCGCCAAAATCCATTAATGCCGCAGGAATTGTACATTTTTTGGAGTTTACTCCTTAAGAATCGATTTTCATATATAAGGCGCCCGGTATGAGAAAAATCTGAGGGATAAAACCTACTAACAAGTAACGAAAAATCGTGTCACGTTTTTGGCGCGCACCTTTAGTGCGCAACTTTCTAATTTGTTGTAACAAGATTTGAATGCACAATCCTTTAAAGTTTAAAGAGTGGGTATTCTCGGGTAAATATTAGGTATACATATAGAATGTATTATTGAAGTGAAAACTTCTTTAGCGGCGTTGAACACTTTTGTGGGATGGGTAAAAATTGTGAAACTCGCGTCAGATTCTCGTGCTGATCGAAAAACGTTGGAAAAACCGTAAGACGGTTGGAGTGTTTTGTGTCGAACTCGAACTCGAATTGATTGTAAGGGTTTCGATTAAAAAAACATTTTTTTTTAATTCGATTTTCATAAAAATGGGTTACAAATTTAATTGATTGTAAAGGTTTCGATTAATTAAAAAAATCTATTTTTAATAATTGATTTTCATAAAAAATGGGTTTAAAAAATGCACAACGTTAATAATCAAGTTTTCACTTCTGCCGGCACTCCCGGAATGCAACCCGTCTTTTTTTATTTATAAAATGAGAGGGCAAACGAGAAAACGGGTCACCCGATAGAAAGCAAATATCGTCACCCATGGACACTCGCAATATTAGAAGAGCTCCAGGTTACTAGGATTAGAGTTTAGACTATTCCCTTACGAAAAAGCCTTTCTTTCACCAATAGCAAAGAATAAATAATTTACCGAATTCTAGTCGAACGAAAATTGTGAATCACCGCCAAGGTATATATTCAAAGCATTTAAAATAATGTATGTGACATGTATTTTTTTTTCTTACAGAGGCACAGAACGCAAATTTCGGATTCAACTTTTTAACCTTTTTAATATTATACAATAATCTTATACCTATTTCTCTACAAGTTACTGCCGAAATCGTGCGATTTTTTCAAGTGAGTATCAATGTTCGTTATAACTGACATTTAGTCTGATTAACAAGTGCCATTTTCGTCAAAACCTGATCTCATGCACCGAAAATTATGATTTTGGTCTCATTCGATTCGGAATACCATCTAGAACATTCTATCAAAATTCCAAGAGGGGCTGAAAAAAAATGCAATAGTTATAAACAATTAAGTAAACATAAAAAGAAGGGTTTGGTTTTATTTTTAATATTTAATATTTCAAAAACTATTTGAGATAATCAAAATTTGAAAATAGATCCTTAAAGAGCAGGAAATTTCCTAAAAAAAATCTTAGATCCTGGAACCTTAACAATAATCCTTATAGCTTTAATTGAGCGGCGAAAGTAACGGTAAAACCGCGTGGTTCGGGTTTCTCGTGATTTGCCGCAATCTGCTACGTGAACTAAAATAATATTTTAAGGGCCTGTTTCACCGCTTCCTGATAAGGCTATCCACCACTTAATTTGACAGATGGAGTATGGAAAATCTGTCAAATAACCCTATCGGGCACCTTATCAGGAAGCGGTGAAACAGGCCATAAGTGATTAAATATTAATATTAAGGAATAAAAAAATTGGGTACTAAGTAGACATATCAATAAACAATAATCCGTTAACAAAAATAAATTATCACAATTTGTTTAATTACTATGCTTTTCTTAATTTGTTAATAGTCACCATTTTAATGTTAACATAAAAACGCTGATTATTTCTAAACAAGAAATCTAGAAATTTTTATTATTCTTTTGAGATAATCTTAAAAGGGCTTAGAAGAGATGGCTTGTGGAAAAATTCAATAATTTTGATTTTTCACTTTTTTATGAACAATCAAAGGCATTCATGAAATTTTCATGTAAGAATCCAGGATCTAATATTTTTTTAGGATATTTTCTGCTCTTTAAGGATCTATTTTTAAATTTTGATTATCTCAAATAGTTTTTGAAATATTAAAAAAAACCAAACCCTTATTTTTATGTCTACTTAATTGTTTATAACTTTTGCATTTTTTTTTCAGCCCGTCTTGGAATTTTGATAGAATGTTCTAGATGGTATTCCGAATCGAATGAGACCAAAATCATAATTTTCGGTGCATGAGATCAGGTTTTGACGAAAATGGCACTTGCTTACTAGAGTAATTACATCAGCTTCATTTTTAATGCTTTATTATGAACGTGGGAGGTAAACTTTATATTAGTTTATATTATCATATAGTATATATAGTGAATGATGCTAACACACGTGTGTATACTTACGGGTTTATCATAATGATGGGCTCTGCAAAAGCTAACTACACGCCATAAACCACGAAAAAGTGGTAGAGTGAAAGGTAACGGCGAACGACCGTTCTACGTGAGTAGGTCTGACGGACGTTTTCGTGGTTTGCAACGTCAGTACGTCAAGGACTAAAATTACTGATATCGCTGACTTGCGCCACAGGTGACAGGCGTAGTTATTTAAGGTTAATTTTAGCAGTGACTATAACGTTAACAGAATTTTACAAATGTCAGCTTTGCACCACGATGTTTGTTATCAATTAAGTGTCGCGACACATCTGCAGAACTCGCAGTGTATTTCAAGTTCTCTATGACACATCAGCGTAAATTACGCCACGTTCAGTTAGCGCGTAACCTTCCGTCGCTGGAACTTTCGGCGCCGTACGTTCGGCTGATATGTCCTTACACTCCTTACGCTAACAGGTGCAATCCAGATTTACTGAACCAAAGATTTAATTAGCAAGTTGGTTGGTGCAAAAGTAATGAATATTTAAACATTTTCAGGCGAAGTTCATAGCGATGGACAGCGAGATGTACCACGCTGAGTCGGACACGCCGGCGCAGGCGCGCACCTCCAACCTCAACGAGGAGCTGGGCATGGTCAAGTACGTGTTCAGCGACAAGACCGGCACCCTCACCTGCAACATCATGGAGTTCCACAAGTGTTCCATCGCTGAGGTAACACGCAACACCCGATAGTGAAACCATCTAGTGCCCTAACTTTGACGTTTATGCTTAGCACAAACCTACGCGTCAGTGACGGAGCGTCGAGTTGCGTCAAGATGTCAAATGTGTTTTTTGTATACAAAAAACAGCGCGTAGGTTTGTGCTAAGCATAAAACTTAAAAAATTACAATTTAAAAGGTCTCCGTAGTTAAGAAGTCCTTGTTGACTACGGAATCCTAAAAAAATATGACTAACCAGCTGATTCTCTGTATATTAATTGGTTAATATTTATATAATTTAACAGTTATATTTTCATACAAATAGAACAATCCATATTTTAGGATCATCAAATCGAAATATTTTATCTTTTCTTAGCTACCACTTTCGAGAATTTTCGCAAAGGAAATTGTTGGGCGTCTTATCAAAATGAAGCAACTGACGGAAAATTAGCTTGATAATAATAATTAAAAGGAAAAAAATGTTCTAGGAAACTTGGACTATCATGTTGATCAGAGTTACACAGTAACCTTAATGCTACCCTACCACTGACCTCCATTATACAAGTACGCTGGACTTTTTGTGCCTATTTGAAGCGGAATCAGCCCCCCCCCCCCCCCCTGTTAGGGATAGGAATTAAATTTGACGTAAAAAGATGTTTGAAAGTCGCCATATTGGCGCTGATAGCAGTAGTGGGAGTACTTGGAACTAATACTAGTTTCTACCATGGAGGTATACTATTATCTGTGGTTTCTACAACCAAGAGCTCCCATTTACAAGTAACGCCAGATTTAGTTCTCTTCCTGAATATTGGGGGAGCTGATTCCGCTTCAAATAGGCACAAAATACATCTGATTCTGGGTATCATTAGTCCAGCGTAGAGATCAACTACGATAACATGGCGCGCCCCTCCAAATGACTGTTTCAATGTGTGTAGTCACATCCTAATATGAAAGAGTTTGTATGTAGTAAGTATTCAACCAATCACAGTACACGTAATATTTCACTTAATGTCACATTTTACCTAGATTTGTAGGTCAACTAATCATAACTAGCCGACATAAACGTTTTGACAACGCACTTCAAACGTTTTGAATTTTGGAAGGGCGCGCCATGTTATCGTAGTTGATCTCTACTTGTATACTGGAGGTCAGTGTACCCTACCCTTAATGCTGTATGTTACGCCCACAGACGATGTACTCGCGGCCGGCGGCGGGCGAGCGGGCGGAGGACACGCTTCTGGCGCAGCGGCTGCGAGAGGGGGGGGAGGTGGCGGGGGACATCGACGAGTTCCTCACCATGCTCGCCGTTTGCCACACCGTCATACCCGAGCCCCGTGCCACAGAGCTGGACTACCATGCCGCCTCACCCGGTACATATAACTTTCTCTCCTAGAAATATTATTTCTGCTGTAGACGTAGGTTACACGCTCATAGAGGCACTTCATATGGCTATTTGTATTTGCTATTGGCTATTTGTTGCATTTGGCAAAATTATTGACGTATACACAAACAAGCAAATAAAGGCTAATACGGCCTTCCACACATGGACGTCAAATACCAAACTTTTATTTGATTTTATTTACAGTGCGACAAGGCTTTAAATGAATAATAATAATAAAACACTTTATTGCTCACAAATATCAAAAAATAATTACACTAAACATACACTATTAGATAATATTAGAACTAGGTATGTGGGCAAAGGCGAATGAACGTGGGTGGTGGCGCTGCTCGTACAGGAGAACTGTCAAAAATGACGTTTTTGTTTGATGGCAGCGTGAGTTCCTTTTTTCGCCACGTTCATTCAAAGCCTTGTCGAGCTGTACTATCCGTAGTATGAAGTATCTCTTAGTAGTCTGTGGCTGTACTTGCCTATTTGACTCTTTTGATGTGCGTCAAAAACCGACAAAGGTACGGATACGTGTATTTGGTATTGGTCTTATTTGTCAAATAGTCAATTAAGGTCAATACTTGTCAAATATACCGTCTACACATATGGTGATTGTTTGGCGAATACATCAAATACGCAAATATAAATAGCCATGTGAAGTGCCTGCGTCAGTTTTTTATCTGTTCATCAATGTGGTAAAGATTGACGCGAAACTGAACGCCTAACCCACGGATTGATGGACTGATCATTTTTTATTAAGTATGTACTTTTCCGTTGTCGTTAAAACTTTGATCATCAAAGTTTGATCTCCTGTTTAAACAAACAATTACTAGAAAATATATAGTAATGAATATTTCGTCCAAATTGTCTAGAATTCTAACCCGCTCATAAAAAAGTAGTGTGCAAATAATATCCTCAATAGACAGCCCCCTTAGCGGCAAACATAAAGCGTCGCCTGGTGGAATCGGGTTTTCCAAAAGTGTCAATAACACTATCCGACAATTTCCTACTTACCACCTGCCACCAGATGGAGCCATGTATCGGTGGGGCATTTCGTGTCAAACAGCTTTCGTAATTCGCACATTTTGAAAATGTTTATAGCACTTATGCTTTTGTCCTGCCGAAGTTATGACAAGAATTCAAAACCTTTAATTGTGGCTGTCCTCAGACGAGCGCGCGCTCGTGCTGGGCGCGGCGTCGTTCGGGTACGTGTTCGAGGCGCGCACGCCGAGCACGGTTACGGTGCGCGCGCGCGGCGAGCCCCGAACGTACACCGTGTTGCACGTCATCGCCTTCACATCCGCCCGCAAACGCATGTCTGTCATCGTGCAGGATGAGAAAGGTATACTATATAAAGGTATAATAATAATGTTCCACCAAACAAAGGGCACCTTAGAGACCCTCCAAGTCACTGCATTTTTTTAGCGATCCAGTCTGTTTACAATGAAAATTGTGTTCTCATGAAATATTAATAGGCATCATAGGTTTGACATATCATGTTTTTTTTTTCCTTTCTGCTATCAGCAATCAGCTTAGTTGAAGCTATAATCTGATGAGGTCGCTTTTAGTAGATAACATAATATTATCATGATTATTCATAGTATCATTTTGTATTTAGATGAAACAATGGACGAAGCTACATTTTTTTATATAAATTAGAAATATTTTTTTCATATTTGCATATTTTTCATATTTCCATTTCATAAAACGAGAAGATTTTGATGTTGAATTAAAATGGTGCCCGTATTCTAATAGTATTATGTTTGTATCGCAGGCAACATAAAGTTGTACTGCAAGGGAGCGGACTCAGCGCTATACCCACGGCTGGCTGGCGGCGCGGGCGCGCGGTACGCGGCGGGCACGCTCGCGCACCTGCAGCGGTTCGCCACGGAGGGGTTACGCACGCTCGTGTTCGCTGTCGCCGATATACCCCTACCCGTCTATCAGGTAAACTTTACTTTGTAATACAGTTACTACACAATAGGCTATTTTATGGAAGGGTGTTGGGTTTTTATATCTTTATTTTAATTAAGGATTTTTGTCATACTTAGTATGCCAGCCCCATCGTAACAAAAATACGAGATTCAGGATTCATAATTTATATTTACTATGGCATTCCTATTTAAGCTAATAATGTGTTATATGCCACGAGGAAGAACAAACGCTTCATTTTATCCCGGGAAAATGTGCGGTTCCTGATTCTTTTCGCGTTCGAAGACGTGGGTAGAATTAAAATTGATTATTGTGTACAGGAATGGGCGAACACGTACCACAAGGCGAGCATCGCGATACAGGACCGCGAACAGAAGCTGGAGGAGGCGGCCGTGCTCATCGAGACCAACCTGCGGCTGCTCGGCGCCACCGCCATCGAGGACAAGCTGCAGGTATAACACTGTTTAATACTAGATAACGCCCGCAACTCCGTTGCGCCAAAATGTGTTTATTACGAGGGGAACCATACATTTTTCCGGGATCAAAAGTCTACTATGTCTTTTCCCGAGAATCAAAGTATCTCCATACCATGTTTCAGCCGAATTGGTTTAACGGGTTGGGCGTGAAGAGGTAACAGACTGACAGACACATTGTCGCATTTATAATATAACATATTAAGTATGGATCTTAGGTGACGATTATACCATGCTTTTGTTTATGATACTACCTAAATCAAGACCTTAACGTGACTATTTATCTAAGACCTACATGAATAAGATTTGGGTTTAGAACGCCCGATAAATAAGGCCAAATTGCAACAGCCTAACCTGATTCCTTATATATTTTTTGAAAGAAAAGGCTTGAAATTTTAAGTCACGGTTTACTTTAACAGGATTGACGCAAAAGGCCCTTATCGTGTTATCTCTTGCGTTCTTCGTGTTTATCATCATTAACTATTGCAGGCTTAACTTTAACCTACATCTGCAGATGCTCGTAAACGTCTCAAAACCAAACTAATTGAATTTTATTTAATGAGTCCTATATTTTTGTATACCTACTTGTTGTTACAACATGCTGTATATTTTAAATATTATTAAAATTGGGAGTTATATAAGAAAGAGTAGGTCCGCTGAAATAAATTTTCCAAACATATCACGATCAAACGGTAGTTTTTGCGCTTTGTAGTTTCACAGAGAACGTTTGTACACTAAATATTAAAGCTCTGACAATTTTTTTATTTGTAATAATAAGGTTTTGTACTTTTTATGTAAGTAATTTAAAAATTATGTTCGGCGTCTACTCTTTTTTTGACAAGCTTTAAGTATGGTGTTATTGGCAGGACGGCGTGCCCGAGACGATAGCGGCGCTGCTGAGCGCGAACATCCGCGTGTGGGTGCTGACGGGCGACAAGCAGGAGACGGCCATCAACATCGCGCACGCCGCGCGCCTGCTCGCCGCGCACACGCCGCTGCTGCTGCTCAACGAGGACAGCTTAGATGTACGTATACGTGCACGCAATAAGTGCGTGCGTGCCGAGTGTCGCGAACACCGCCGATAAAATGGCAAACCAACGTTGGTCAATCGATAAAAATATAAAATTCATTAACGAATGCTAGCGTTACCAGTTTTTTTGGGATTCAAAATACCCACAATATAAAAAAAAACATGAAAACCACATAAAACCAAAGCTTAGAATTTAGATGTTGACAAAGCCATGTTATTTGTATTACTGTTGTTTTCACGACGCTATTATTTAAATTAGTTTAAACATGTGTAACTCTAGTTTACCAATAGAAATTCGGCTAATGTGGGCATTGTTTCAGGCGACGCGCGAGAGCCTGTCGCGTCACACGGCGGAGTTCGGCGAGAATCTGCGCAAGGAGAATGACGTGGCGCTCATCATCGACGGCAAGACGCTCAAGTACGCCACCGGTTGCGACCTCAAGAAGGACTTCATCGACCTGTGCCTGTCCTGCAAGGTCGTCGTGTGCTGCCGCGTCTCGCCGCTGCAGAAAGCTGAGGTCAGTAATTACATTTTTTTAAGTATTAAGCTATAATATACTTTTAAAATGTAAAAAAAAAACTCGAGAAGTGTCAAAGGGTACTCGGATGGAACGAAGTTATAAAAATTCTAATTTCCCGCCATAGTGGAATGGTAGATTTTTAAATTTCCCGCCAGTTGACGTTATCGCCACATCAACGCCCTCTGCCTCCGCAGGTACTAAAATAAGTGTCAGTCAAAAAGTGTCGTTACAACTTTTTCCGTCTAGCCCCCTTTCGCAACGCGCGATATGGAACTTCGTTCTAAAAGATATACTTTAAAAACATTTCAGAAGGAAAAAATTGCCTTTGACGTCGTGGTTGTCTATTAGTTATTACGTTATCGTTTTGCAGGTGGTCGAGATGGTATCTGGCGCGACGGGCGCGGTGACGCTGGCGATCGGCGACGGCGCTAACGACGTGGCGATGCTGCAGCGCGCCTCCGTCGGCGTCGGTATATCCGGCGTTGAGGGCCTGCAGGCGGTCTGCGCCTCCGACTATAGTATAGCCCAGGTGAGTTTTACGCACTCGTGTTGTACGCACTCGTATTGATAACTCTGGTTTTTTTTGACGTGACAAAATCTGATAACTCGATACTACGGGCTGCATGCACGAAAAAGATGAAGTTATCAATGATATATAAAAAACTCAAAGCAGATATGTTATACTACCGCGCGCGTTGTGAAGCTTCAAATACGACCCAATTGGGTAGTCTTTTATTATATAATAATATAATAATAATAATAATAATTTATTTGCCAGAGTGAGATGTACAATATGGTCTTCATAATAAAATATAGGATCATATCACTCAACTAAATTAATAGTATGCAAATGTCATATAATTAATCTAAAAGGTCGAGAAAAGAAGTAGAAGTATTACCATCACTAAATGTCACAATATGTCATTATTTAAAGAGACAAGAGAACTGTCAGAAATAAGTACCAACGAAAAAATCCTTTACTTCATAGAAACAATTATTTATAAGCCATTCATTTAGTTTTCTTTTATAAGGAATTAGGCTCAGTTTTTCTAAATCTTGTTGTTGTTCGGAAGAGATTTAAGCCGAAAATTAGTATGAAAATTAGTATGACATTAGTATGAGATCTGTATAAGTAGAATATCATTGGACGTTATTGACCCGTTCGCGAGCGCGACACGAACGAGAGAGAATGGCTATTTGTATTTGCGTATTTGATGTATTCGCCAAACAATCACCATGTGTAGACGGTATGTTTGCCAAAGTATTGGCCTTATTTGCTTATTTGACAAATATGACCAATACCAAATACACGTATCGGTACCTTTGTCGGTTTTTGACGCACATCAAAGGATTCAAATAGGCAAGTAAACAAAATCAAGTATAAGTTTGGTATTTGACGTCCATGTGTGGAAGGCCGTATAATATTGACTTTATTTGCTTGTTTGTGTATACCTCAATAATTTTGCCAAATGCAACAAATAGCCAATAGCAAATACAAATAGCCATGTGAAATGCCTCCATAACGTTGTGACGTCAAACTATCGTCCGCAAAACGACTATACAAACACCGATTTTTTTATACAAATAAGGGGCAAACAATCAAACGGGTTACCTGATGGAAAGCAACTACCGTCACCCGTGGATACTCACAACATTAGAAGAGCTGCAGGCGCGTTGCCGGGCCGTATATGATAGAGTATGCTCTGTAGGATGATCATTGCTTGTACAGTATTTCGCGTCATGCCAATTTGTTTTACTACGTTTGATCTAAAGCCTTAACAAACATGGCTTAAGCCGTCATTCCACCTCGGCGCACGCTGTGCACGGCCACGTGATGCACGTTTTTATTACTTTGACTACGTCAATTCGTGCGTAGCGTGTCCGTGGGTTGCAGTGGACTGTGGACACAGTCATATATATTTTCTTGCAAAGCGAAGCTTGACGCACGTGCGTAGTCTCTCCGTGCGCTGCGGTGGACTGGCGGCTTTAAGTACATATAGTTCTTGCAATCTAGGAGTGCGCGTCGCCCTTAGTTGTGTGAGTGACCATATCTATACACGCGTACATGGCTCGCTCGCTACTGACTGCTCCGTCGGGTACGCACACTAACGAAAATGTCTATTCACATTTCCAACTACAAATAAAGGCGACGCGCACTCTTAGATTGCAAGAACTATACCATCGAAGAAATAGATTCATAGCCTGTAAATGGCAGACCTATTCATCGTCATCGTCATTTGGTTGAGTTATTGTCAATTTAATATTAGTCGCGGTCTGTCGGCTGGGTTTGAGTTTTGACACAAAGCGACCAAATTATAGTTTGTGCGTTCTAAGATGATATAGGTGACAGTTCTCATATTATTCCTTGCTACGGATTTTTTTACAAGAAAACAAAAAAAAAATCAAAATGTAATAAATTATATTCCTTCTACAAAAACAAATGTTTCCTATTATTGTAAATGAATAAAAATGAAAAGTTGATAAATGCTAACTTATTAAGGGCGTTCCGTCCGGAGATTCCGTAATTGACCGTATTTAAAACCTTATAAACTCATAATCTGAAAGCTACAAAGTTATAATAAAAATACAGCAATAATCTTCAGTATATCAACATTCCTTTTGTCGTTTTAAATTTTCTATTTTTGTTTCTTATACTCATGATATCAGCTTCCAAAGTAATACCAATTTGTTAAAATTCAAGCATACATTCAGCATCTCCTTAGGATTTACAAATTACTTTTATTTGAAACTCACGCCAATAGATCGACAATATCATAAACTACATATTCGCCGTTTTAAATTTTTTTTAGGACAATTTTAAACTAAGATAAGTAAAAATAATAGGATTTTGGCGCGATCTCGACAACGCGGCAAATGTATGGCCAAGGTCGTTTGCTCGGGGGACGGCCTTAATATAAAATTATAAATATTAACTGTGAAATAGGAGTATAAAATTATTGTGACGAAAATATTTGAAAAATGTCAGATGCATGAAACGGAATTTATGCCAATAGAGATTGACACTGTTGAATCGAAATCAAATCGATAAAAAAGGGCGGCCATCTTAAATCGCCGGCGCCACTGAAACGTCAGTACGAAATCGATAATTTCGATTACAATTCCTTTACGAAGTGATTCGATATTTTTTAAATTATCGATTAATTTTTTTAGGTAATTTCCCTTTTATTGTCAATTTTTATGTGTCACCCATATCACCATAAAACGCACAAACTATAGTAATACCGTAGGTCCGCAATCTGCCTATGAATCAACTTATCTGATAGTACATGTACGCATACGCACGCACACACGTAAACTGTAGGCCTACTACGTAACCGTTTTGAGACTCAAACAATCGGACGGAAATGCCGCATCCTACTCTAACAACGTCATTTCACGTTTGATAGAGTAGGACGCGGCATTCTCGTACGATTGTTTGAGTCTCAAAACGGTTTCACGGTCCTCCGCAGTTCCGGTTCCTGCTGCGACTGCTGCTGGTTCACGGCGCGTGGAACTACTCGCGCATCTCCAAGCTCATCCTCTACTCCTTCTACAAGAACATCTGCCTCTACGTCATCGAGCTCTGGTTCGCCATATACTCCGCGTGGTGAGTCCCGTTATTTAAACTTCTGCGGAACATACTATGTTATTGTTAGGAGTTTAATATTAATAGGCTATATTTGACAGTAACAATTTTTTTGTGATTATTTGCTTTAAATGCATAAAATAACAGTTTTTTATGTGATTTACATAAGTTTTAATAAAAATAATAACAACTAATATATCCAAAAACACAAAAATATGTTTGGCTTTTTGTTTCTCGCGACACTTATTCGAAAACGATCCGGATTGGCTAATGTCATGATGACGTCGTAGGCGAGTAATGCCGTTTACACAACAGATTGAAATATTATACATTGGTCTGTGGTCGCTGTCAGAGCCGACCCTACGTAAAGTGGGAATGAGCTAAGAAGAAGAAGAAGAAGAAGGTCTGTGGTCGCTGACATTGGTTAACACGCTAGTGACGTCACTTACAAAGTACGACGCCATAATATAGCTGATTAGGGCCAACCCACACGTACCACAACCACACGACAACCACACGACGTGGTCGGGCGTATATTTCGTATTGTAAATGAACTGGTCTCGCCGCACAGCATTGATCAATAATCGCCCGTAAAGTTTCATAATCCGAGTAGAACGGAAATCGTGAATCAGTCCGCGAATCTTAACTCCCGTTGCAGGTCGGGCCAGATTCTGTTCGAGCGGTGGACGATCGGGTTCTACAACGTGATATTCACGGCGCTGCCGCCCTTCGCCATCGGTCTCTTCGACAAGATCTGCTCGCCCGAAATCATGCTCAGGGTGAGTTGTATACTGCATTACAGAAAACTGTTGAAATGGCACTCCCGCCTCATATTGAGTCCAGAGACCTTTTGCCTTCAATTTAAAATCAATATAAATAATTATTATGCTTATTGAATAGATCCGCCTGTACACGCAGCACTCAGCCAAAAGCGAGCCAACTCATTAGTGAAGCAGTGCGGCGAATTCGCCGCACTGCTTCACTAATATCACCATAATATCGGTGTGGAGGCCACAAAGGGAAGATCTTCCGACCGAGCAAGGTGGTATGCCCGGTCAGGCCGGAGCCCATCTGATACATTTCAGCTGTATATATTATGTCGTAGGATGATAAATCGAATTTTCGCGAATATTCTAGGGTTTTCGCGAAAACACGGATAATTAGATAATGTTGATTACATTTTTCAATCTTACTGACAAAAGGTAGTGTTTTCGCGAAAATGCGAGTCGCCTTAGTACGATTGCGAAACGAATCGTTAGTTATTATCGAAAAAATCACTGATTGGTCGGAATGTTAGGCAAATTGTGGGTACCGCCACAACAGTTTATGTAAACGTTGTCAATCAATATCGCCACTTTAGACCTGCTTTGTGTGTTTAGCACCCGGTACTGTACGCGCCGTCACAGCAGCGGCTGCTGTTCAACGTGCGCGTGTTCTGGGTGTGGGCGGTGAACGCGCTGCTGCACTCGGTGCTGTTGTTCTGGCTGCCGGTGCTGCTGGCGGCACACCACGTGATGTGGCCCAGCGGCAAGGACGGCGGGTACCTCGTGCTCGGCAACTTCGTATACACGGTGAGGACTATACTATGCTTTGCCCGCGTGTAGAGGTAACGTTGCGCAGGGCTATCACGTAAAAATAGCGATCAACAATCCACAAGCAATAATCGCGCGAGCGATTGCTGGGTATAAAAACAATGGTGTCATGCATAGCGATCGATTGCAATCGTATTGTTTTGGCTGATACGTGATACGAAATTGCGATTTTGAAGCAATTATCGCGCAATTATTGCTATCGCATTGTTCTCGCAAGATACGTGACACCGCTGCCGATCTTTTCCGCGGCTAGCCGCGACCGATAAAAGTGAAAATAAAATGCCAGTTTAGGACATAGGCTATAGGTTCCATTTCACTCTATGCCACTAGCTTTTACGCCACAAGCGGCGACAGCATGGGTCGCTATACAAATGTCGGTAGAAAACGAAACCTATCGCCTTTGTCATAAAGTGACATTTTATATTTGAATATAATTATGTCGGTCGCGGCTAGCCGCGGCAAAGATCAGAAAGTCACTTTAAGTTACTTTTATTTAATTTCGTAAATATTATAATACATTATATATTTAGATATTCTACACTGCACTACGGCATTCTTTTATTCACAATGCATGGTATATAAATATAAAGGTGCCTCCGCGTTCTGTCAAGTTTAGAAGCTTTGTCAGGCTCACGCCGAACACAAAGTTCAACAAGCACTGAGTACAATAAAGTAAAGCTTGTTTTGCATTCAATCAAACTACGCTATTTCACGGCCTATCGTCCCGATACGTAAGAGAGCGAGAATTGGAGTTGATTGGTGGAAGGATAATAAAAGGGGTTTAAATATTGTAATGCTAGTGACAGTAAGCTAACTTAGGCCCAACGATAAAACACGGGCGGATGACGGCGCGGGCGCACCCTTCGAAAGACCGCCGCGGACCGCGAATCCCGTCTCATTTAGCGCTGCTAGTATAATTTTGATATCGAGCGTGTACAGTTGTGTTGAGTAGATTACCATGGATTACTTACTAATTTATTATTTGGCAAAAATATACGTCAACGGAAACAACGTCGATTGCGAAAAGCGTGCGCCCGCGCCGTGGGCCCGCCGTCCGCCGCGCGTGTGACAGTCCGTCGCCCGCGTCCGCAGTCCGTCGCATGCGACTGCGTGTGTTTTAGCGTGCGCGCTTAGTGCTTTAAGCGGTCATGTTGTAAGTAATAATTTGTGTATTTCAGTATGTGGTGGCGACAGTGTGCCTGAAGGCGGGTCTGGCGACGCACTCGTGGACGTGGGTCACGCACATGTCCATATGGGGCTCCGTCGGCATGTGGTTCATCTTCATACTCATCTACAGGTGAGAAATAGGATTTTTGTCCTCGAAAGTCTTATAATATAATATATTTAATGGAAATAAATAATAACCGCGAATTTCCAAAAGTCATAGAGTAAAAGTTGTTCAGAAACATTCTATATAATTACTAGCTGTCCCGGCAAACGTTTCTTTGCCATATTAAGTATATAAAGTATTTTTTTAAATTTGGTCGAAGCGCTAACTGTCGGACAGACTAAAATTAAAATCCAAATTCGAATATTATTTAAAATTTGACACTGCGATGGCAGCCGACTGTCGGATCCAATGTAAAACATTCCAAAATCAACAACTACTAATAAATTAAAAATTAATTAAAAAAACATTGTCCAGCGGACAAAATTGTGAATCTAAACCATTCCCAGATCCCCTTGAACACACACAAAAAATTTCATCAAAATTGGTCCAGTTGTTTAGGAGTTCAGTCACATACACACGCACACAAGAAATATATATATTAAGATTATTATATTATAGTACATAATATCTAAACGTCTAATTACTAATATTATAAATGCGAAAGTCTGCCTGTCCTGTACCTCTTCACGCCCAAACCGCTGAACGATTTTGCCGGGTATGGAAATACTCTTGAGTCCCGGGAAAGGGCATAGGTTACTTTGTATCCCGGAAAAGTGCACGGTTCTCGCGTGATACACGAATTTTGGCGCAACGGTACGCCGTTGCGCCAAAAATCGTCTAATCTAGTATAGTTAATCAGGGTAAGTTCGGACACAGGGTAAGTCCCGATAATTCAAGTTAACGCTTAATTAAACTACGGTAATTAAGTTACGGTACGGTGCAACAGTTTGCGGTTGTATGCAGTATGGCGTATATGCCCGTAGCGCCAGGCAAAAAAAAATACTGACTAATATTTTAATGATAAGTTGAATTATCTGGACTTGCTCGGTGTCCGAACTTACCCTGATTAACTTTATATAATCAACAGCAACCTGTACCCGGCCGTGGGTATCGGCGCGGTGATGCGCGGCATGGACCGCATGGTGTTCGGCTCGCTCGTGTTCTGGTTCGCGCTGCTGCTCATCCCGGCCGCCGCGCTGCTGCCCGATCTACTCATCACTGTGTGAGTAACGTTACTGCAACGTCCATCTGCCTAAAACAATATTTACACAAAGATTAATAAGCATACAAGATCTAATAATTGTCTGGATTATTAAAAACGTCAAATGACAGACACATACAGCGGACCTTAATTGACTTATAGTGGTTGATGCCGCTTTAATTCAATTAACGCCATGGCATCACGGCAGCACCGTCGATATAATAGACGCTTAATACATCGAACGAGCTTTAACTGTAGTAAAATCTAGCTGTTTTTTTTATAATTTATTATTAATCTTCAGAGATTAATAACGAGAACTATATTTACGGTTTTTGTGTGCAATGGAATTGATTTCTTATAACGGGCATTACAGAGTTCACAACTCCGCGTTCAAGACTATGACTGAGGCAGTGCGGGAGAGTGAGATCAAGAAACGTGACCCCGCCGCTCTTCTTGCACCACGACACTCGTGAGTACTCTTTATAATTAATTATACAACAACACACGCAAATATTACACACGCATACGCAAAGATGCGTATACGTACGTGCTTTGCGTTTCCGTATTCGTACTTTTCGTTTGCGTGTGTATGCAATACAAATACATAAATACGTGTATGAAGAAAACGAGGTGCCCAATAGCTAACTACACTTATCGTATCGTAATATTTACCACGTAATCTAGATTTTTGTTTCTCCCTTGTTTAAATATCATGCTTTCTCTTTCATATATAAAATTACGAGAGAGATAGCATGATAGATTAACTCAAACCCAGGCCGTTTTGATCGGGAGTCCATTTACTTATTATACAATGATTAGTAGCTATTGCGGTACCGACGGCTGTACTGGCAAAGTATCTGCTTTAATCGACAATAATTCATTTTCAAAAGAACTATAATATTATCTATATAAATCGGTTAATAAATCTTATTAACCGATTTACGCTACTTGTCTCTTTTACTCGTCCAAAGAACATTTCTGTATCAATTTTTTTGCCCACCACACATTCCCACCACTGCAACTCCTGTGTCGCTAGGATCAACAGTGGTAACCAACCACGAAAAACCTTTTATATGATCTCAGGGATGCCCGAGGGACAAGCTAAATCTGTCTTGGGACCCGCAACGAAATTAATCAGAAGAAATGTAGGAGGAGTAGGAGATAACATTTCTGTATCAGTCTTTACGCTGATTTGTAAAGACAACGAGAGATACAATCGTCATAAGGCCTTCTTCAAAATTTATTTCTATCTGGTGACCGCCGACCGGCCTATAGAACAATGATATTATATACATTGTCATTCAAAGCAGAGAACGCCCAATTTAGTATAGTTTTTAAATAAAATATATCATTTTAAAAACACTACATTAACTAAATTGCCCATAATATGCTCAATGATCATATCTAAAGGCTAAAAAATATATTTCACCTTTCATAAATGATATGTTTTATCGAATACATCATACAGTATGCTAAGGTTTATATGAATGAGTTTTTTATGAAGTTAGTATAAAAAATATTATTGGTGTGATTTCTATTTACTAATATAACTTAATATGATCGAATGTGTGTGGTGTACGCATATTATATCTATATAATATTATATTTTGTGGTATCAAACTTTATTCGTTAGTAATAATGAAAATATGGTACAAAATCAACAAAGAAATATACAGTTAAAAATCGAAGAATAAAAATGATACCACAAAAAGTTATCTAAAGCTTTAGCAGCAAAAGAAATGCTGCTAACGCTTACACAAAGCGGATCGGCGAGCGAGTAGCATAGCGTTTTCTAACAGTTTTATAACAAAAGCATACAGTTTTATAACAGTAAGTGCCTGTTTCACCGCTTCCTGATAAGGCTATCCACCACTTAATTTGACAGATGGAGTATGGAAAGTCTGTCAAATAACCCTATCGGGCACCTTATCAGGAAGCGGTGAAACAGGCCATTAATATGATTTTTTTGACAATATGGTTTTTAGGTAAATGAAAAATGTTAAAAGTGTTACGTTCATATTATAATCTCTATTCAAGCTATAGGTACTCGCTCTGCAATTTTTTTCAACATTCTACTTCTACTCTATTATAAAACAATATAGGTCTGGGTGTTTATTATATTCTATTGATTTATTTTATTCGGTATTTATTATTTTTATAATTATTTTGTATATACTGTACATACTCATCACCATCATGACACTAGAATAGTATCATTATGTCAATATGTCGCAAACCGCAGTTTAGCATAATAGTCCGTTAACTCGGAACTTGTATAAAATGTCTTAAAGAAGTAAAATACATACTTCTTAAAATGTGTGTATGTTGCCTTCAATGTAATGAAAATTCCATTAAGTTCTGTAGCGTCCATAACCGCTTCTAGAGAATTAGTTCTGCTACCCTACTAGTCTAGTCAATTATAGACATTATTTTGAGTAGACAATTTGTCATACCTAGTCCTCTAAAAACAAGTTTTTGCCATTCTATAATGAAAGTAGATGAAATTAAAAGAAATCTACAGTTTATTTAGTGTAGCAATAATTATCTTTTTTTTTATATTTTAGTGTCCATAAAAGTATATATTTCATATATTATTATGGAATCAGTCATTACAATTTATAACATCATGACATGAGTATTATATTTTTGTATTCGGTTGCACAGTATATATCCTTCATAACTACATATTTTATAGTTCATCACTATAAATATTTTTAAAAACATTTGTATATATTATTATTCTAACTTTATTTGCAATATATAAAATTAATAATTCAGTACGTATATTTATTTGTGTATGAGCTTTAAATATTAAACCAATTTGCATCTATATTATTATAAAAATATATTGAAATTAAGTACGAAGTGAACAGTAAAACCGATATACATTACATGCAATGCAAAGGTGTCGTCTGTTGTTTATTATTTAAAGCTCTAGTGTCACGTATGAGTGTGTAGTGTGCACGCCGCATTTTTGGTTTGTTCGAATTTGAGTTGCTTGGCACCCCCCTCCCCGCACCCAACCCCCCGTGTTGAGACGACCAGCATGGAGGTTGCTCGACGTCCGCCGCAACTGTATAAATGTTGTGAAATATTGTGAGTGAACGTACGATCGACGTCTACGGATCGCGTCCGCGTATAGACGGCAGCACCGTGCGGTCGTGTCAGCGCGGGCGGGGCGGCACTAGGCACTCGGATAGGGTCTGACGTTGTGGTTGTGGGCGACGCAGTGAGGTCCGCGGACGCGCCTGGCGCCGCCGCACCGTGGCGCCCGCCGACCGCCCGGCCGCGCTCGATGCCGGCCGCGCCGCGAACGGCCTGGAGCTCCAAAATGGCGGCCGACTACAAAATGGCGGATTCTCGCCGCGCCGCCCGCCGCGCGCGCGAGTCTCGCACATCGTATGACGTCCCGCTAGCGTCGACGACATCGACATGGACGTCTTTCGGCTCCCTCGGGACGAAACATTCCACTGAGTGCTCCATTTTACTGTAGCGATTTGTACAAACTGTAAATATTTTATATCGATCGGTCCTATCCGCCGATTCTTGCTCCCACAGAAGTATGCGAGGATTTCTGTTTTTTTTTTTTTATTTATATATCAAAACGTTCTGTGGGATCGAGGATCGCCAGTAGGCGCTAATGACATACTTCCAGAGCGTGCAACGCGAATATTTTGATACGATATACTTATACCTGTAGATTAGGTCGGCATAGCGTCCGGGCGGTGAGCCGCGCCGCGCTGTGGGGGACGAAGGTGCTGCGACGGTGAATATGCCCGGTGTGGCTAGACCCCATCCCGTAACACGAAGCGAGGTGCAAACATTATATAGTATTCTAATTTCGTACAAGATTATTAAAATTTTATTCAAAATAATCGTTGCTACTTTTTTAACAAAACCCGAGTTAAAATACTGCATATTATTTGCACCCGGCCCGTAACTAGACGCTAGAATATAACTCTAGGCAGTAGGCGCCATATTGTTCCGCTCGCTCACCAGCGAGTCGATGTTAGTGCGAGCCAGACCAAAATAAAGTAAACGTACTCAATAATATTAGGGTAAGGCCGAGAATTTTTACACTTAGTAACATAGAGTAACACAGACACTTCTATGTTACGGTAACGTAAAAGTAACGCGAAAGGTATGTAAGGCCGATTTCATAGTGCACATTTTTATGTAAAACTTTATGCCTTATACGGGATGTAAGGGACATAGCGTCCCGCAAACTTATAGGGGTTGCTCAGTCAACGAAACTGACCAAACACCATCAGGAATGAGGAATTATTTTCAGGAATGAGAAAAAAAATGCTCGATAAGACAATTTACAAATTGTCTGATCGAGCATTTTTTTAATTTCCATACAAGTATGGATAAACATTTTTAAACATTTTTTTATTTCCCCCACCAGTTTACGGGACGCTGTTGCTTTCACCCAGTATATGTAATGTATGATGTGGATGGATAACAAAAAATATAAAACCAATTTTTTCTATCAAAATATCATGTCTTTTACTTTGACTAAGTACCATCGAGGAAATTGATTCCTATGCATTTGAGAGACCAACGTCATTTGGTCGATTTGGTAATTGTGATCTGTTGGCTGGGTTTGACGTAATGCGACCAAACTACGTAGGTCCACCATTTGCATAGGAATCAACTTCTCTGATAGTTCATAACTAAGTATCAAATAGATATTTAAAATCTTTGGTACTAAAATACCTTCTATAAAATTAGTTTTTTATCAAAATTGAGTAGTAACAAAAACATATCATTGTTATTGTTCCTCTTTGGATTGGGTTTGATGTAATGCGACTAAACTACGCAGGTCCCCCATTTGCATAGGAATCAACTTCTCTGATAGTACATAACTAAGTACCAAATCTTTGGTACTAAAATACCTACTATAAAATTAGTTCTTTATTGTTATTGTTCCTCTAAATCTTCCAGTACACAGAAAACAATCAAATTTGTTTTTCATAAAAAACTAAGCAAACAAAAAACAATAGTAATTACAATAGTAATTAACGACGATATGAATAAATCCTTACAACACTTCAACGTTACGTTACATACAATGAACGTTACGGGTAACATTAGCGAGATTTTTTAGGCTTTAATTTACCATTAATCGATAATTTGAGCTCAATTTGGACCAAATACACACGTCACGCATTGCTTCTCCGCTTATTCATATTTCTATTCAAAACAGGTGTAATAAGAACTGTTATTTACCTTTGAAATCTTCTAAATTCGTTTAAAAAAACTCCGACCAAACAGATGCGTGCACTTTTGTTCGATTCTACAGACAACAAACAAGCGTCTTTTGTAAATTTTATTATTTGCATAGATACTTAGTGTTGTCAATGTTAATGCAAAATAATGCCACAAAAGATTAACATTGTTTAGAGGTGAAATTATGGTAACATACAAAATCGTAACATAGAAGCGAAAATACGGGGACAAACATTTGAATTTCGATAAAGTCATGAAATCTGCTCATTTAAAAAGATCAATCACTACGATTTAATTGCTAAGTATCAGAGTATTTAAGTCAGTTCTTGTGAATTTGTCTTTCAATGCAAAAAATACAAATTTTTAGTTCCGAGTATTTGGATACATGAAAAAGACAGCGAGTTTTTTTGCAATATTTGGGGTAATTTAACTCACTGTAGTTATTAAACCATAAAGAGTATTTTAACTTTGATATGAAATTGTATGATTTAGATCCCTACAAAATACAATAAAATTTATTTAATTAAAAATTACTGGTTAGTTTTTTTTAATATGCAGACAAAAATTGGGACACTTTACTTTCGAAAAGTGTAAAAATTCTCGGACTTACCCATTATCATCTTGATGTTACATATAATAATATTATGTATGGCATTATCTCATTTGATATTAATATGAATATTTGTTATAGTTCTTGCAATCTAAGAGTGCGCGTCGCCTTTATTTGTAGTTGGAAATGTGAATAGACATTTTCGTTAGTGTGCGTACCCGACGGAGCAGTCAGTAGCGAGCGAGCCATGTACGCGTGTATAGATATGGTCACTCACACAACTAAGGGCGACACGCACTCCTAGATTGCAAGAACTATATACAAAAAAAAGACTAACAAATTATGATATTCTTTGACACGATTGAAATGTCTATAAAGTTATCTCTGACATTCCTTTATTTTAAATAATCTTGCGGATTAAGTTATTTTTAGTTGAAATACGAGGGCGCGTTTTTATGTTTGCGGAATGAGAGGGTTGGAGGGGGGTGATAAGGCTCATTAGACCCGTAAGGGTTAAGGGACTCATTGTTGACGGACGTTGTTCGTTGAGTCCACATCCTGAGGATGCTCCGGTGTTGGAGCGAAACGCGCGTCGAGGTTTTCAACCTTCATGGTGGTGAGGGGCCTTGCACGGATTTGCCAACATTATTGCTTGTGTGGTGGTGGTGTTTGCAAGTTCTTGCATGCGAGTGTACGCATAGGCAGTGTGGGAAGAGGGAGGTGCTGTACGCATGCCTATGCGTGCACTCACTCATTTACTTAAAGGTGGAAGTTTATTTCGCGGATTATTGCTAAAAATAATAAAAAACTAAATTTTAAGCTATGGATTTCCGCAAAGTAACGCCTGATGCCATTAACTATTTGGACTCGTTATTAGTATTAATACGAGGTTTCATTATCACTCGGCAATTAGTCGATGAGTTATCGTCAATCAAGCAACATAATCGGGAGATGAAAGTGAAATATGAAAAAAATCGAATTTCGTGCCGTTACAAAGTTCCTTTCCAAGCAAGGAAAATCAGTTGCGACCATAATGAATGAGTTGTCATCGGTTTACGGCGACTCTTGTCTAGGAAAAACGATGGTTTACAAGTGGCATAGTTTATTTAAACAAGGAAGGGAGTCCCTTGAAGACGCTGGGAAGCTGGGAAACTCATGGCAACGGTCTTTTGGGACTCAGAAGAAATATCATTAATTAATTATAAAGATAAAGGTGTTTCTATAACCGAGGAATACTACGCATCAATATTAGCGCGACTAAAAGAAGCCGTTAAAGAGAAAAGATGGGGAAAATTGACAAAAGGTTGTGCTTCTTTCGCACGACAACGCGCCCGTCCACAAGAGCCGCGTTGCGTTGGCTGCCCTGCATAAGGTGGGCTTCAATATTTTAAATCACCCCCCCCTACAGTCTAGACCTGGCCACCAGTGATTATTATTTGTTCCCAAAAATGAAAAAAGAGCTGCGGGGTAAAAAAAATCCACCGATCATGAAGTTAACCCATTCCATGCGGCAATAAAAACTACACTTATTACCCAGGTGCGGGGACGATTTTCGTCGTGACGCCGATGGGCGTCTTCCGCACCTCAAAGGGTAACAATAAGACGCCGATCGGCGTTTTCAGCACACTAATAAGAAATTAATCATTATTACGTTAAATTCATTGGAAAATCTTCAGTTACGTCAAACGTGTGGTGTGTTCAAGAGCGTATTTGGCGTAAAAATTAATCTTACGGCATAAATTATTATTTGTGTGCAGTTATTGGCCTTCAATTGTTATATGGTGAAAATTGGTTGAATATGGCGAGAAATGGTAAGTAAATTGTATTAATTAAATAAATTATGCCCC
This sequence comes from Polyommatus icarus, assembly GCA_937595015.1. Classification (NCBI taxonomy): domain Eukaryota; kingdom Metazoa; phylum Arthropoda; class Insecta; order Lepidoptera; family Lycaenidae; genus Polyommatus; species Polyommatus icarus. Next base: position 6,693,537 of record OW569326.1, read on the forward strand.
CTTTCGACTAACATCTCATATATTTTAGTTTTTAGTGATAATAATAGCAAAATTATCAGTATAAATTAATAACAAATTAATAACAGGGGTGGCAAACCTTTTCGTAATTTCCGTAAGCGTATTATGCATATTTTCAAGAATATTTTTAATAAGTAACCTGAAAATAAACTATGATAACATTATGATATTTTTTTTGGAGATTTGAGATAGTAGGGAATATATATGCATATTTTTTTGTTTCTATCTTTTATAAACATATCGTATAACATCATCATATTAATTAATTTAGAGATAATTTTATTATTTACTTACCTACATATATAATTTTTTTTGTTACAACTTTGTTAAAATCAAAAAAAATCAAAATCAAAATTGTTTTATTTTGATTTGGTTAATGGGATATACATGGGATATACAAATGGGATTGTACCTGTGTGTACTAAATTATACTTAGTAGAGCTGTAGCAAACCGTATGTATTTCGGTACTGAAACGGTACTAAAACGGTATTTGGTTTCTAGAAATATTATATTGTACCTACACGCTGCCTTAGTGCTTGAATGGGGGGTTTGGTCGGTGGGCCATTCAAGCACTAAGGCAGCGTACAGGTATCGGGTGTATCGCGGAACTCTTTAAATAGGAATGGGGCCACATATTTGAAATATTTTGGTCCATCGTGCCTCTATTTCTTGACCTCTGTGTGTATTATGATAGCTAGTTTGAAGACTACGAGGGCATAATATGACTGTAATATGCACTATCAACGAAAAATTGCCAAAATATGCACTAACGCCTAAAAAGTGTCATTATATGCATCTGCATATTATGCAAATGCATATAATCCGATGTCTAATAATAACTTTTTTTTAATGAAAAAAGTGGGCAAACGAGCAAACGGGTCACCTGATGGAAAGCAACTTCCGTTGCCCATGGACACTCGCAGCATCAGAAGAGATGCAGGTGCGTTGCCGGCCTTTTACGAGGGAATGGGGTAATAGGGTAGGGGAGGGTAGAGAAGAGAATAGGGGAGGGTAGGGAAGGAAATAGGGGAGGGTAGGGAAGGAAATAAGGGAGGGTATTGAAGGGAAAAGGGTAGGGGATTGGGCCTCCGGTAAACTCACTCACTCGGCGAAACACAGCGCAAGTGCTGTTTCACGCCGGTTTTCTGTGAGCCCGTGGTATTTCTCCGGTCGAGCCGGCCCATTCGTACCGAAGCATGGCTCTCCCACGGTAGAAAATTTTTATATACTTACCCAGTGGCGGGGCAAGACCTAAATTTGATGTGGGCAAGATTATATCTTGCGAGGCCCCCTAAAATATATTTTGCGAGGCCCCTGATGGATGACGCAAGAGGACTGATTTGTTGAGAGAAATAATTTTTGATACTTTTATTTATGAATATTTGGGTATCCAAACTCATAAATTCTTAAAAAAACCTCTCGGTCCTAGGGGCGCGAGGCCCCTTAGAGCGCGAGGCCGTGGGCGGTCGCCCACGTCGCCTACGCCTTGCGCCGCCTCTGTACTTACCCCAAAAATCAATTAAATAATTATATTTATTTAATTGATTTTGGGGTAATTTGAATAACATGGCAACACAAGCCCAGGCACCACATACATAAAACCTGCTTCACGCGCGTTGTTTGAAGCAATCTGAATTAGAATGTAGATAATAATATTATTATAGATGTTTATGGTATTACAGTTGGCTGAAAAGTTGAAGAAAAATTTATTAAAACCAAAGGTTGTCAATAGCTGGAAAACGCCTTTAGGCGTCTTCCGCATCTAAAAAGGAATTGGCCATTTTGCAGAAAGTTGAATTTATTGAAACGGCGTGCATTACGTTATTGTATTTTCAAAATTTGAGCATATATTGCACGTATAAACTTTTATAATTTGTTTTAGCCAAAATATAAGCTACTAAAAAAAGACGCCGATGGGCGTATGCCGCATCTGAATGTGACGTCCAAAGACGCCGATGGGCGTCCGCCGCAGCGAATGGGTTAAGAGGCCGGGTACCCTTGGAATTTCTCATACAAACGTAATACCAAAATCATTTTCACATACGAAAATATTTAACATGTTTGAGTTATTTTTCAGTTTAGAATAGTAATTACCTAGGTTCCTGCACAAAAATTTACTTCAAAATATTTAAACACAAAAAAAAAATGTTTTAAATTTTTTTTTTTAGTAAATTTACTACTAAATATTGAATTGAAACTGAAAATTTTACACTGAAATTTTATATTATATTGAAACACTAAAAAAGAGAGTAAAACACTAAAAAATATATAAATAAATACTAAATTTACTACAAAATATTTAAATACAAAAAAAATATTTTTAGAGTTTAAATATTTTGTAGTAAATTTACTATTTGTTTATATATTTTTTAGTGTTTTACTCTATTTTTTAGTGTTTCAATATTTAGTAGTAAATTTACTAAAAAAAAATTTAAAACAAAAAAAAAATGTGTTTAAATATTTTGAAGTAAATTTTTGTGTAGGAACCTAGGTAATTACTATTCTAAACTGAAAAATAACTCAAACATGTTAAATATTTTCGTATGTGAAAATGATTTTGGTATTACGTTTGTATGAGAAATTCCAAGGGTACCCGGCCCCTTAAGGAGGCAATTTCAGCGTATTTTCAGGATTTGGACAAAATATTTTTTATGAAGGTTTAAATAATTTGATTGAAAGATCTGAGTAATGTATCCGTCTTGCAGATATTGAAAAGGAAAATAATTTGGGTTTTTTATTTACACTCCATATCCCCCATTCCGCGAACTTAAAAACGTTCCCTCGTATTTTTAATTTTATGTTGAAGGTAATCGTTTTTCCTGGTAATAAGTGTTTATATTGCAATTGTCAGTTTTTCTTTCAAATTGCCAGTTTTATTTTACATAGTTATTTTCCTAAAATATGAACTAACAAGCGATCACGAATTTCTTCTAATATTTAAAATCATTATAGACGTAAAGTAAGTGATTTGATCTGAAATATTTTTATATCGTAGTTCTTTCCATAGTGTGATATCAAAATGCATTTACATAGTAGTCTGTGTTGTTTGAAACATGTGTTGTGTGCCACATACGTTTTATAATTCATTTATAAACAATTAAATTGTAAAAATTGAAGTCAATAAGTAGAAAAATGTTTAAATTAAGTAGTAAATGTTTGATATTATCAGTCTTCTATTAGTCACTTTCAGTGCTGCCATATAACGTTATAGACTAATCGTTATAAATTTGTTGGAAGTTATATCAGTACAAATATGAAATTGGCTTTCTTAAGTCGGTTAATTCGCATGCAGCTGATAACGTCACTATTCAGTTTGGATGACGCTTAAGTTTAGTCAGAGGCAGAGGCCTGATTCATAGAAGATTTTGATATAAAATATAATTTGTATCTAAAAGATCTATCCGTCTTCGAAGGCTTTAACTAGAGTTTCATGTACATGGTGTTTGCGCTAGTGTGTTACGTAGTTTGTGAACGGGCGCGCTAAATACTGTAAAACTAATTTACGAAAAGCTATGAATTATAAAAGCTATGTACACTCCTTTTTTCAAATAATTAATGTACTCAATTCTAAATTATTAAAATTATTTACAACTACGAATCTCAGGGGCTATTTGAGGAATAATTTCTTAATTAGAAAGAAAAAATATATCAGTAATACTAATTGTTAAAAATGTAATATAATATCATGATAAAAGTCATATCAGTACAAATTATTACAATATATTTTGTAAATACCTAGTATATAGTACAATAACTGTAGAGTGAACATTATTTTTGATTTTTTGGGACTAGTCCGGTGTTGTCGTTTCTACCTTACAAAAATTATGCATTCTTTTCAATATTAAATTTAATGTATTGTGTGCGCCCGTCTGTTATTTTTTAATAAAAATAACAAATTCGTAATGTTTTCCTTAAAATTTTGTATGACATTTGAATGTAAATTAGACATTTTCCAACTGGAATTAAGTAATCTGATTGAATTGGTATTATATTTAAATATTTGAAAGTAGATAATTAAAAATACATTTTTGATGTAAAAATTACAAATATAAATTACAAAAAAAAAATAATACATATATTTTGCTCCTAATTCTGCGATTACTGTATTATAAGTATCATACACTTCTATTAATGAATTATGATTTTACCCCGATATTTATGTCGATACATGCACATTTGGTTGTCAATCCTAGCTAATAATATGTAAATATTTGTCATAACGTTTAAAATTACTGCGGAACTTGTATAATTCCACAACAATAAAGCGGTTGCCTCGAATACGGTAACAAAAAAGTCGCGCGCGCATGAGTCGCATTATCATTGCTCGATAGAATAATTGTTCACTACTTCTGTCAAGGCGCCGCTAGGGCCCCGCTTTCCGTATATTTCAAGGCAGCGGCTTTGTAATTATCAAAATTATCTTTTTTTTATTTTGGCTCTGCACATATCACAATTTTTGCAAAGCACTCATTCCTAAACATCTGATTTAATTTTTGTCACAATCTACTTTAATTTGTTTCTTTTTTATTATTTTAAGTTTTGTTCCATTTTTGTTACGGTTAACTTTGAGTTATTTATTTCATGGGAGGCGGGAGACACGATACAGACAAATGTTTGTAACGAATAAGCGTATACATTGTTTGTAAATTAATTGTTGAATAAAGTGTTGAATTTGACTCGACTTGTCTATTGTACGTTACGGTTCGTGGTGAGTCGGTCGCGCAGGGATATAACGTCACTTTGAACCGACGGGACTTACAATTTTACTGGCTTAAAAATGTTTTACTGTAATTATTTACTTTAACGGAAATAAGTTCCTGCTGGTACGCGGTGGTTCACAACGCGCTTTGAAAACGTATGCTGTTAAACAAAAAGACGTACAGAAAGTAGCACGCGCTCACCGGTTTGGTATTATCGGGCGCATGATACGTCTAGCGTACGTCAGCAAAGCGTGCGCGTGAAACGTCCGTGTTCGAGACGCGCGGATTATGACGTCATAATCCTGCGCGGCGCTGTCCGGGTGCGGCTAACCGTGTGTTGTTGTAGCGCGGCGGACACGCGCCACGCGCTCGTGCGGCTGGCCCAGTGTGAGTATGCCCGCATGCCCCGCATGACCCTGCTTGCCGCTTGTTTGTTAGCTTGTCTCATTACCATCGCGCGTGTGAGCTAGGCGGGAACTCTATTATCGCCCGGCGTAATGGATTTCCCGAGGGCCCTGGGTTATGTGTCGCGCGCTCTGTGGCAGCCTGACGGAGACCGCGCGCCTGCTGCAGAACGTGCGCAGCGTGTTCGGGCGCCGGCCCCATGCGCGCGCGCCGCCCGAGCTGGAGCTGTCGCGTGAGTACCCCGCCCCGCCCCACTTCGCCCCGCCCACTTCGACCCACCCCACCACACCCCACCACATCACACACGGCATCCGACGCAAGCGAACCCTCCGTTTGCCGTGGCTAGGATAACTCACAGTCTTAGTACCGATCACACCGCACTAGTTCCCTATAGATCCTCATGGCATTCGCATCGGATTGGCGGGAAGGTTCGTATTGTTACAAATTTTATCCTCACTAAATTTTTAAGCTTGTATTTTATCATCAACACTCGAGTATAAAATAACAAATAAGTCTCAAACTTACTGCCACACGCAGTGATTAACATCAATTACTTAACTGTAATTAAATAAAGAGTTTGTCAGATTATGTTTGAGACTGATTGTCAAAATCTTCATTTAATTACAATAATTAAGTAATTAATATTCGTCTCTGAGTGCGGCAGTTAGACATATTGAAGTTTGCTCAATGATGAGTATTGAGTACCTATGGTAAGTGTCAGTGTACGTTCGATTATTTTATTCATATTTAGTACTTACAAACCTATCACTAAAACATATTTTGCTTAGGTGCCTACGTAACGAAAACGATAAGGCATGATTATGAAACATGTACTTGAAAATAAATACATCAACTTTAGCTAAAGTAACAAATCCCCCCAAACACGACATAGTTAATCACAGCTTTATTTTTTCTTATATTGTGGCTAATCTATAGTTGTGTTAACGATATCTTTACATACAGATGGGTTCGCGTTCTCACAAGAGGAGGGGGCAAGCGTGTCGCAGGCGGACGTCATCCGCGCGTACGACACGAGTCAGCCTCGCCCCTCCTGAGATAGCGCCGCGCCCGCGCCCGCCCCGCTGCCCGCCCCGCTGCCCGCGCCGCTGGCCGCTCTGCCTCACGCCTAGCGGGCGCGGGCCGCACACGCAAAACGGACGCGGACGATACACGCTTCGACCACCGGATCCACTGTATGATATTGATCTGCTCGCTTATGTAAAATGTAACATTTTTTGTAGGTACACTTTATAAATTATCGCTTCTTAGCTGAAAAGATCTAATTGTTGCGTATCGCTCTAGGAATTACGACGCCGCAGATGTGCAATCACGTTTACAATATTTTGAATCTGAATAATTTAGCAATGCTGTTGCACCTGCGTGTCGCATGTCCTAGAACATTGGAATTCATAGTGACTCTATTAAAATATAACCAATGAATCAATAACATTTATTAACAATATGCCTCATGTTCTGTATTATATTATTATTAACCAATTAGTACAACGTTGACCGGGTATGTTATTAACGAATTTACTTTGTAAGCAAATAATTATGTCAAAAGTCAAAACTATTTTTTGGTATCTCAACTTACTCAATTAATCAATTATTTTTAATTATAATTATTGTTAAGTTATGTGATTTTGTTACGAAGTAATTTTTAAGTTAAGAGAAAAACTGTGATCACATAAATAGTGGTGCATCCGACCACATTCTAAACACATAACGAACTATTAATAGTGTATATTAAATTATAAATCTCGTTTAATATTTAATCGAGTGGTGACAATGTAAGAATCGTATTTATCGTCTCAAAGTACTACTATTTTGCTAATTATATTGTTTTGTTAGTTAATGTTGTTTATTTAGTTAAGTATTAAATGTACTGATCTATATACTTACTGCATCGATAATACTAAACTATTTCGTATTTATATCGTAATATATGTCGCAAACGATGTCTATCGTGCAACAAGTCTGCAAAACTGTCGCCATTTTCTCGTACAATCGAAAAAGTTGCCGCTCGATCAATGTCCTTTGGCAGCGCCGATAAATTCTACGCGCGCACACACCTCTAAGGGTTAAAACACATAACCGCCAAAACCTTCCGCAAAAAAAATCAGAAGTTATAATATTTAAAAACTAAATAATTCCTCCAATTGACCTCTGTGGCTCAATGGGTAGAGTGTGTGGCAGCTCAAGCCGGGGGTCGCGGGTTCGAGTCCCGCCGACGGAACAAAAAGTTTTCAATGTTCCTGGGTCATGGACGTGTATTAAATATGTGTATGATATAATAAAAATCTTAAATACATGTATAGTATAATAGTAATAAATATATTTCCGTTGTCTGGTACCTGTAACACAAGTCCTTTAGGTACTTAGCACGGGGCCAGACTGACGTGGTGTGAAGCGTCCATAGATATTATTATTAATTTTGGTGGATTTGTGTGTTTCGGCCCTGTGTGTGGACTTCAACTAGGCGATACTGTTTCAACATCTATAGTTGCAGATATCCAATATTTTGAGGTTTTCTTATACAATTAATAATGTTTAGATATTGGACGAGCGGGAACCGATTGTACCTCCATTAGGCTTAACAGAGCGACACAAAGTTGCGACGAAATCATTGTAGAGGGTGTTTGCTTCTGCTTTAATGTTGCTTATGTAATCGTGTGATAAACTCCTCATGTTAGCTGCAAACGAAAATGCAGCTTAGCCATTTTTCTTAGTCAAAAATTTCGCCGAGGCAAAAACAGATCATATTAAAAGGTCTTATGGCTTTAATTTATCGCAGATTTGATAGAAAATCTGCGGAGTACATGTCAAATTCTTCATTAAAGTTAAGTTGTCATTAAATCTCTTAAATTGCGACCTTTAATGAGTGCTACACTTTGGAGGCTAAATTATACTTCCTCGTATAATTCGCACATATTCTGATTCGTAATATTCTGCCCACGACTGAATTGGCCCTGTATATTGCACGAAGTTTTTGACGTGGGAGAGCCATGCTTCGGCACGAATGGGCCGGCTCGACCGGAGAAATACCACGTCCTCACAGAAAACCGGCGTGAAACAGCGCTTGCGCTGTGTTTCGCCGAGTGAGTGAGTTTACCGGAGGCCCAATCCCCTACCCTTTTTCCTTCCCTACCCTTCCCTATTTCCTTCCCTACCCTCCCCTATTACCCCTTAAAAGGTCGGCAACGCACCTGCAGCTCTTCTGATGCTGCGAGTGTCCATGGGCGACGGAAGTTGCTTTCCATCAGGTGACCCGTTTGCTCGTTTGCCCCCTTATTGCATAAAAAAAATTAAGTTACTTACATAATTAACCATTTAAAACTGTATAAATTGATCTTACATCTATATTTAAATCGTACCATAAATCAAATTTTAATTACTACATATTTGTAAAAACGAAACGAAGGTTACAAAATGTATATTCAAATGATTATAAGAGATATTTAATGGTTGTTGACTATACACGTTTTATACAATTTTAATATTCCTAGCTAAATTGTTCTGCACGTTAGAATCGATGTTAGTGACACAATTTTATTCGATGCACTGCAGTGGGCTTTAAACAATTTAACTGACGTCTGAAGGATGCACTAACTGGCGATGTAACTAAACAAAGGTAAATCTAAAACTGATTAAAATTAGAGATAAATCGCGGTTGAATCATGATGTACGTAGAGCCGGTGTCATTTTCAGCGAGATTGAATTTAACGATGATCATTTTATTTGACTGTCAAAAAAGGAAAAGGCTATTAGGTTCTAATCGGCTGTGGATTAAATGAATATATTATTTTTCCCTATCATGAAAATGTTTGTAACGATATAGCCAGTCGCCACTTAGCGCATTACCTCAGACCCTACCTGTAAATAGAGATGCATAATATAAAGTTTATACGAATATTGTAAGAAACAAAACTTGTACCAAATTAGTCAAATCATGTACTTAATACATTTTATATGTGAATATAGTGTAGTGCCCCACATTTACATTACTACCACACACTAAAGAACGAACCATCACTCGTAGCATCGAGGATAAGACCAAGTATTTAGCGTACCTCAATGCTCGTAAAACCATAGATAAAAAGTAGAAGCCACGAGAGAGAATAATACATGTGTAGACGAAAACTCTGTCAAAATGATGCTGAAATATTATTTTGTATAAAATATAATATACCTAAAATCTTATTACAATCAGTAACGTTTTTAAAAAAATATATAGATTTCTCAATAATTATGGTTTTAGTTTCTTAATGTCGAAAGGTTCTGATGGAAAGTTTTTAAAAACACGAGCATCACCAGGTGGCGCTTCGTGTGAGTCGTGTCTGCCCCCTAGCGGCAAATGAAATAACGAAAACCCTCATTACAATCTTTAAGTCTCTCTATGATATTCTTTATCATTTTTCTATGTGAGGTCACATATTTGTTTACATTCTTTATTCTTTCTCGTTAACTATTAAAATCAGACTCTCATCCCAGTGTAGCGTACTATCGGCCGACTGCGGTGACCCCCTTTCCTTAGAGAGCTGAGAGAGCATCGTCTCACGGACTTCTATCATTTTAGAGGCTGTAATTTCATGAAATTTCGAGTCTCCTGTAAGTGTTCGCATGGGCACTGACAGTTCTGTTAACTCGAACTTGACTCGCTACCCGTGTGCTGATGTGTTCCGAGAGAGAGATGTTTGCACCAATTTCGGCCGATGGTGCACTTCGACAGGTCGTGGGTACCTTCAGTTCACCCTCGTGAGAGCGTCTATAATTATATGTATACGTGTGTGTAACTACAAAGATATAATGTAATTATTACTGCATATTGTGATACTTATTATATATGTCTAGTGTCAACCCTAGCCTGCTGTATCAACTAGATAAAACGTAAAGAAATAAAAATTAATCACTTTTAGGGCCTATTTCACCACTTCCTGATAAGTGCCGAATAGGCTATCCACTTGACAGATGAAGTATGGAGAATCTATCAAAAAAGCTGTGAATAGCCTATTTGGTACTTTATCAGAAAGTTGTGTGTTGGCCCTAAGTCTCAAATCTCAATCCTCCACAATGGGGTAGAATAAAAAACACGCACTTTGACTGTTTTTATATATTTTTTAAATCTTCTATAGTTCTTGCAATCTACGAGTGCGCGTCGCCCTTAGTTGTGTGAGTGACCATATCTATACACGCGTACATGGCTCGCTCGCTGCTGACTGCTCCGTCGGGTACGCACACTAACGAAAATGTCTATTCACATTTCCAACTACAAATAAAGGCGACGCGCACTCGTAGATTGCAAGAACTATACTAAAAGCGATGAGAGGAGAATAATACCGATTTTAATGCAAAATCGGTGGATATTCTGTTCAACCAATCACAGGTATATTGCAGAGTTCTCGATGGAAATAATAAGAAGGTTCCTGGTTCTGCTTAAGACAGGATAGCTATACTCATCCTTTTGCAAAATATGAATATAATAGTCAATAAAAAAAACATTATAATATTACATATTAAGGTCTCCAAAGGTCTCCATATTCGTATTACGTAAGCCATATTCTACCGAAGCCATGGAATTCGACAAGATTGAGAAAGTTGTCCTCGTGTTCTGAGTTTTGTCTAGTTACTGTACAGCTGGTGCAGGGTTAAATTTTTTTTCAGAATCTTTACAAAATGACTGGTTTTGTATCACGTGTTACTGTTAAGCCCGGGGCGACTCAGTTTTCCATTAACTTTAATCTCTGATTGATTATGACTAAAACTTAAATTTAGTTTATTGTATGTTTTTGTAAAGACATAGGTATTGTAAGTAGTTTATTTAAGAAAAATATTTGTTTTAACATAATAATATTATTATGAATAAAGAAAGAAATGGGACTAGCGTACCTACCTAAAGACTTTATTTTGGAAATTGTAATTTACAAAATAAAGTAGAGGATCAGTTTTTTTATAAATTTCAAATTTCTATTTTTTTTATCTTGAAATATTTAAGCCGTTTTTATGAACCGTTGCTTATAACCTCTGTACAAAAGAGTAAGTACATATTGTTTCTCTCTATTAAGTATTAACTGCCATTGGCAAATATGTATTGGCTATATATTTAGGCAGATGTATTAACATTTTTGTAACTTATTAATTAAATAGAATATAGTTATTAATGTATTATTTTTTGTGACTTTTAAATTACAATTTCGATTTGTAAACCCTTCAAAACGTCACAACTCACAATCATCAGCCCCACAAATCACAATATATTCTGGTGTGAGTCTGTTCCGGGCATTCTTTAGCGTAAGTGAAAATGTGAATGTATCTAAAAATAAATTATTTGTTCTTGTTCTTTAATTGCTTCGTTATTTATACACCACCTTTTCCTTATTTAGTTCCTAGCTATAACTTACTTTGAAACGTTTTTAACCAAAATGTTATGTACCTAAGTTCTTCAATATTTGCAAGTTTTTGTCAATTTTATGTTGCATAGGGTTTTCTATAAGCGCCCTTAGCTCATAAGTCAAACTGAAACTTCCGAAAAGTGAAGACAAAAGCGATGCCGTGTTGAAAATCAAAAGCTCGTCTAAACTTATGTAGGTACATACATAAGCATTCATACTTAGCTTTAAAGCTTCAACCAAGATCGATGTTTTATTACATTATACTCCTGATAATGTCTAATTTTAAAAATCAGGTCTCACGTAGAGCTCGATTCCTGGCAAGAACCTGTTAATGTTGTTCCACAAGTATCGAGCTTCGCAAGTTGCGGCTCATCAAGGTCACGGACGTAATCATTTCTCGCCATTTTCGATTGACCGTTAAAGACGCGCACATTGCAACGGGTCGCAGGGCCTAATTTGCAATATAAAATATATGGAAAATGCGGTCTAAACTAATCGATTTCGAGGATGTAGGTAAACATTCCCAACAATTAGCCTACCCACTATGAAGTATGAACACATAATCGTAATGGTTCAACGTTGTTTTTATTTCACCGTAGTTTTCCTAAACTAATTATCATAATTATCTAAGATCTGACTAACACCAGCTAACACTCAATAAGGAGTAATTTCCACTGTGATTCACGGCTGAGCGGCAGCGTCCTTGTCGAGCGCCGCACTCCGTAGCCTGCGCGCGCGCCGCCAAACGAGTTAGCGATCATTAGGCGCTGGGCGCTGGCGTCATGCTATTTATAGATCTATGGACCTCCAGATAGGTTCCACTGTAGGACGTAGGTAGCACTAATAGGCATACCATGTCTAGATTTCTGCGATGACTCATTGAAGTATATTGCCTTCATGTTAGTTGTTAAAAGCCCTTTGATTACCTACACCATATTTTCTAATTTAAAAATTGTTGTTGTACTTTACACTCTAGCGAAAACCGTACATTTTCTGCGATGAAATATATCCTGGGCCAATTTTTTTTCTTTCGTTGTTTCGGTGCGTTTTCCATGCAACTTTTCCTCTTTCTTTATTTACAACTTTTTAGTACATAAACGAAAAAGACATGGCATGTCGATACAAAAAGCCTAGTCAACTGAAGCCTGGGAGTTCCTATAGCAGTAGTAACGATGCAGGAGTCATAAACTCAGCGTGGCGTGTAAGTATAGCTTCTGTTGTACTCAGACGCCGGCAAAGGTCACGCCGCGCGCCGACCAGCCGCACTTCAACGCACTTGAAACATCAGCATTTACTGACGTCATCGATATTGAACAACTTGTCTTATAGTGGCCATACACCATCCTTCCTATCGTCCAATCGGTATGACGACGATAGGAAGGATAGTGAATGGTCACCATTATATACTTAGGCTCAATTATTGTTACTGGGGCAGAGTCGAAGTCTTTTTACCTACAGCATATTCATCTCTAGATGAAAACAATATGGAAGCGTCGCGCGCTCTCATATTTTCCGTTTTCGTAGAAGAAATATGTTTTGGCTTTTGGAGCAAATCGTGACGCGACGTTTCGTCTCAGCCCCAGTGTAAGTAATTGAGCTTAAGCTTGCGTTTTCCTCTGACAAGATATTTTTGAGTACTTTACTAAATATATCCTAATCTGTATGGACAGTGGAGTATGTTAAAGAGGTCATAACTAATAAACCTTATGAAACCTTATTCTTTGGACTTTGGAGATCGTGCGCTGAGTTTATCTACTAACTGTCATGAACATTATTTTGCCATTTTAACCGACTTCCAAAAAACGAGGAGGTTATATGTTAGGCTGTGGTTTTTTTTTAAGTATTTCTACTTCATTCATCAGTTGATACAAAATCTTTCCCTTACCCTTAATATAAATAGTTAATGATTAAAATTGTAGAGCTGCTACGTCGACTTTCGAGTGCTCTCGAATCCATTTCCATTACAAACTAGTCTACTAGTGTTGTAGTTTTAATTTTGCTAGAAGTTAGGACTTCGTTATTCCCATAAATTGATATATCTTGCTTGGCAAATAGAGAATTACGATTTACGGAAGATTTTGATACCGATTAAATAACAATTATTTTCAAAACCAGCCAGCCACATTTGCCAGTTACATTTTATTTACTTGGAAGACACAACTAGCAAATTTATACCTTGATGGTACTTTGTGTTGCCTAAAAAGTAAAAGTAGCGAGAACACTTGTGGGTACTTGGGTAAGGCAGAAGCCTACCCAAGTACCCACAATATATTTATCACGGTTATAATGTTGAGCTGCCCTAAGTAAGTTCCAGTTAGAGCTTAGGTACCTACTTCAAATATGCTCATCGGGAGTTTCAAATTTCTCTATCGACTATTTAATGAATATAGGTAGGTACTTTTGGCTTATGAACATTGATGGGTAATAAAAACTTATCGTTATTGGCCCTAATTGGAACTGTAACAGTGACTATAGTGAGTGGCCAAAGTTATATGAAAGTTAATTAACTAACAATAGTTAATTGATCGATAAACAAGGGCGAGCGTTTCTTTACGATTGCGCGCTGGTCAAGGTCTCTGGAGACGACGATCAAATAAATGAGCTTACAAGTTACAGGTTTGGTGTTTTAACTGGCTAGCTTATACTAGAAGCACTAGACTACTAGTTACGACTACGGCTTTAGTACCTAGTTCGTAACTAGTTACTTTAGTAAAGTAGTCTGTAGTAGCCACCTAACAAGCATGATTCGATCTCATCAGTTTTGTAGCTGATTCCTGGCTGTCGGCCTCGATAATTATTCTCGTGGACCATCAGCCATCAGCGTCTGACCCTCGAGCCCAGCCGGCCCTTGCGGCACTTTCCCAACCACTCAATTAAGGCCGTCCCCCGAGCAATCGACGTTGGCCATACATTTGCCGCGTTGCCGAGATCGCGCCAAAACCCTATTATTTTTACTTATCTTAGTTCAAAATTGTCCTAAAAAAAATTAAATCGGCGAATATGTAGTTTATGTTATTGTCGATCTATTGGCGTGAGTTTCAAATAAAAGTAATTTGTAAATGCTAAGGAGATGCTGAATGTATGCTCGAATTTTAACAAATTGGTATTACTTTGGAAACTGATATCATGAGTATAATAAACAAAAATAGAAAATTTAAAACGGCGGAAGGAATGTTGATATACTGAAGATTATTGTTGTATTTTTATTATAACTTTGTAGTTTTCAGATTATGAGTTTATAAGGTTTTAATTACGGTCAATTACGGAATCTCCGGACGGAACGCCCTTAAGTACGAAGCTCGCGTAGAGCCTGCGGCGTTATCGCTTATCAGTGAGGTAACGGAGGTGCGGCCTTCGCGCCCGCACACCGGCGCCCGCCGTTCGGCCAGTGTGCCGCCGCGCGCCGACCGACCTGCCCGCTTGCAGACAGTGCCCGCGAGTGCAGTGACATGTGATGTGAGACGTGAGTGTCGTGAGTCGTGACTCGTGCGGTCAGCGAGGAGCATGGCCCGCTCCCCCAGGAGGACGGCCCCGCGCCGCAGCCGCTCGCGGGAGATCGCCCGCATCCGGACGCAACTCGCCACGAAAGGTAAACAAACAACCTGATCAAAACATGGCCTCAAGATAGAGCTATTACAGATACGCAATGTCGTATAGGTTATTATTATTTATTTCGTAAAACATAATATAACGAAACAGTTGCTAGGTGTTGCGAGGAGTTTTGAAATTGATATTTCAAACGTAACGGAAAAATTAAAAATGTTAAGTTAATTGCTGAAACTAAAAAAATCCTATGATATTGAAATGTTGCACGTTTCTGTGATGTTATAAACTTCGTGAGCTATAAAATAGTAATTCAGTGCTGAAATAAGTCGAGGCGTTAATGTTTACGAGGCGTGACGACAACAACAAACATACGCCTCTATTGTTGTCTCGAGAGTGGAGATACTATTTGTTTATTATTATCTACAACGCATCAGGAGGTCTGGGTGTAATCCCCAGGCCCCAGAGATGGTGATGCAAGTAACAGACATACTTACATACAATCATTTGCTATACTGTGACCAATTATAGTTGTTAAACAGACCTAAAGTTCTTAAGTTCCTGTCACTTGTAAAAGGTCACTGTTGAATATCCATATCCATACTAATATTATAAATGCGATAGTGTGTCTGTCTGTCTGTCTGTTACCTCTTCACGCCCAAACCCCTGAACCGATTTCGCTGAAATTTGGAATATATAATACTTTGAGTCCCGGGAAAGGACATAGCATACTTTTTGTCACGAAAAAATGTACGATTCCCGCGCGATAAACGAGTTTTGGTGCAACGGAGTTGCGGGCATCATCTAGTAATATTAAAATATCGCTTTTGGGCAACTTTTAAACTCTTTGAGGCTTGTGTAATGTGTTATGTGTTTTAACTTGGAGTCCATATAGGTAGAGTTAAGTTTTTCTAATATTATAGAGTAAGGACTTAGGTAGAGCATATTTTCATTAAAATGTAATTTCTTAACGTCCTTTATATCCTGGCTTCTCGATGTCAATGAAAGCTCTATGAACTTAATGGAAACTGGTTTCTCGATTTTCCGACTAAATCCCTTTTAATCCTTATAAGGAGAATCGGTTTTTCATTGATAGAACGAGGTAAATTCTTAGCCGGCTCGTTCTGCAAGATACGAGTCGGACTTGTAAGTAGGCGTCGCTCGAGTCTGCAGTCCGCGGAAAACTAGTATTTTGTAGGTTGACGACTTTAGCACAATCTGAGTCTGTAACTTTGTACGCATTTGTATCATTAGCGTACAATGTTAGTACTATGTAGTCTCTAGTCTCTACATCCATGTTATATGTTGTAACAGTACAATATTTTCAATGCTAATCCAATCTAGACCACATTAGGGCATTGTTGGCTTTCGTAAACAATTAATAATATTATTTCTATGAGTATATGGAACGGGAATTAGGTACCGTTAATTATTGTTAATTCAATTTAAAACAATTCAAACGACCATAGCCATAAATGATTAAACTGAAACCAATAGAAATTAGTAATTAAATCTAATTCTAACTAATTGAATTAATTAACAACGCATTCATTACGTCAGACGTGTAATATATTTAAGTACCATTTATTTTTTAAACATACAACACGGTCAAATTAAGGCCGTCCCCCGAGCAAACGACCTTGGCCATACATTTGCCGCGTTGCCGAGATCGCGCCAAAACCCTATTATTTTTACTTATCTTAGTTCAAAATTGTCCTAAAAAAAATTAAAACGGCGAATATGTAGTTTATGATATTGTCGATCTATTGGCGTGAAGTTCAAATAAAAGTAATTTGTAAATCCTAAGGAGATGCTAAATGTATGCTTGAATTTTAACAAATTGGTACTTATTACTTTGGAAGCTGATATCATGAGTATAAGAAACAAAAATAGAAAATTTAAAACGACAAAAGGAATGTTGTTATACTGAAGATTATTGCTGTATGTTTATTATGACTTTGTAGCTTTCAGATTATGAGTTTATAAGGTTTTAAAATTACGGAATCTCCGGACGGAACGCCCTTAACTAGACGCATAGAAATGTTAATTTGAACATGGGAGCTCCGTAATGACGTCATCAAACCGTGCGTCTAGTTAATTTGACCGTGTTGTACTAAGTATAAACTGTTAGCGTTACGACTTACGCAAAAGTTATAACTTCGGTAGTGTCTAGTGAAATTAAACAACTGTTATAAAATAACTTTGAAAGGCTCAAAACTTTGTTGCAGTAAACTTAATTAATAATTATATTGCGTACTACCACAGAATACCTACATAATAGTACCTTACGGTAACGCTACTTCGTCCATATAATATTATAATTAATTAAATACATATCGATTGAATCTTGTTGAATAGTCAGTTATTGCACACATCGTACTTCAAAAGAATGAAGATACTCTTTAGTTTATTTTTGTGTACTTATTATTCATTTGTATAATATTATAAAATGTTCGAAGAATCCGCTATTTTCGTTAAAAATGTTCCAAAGTCCTTGACTTGGCAAAAAAAGCTGGCAAAGCTCAGGGCCGGATTTATATTTCTCATGACTCATGAGTATAGGCCTGCTCAGGCCACTTTAATTTTGCCGCCCCTATGTACGAACTCAGCCGCCATCCTAGGATGTAGTGTTGGGTAGGACTTACAAGAGGCATTACAATTGTCCGGGACAAGACGGAAAAATGTAAGAGCGGCTCAGCATTAAAACATGTACCGCTTCAAAATGATTGTCGCTGTTGAGGCGAGTGAGAGAGCGCGGTACATGTCACATAAGTGTGAGTGGGACGCGCGCAGTAAAGTTTATTATGTCAAAAAAAAAAATATATCCACAGCCGAACATATAACCTCCTCGTTTTTTGGAAGTCGGTTAAAAATGACGTTTTTGCATGATAGCAGCGTTTGTTCCTTTTTTCGCCACGTTCATAAACAGCCTTGTCGAACTGTAGGTAGTGCCGCGTCGTATGACTGGTTTCAGAGTTCTCAGTTCAGACTTTCAGCACTGCGTACAGTGGGCGTGCATACTCTTTCACCTGATTTGTATAGCAGGAGCGAGATAGCAAGTCTGTCCGTCTGTCTGTCTGTCTGTCTGTCTGTCTGTTACCTCTTCACGCTCGAACCGCTAAACTGATTTTTCTGAAATTTGGCATGGAGATTCTTTGAGTCCCGAGAAAGGACATAGGATAGTTTTTATCCCGGAAAAATGTACGGTTCCCGCGCGATAAACGAATTTCGGCGCAACGAAGTTGCGGGCATTATCTAGTCTATCTATATATATAAAAGAAAGTTGTGTTAGTTACACTACTTATAGCTCAAGAACGGATGAACCGATTTGGCTGAAAATTGGTGGAGAGATACTTTGATACGATGGCACTCAAAAGTAAAAATTATTAATTTTATTAATTATTATGCCAATTCGAATTAAATAATCATCGTTAAGACAGGACAACGTCTGTCGAGTCCGGACTCCGGAGGCAGCTCGTATAATTATAAAGTTCAAAATTGTATAGATGTTCAAATATAATATAATATTAAATATAGATGCTCGATATAAATTTAAATGGCATGGAATATTACCTATATTCGAGTGAAATTCTTGTAGGTGAGTGCTATCCGCAATTAGCCAATACGCATTTAGGAAAAAATACAAACAAAATTTGAAATACAATGTTACCAACTTAAGGGTTTTCCCCCCAAATATAAGGGTAAATGAGTGAAATGGGACTTTTAGGGGTCTGAATTTTAGGGGTATTTTCAGAGATTTTTTGACACCAAATTAGGAGTTTTTGACACCAACTTAGGGATAAATATTTTTGAGAGTAGGTAACACTGAGAGAGAGAGCAGACCACTGTTTACTGTTGAATTATCAAACTTTGAATTTTACTTTATTAGTGCGTGCAGCGTGCTCCAACAAAATTGCCTAGTAATAATATAAATTATAATAATACTAGATGATGCCCGCAACTTCGTTGCACCAAAACTCGTTTATCGCGCAGGAACCGTACATTTTTCCGGGACAATAAGTGTCCTATGTCCTTTCCCGGGACTCAAAGTATCTCCATACCAAATTTCAGCAAAATCGGTTCAGCGGTTGGGGCGTGAAGAGGTTACAGACAGACAGACAGACTTTCGCATTTATAATATTAGTATGGATAATACTTAATTAATCTGTAATCATTCATATTTTTTTTAAATTGAGGTGAACGCAGATTTGGCCGCACCGCACGCACCGCAATCGCCGCATTTCCAATAATTCTTTAGGCAAGCTCGCATACCTACCCGCGCCGCAGTCTTCGCAACTTCTACATTATTTATATGAAGAATTCGAAATGCGGCGACTGCGGTGCGTGCGGTGCGGCCAAATCTGCGTTCACCCTTTATTTGATTAATATAATATAAATTCAAAAATGTACTGCTACGACTCAAGACGGCTCACATGTCGCTGCACGTCAAAATGTACTGCTATGCCTCAAAAGTCTTAAACGCCTCGCCTCTTTTGAAGTGGGACACTGTACCGGCTCAGTACGAAAAAGTGACACCTCTTACATCCTCGTATAAAATTCATGTCCTACCCAACACTACTAGGATGGCTCTATAATTTTTCTCTATAAGTACAGGGGAAATGAAAATTACGGTAATCTGTTTCATAAAATTACCTCAGACAGAAATTATACGTGAAAGTTTTATGAAGAAAACTTTTCATTTTGGTGGAAATCGCGAGAAACTAAATTTTCCCTTTGACCTTGATTAATTTTTTTCTACATAAGGAGGGCAGGGGGACTATCAAATTTAATTTTAATCATAAATATGAACTAAAAAATTTTACTTACCTATTTTCAGCTTGGTTTTCTTTTGATTTTTATAGCTTTTCTTTTGATTTTTGGTCTAATTTTACCGAAGTATGATGAATTCCTAGGCCTACGTTCAGCAGTGGACGGCAATAGGCTGATGATGATGATGCTGATGATGATGAATTACTGGCTCTCTTATAAGACCAGCCTGTTCTGCAACTCGTCTAAAGGTCAACTGTCAACAGACTAATAATTTTTAATTTATTCCCACTCGCCATTTTGCCAGAAACATTCAAGCCAGCATAATATACTTAATATTATAATATCACGCATAAAATGAATAAGTACTGAATGTAATAAATTCCAAATAACATCCATTCCAATATTTAAATACAGTCATCTAAAATGTAGAGACTGTGCGAGGGCTATTATATGAGTACAGCTACTTAATGCTACCAGTTTAAAATATAATATCAGTTGTCATTCATTTACCGTGTAGGTAGTTAAAATATACGTACAACGGAGTTAAACCACAGAATACATAATATTAGTTGTTAAACGCAATATTCAGCTGAGTTTAATATTTATTGTTTAAGTAAGGGAGAGGACCTAATGCTAGACACTGAACTAATAGATGACACTTATGACAAAAATACCATAAAAATAAGAATTATTCTAATTATTTCTCACCACTGTAAATTTTATAAGCTTCTCAAGCTATCTGTTGAATTGAAAAAATATATTAGAGACGCCTTCGGGAACAAAATTTTAAAATGGGATCAGTTTTCGTAAATAATATAACCGCGTCAACACATGCTCGGCAATTTCTTAGCAAATAGGTTAAGGAAAGCGAAATTTTGCACGTAAGTTTTGAATACATTTATTTGATTTTTTGTAATTTCTATTGATTTCATTGGATTAATGGTCGTGTTGTATACACTAATTAATGTTTATTTAAGATTTTTTATCCATTTTTCCTAACAATATAAAGTACTATTAGTTCTTGAAAATGTAAAAAAACCTAATAGATGACATGGATCTCATCATTGAGTTTTGCAATACATACTCAAGTATTTTGTACTTCTACTGCAAAAATCATCACTATTCTCTGAAAATATAATTCTATTAACAATCTAAGAACTTAGAACTACTGCACCTAAAAATGGACGTGTCTAATATTAGACCTTGTACTGATCTAAAAATCGATTGCTTTAGTTTTTTAGCAGTAAAAAAAAAGAAAAAGGAGAGCTGAGAAAAGAAATAAGAAAAAAGAAGAGGCAAAAGAAGCATGGAGACTAAAGACTGAAAATAAATTTGCTAGGAAAAAAGACGGGTTGCACTCCGGGAGTGCCGGCAGAAGTGAAAACTTAATTATTAACATTGTGCATTTTTAACCCATTTTTTATGAAAATCGATTATTAAAAAATCGTTTTTTTTTAATAAGTCGAAACCCTTACAATCGATTAAATTTTTAACACATTTTTTATGAAAATCGTTTTTTAAAAAAAAGATTTTCATAAAATCGATTTTCAAAAGGTCGATTTTTTAAAAAATAGTTTTTTTTAATTAATCGAAACCCTTACAATCGATTAAATTTTTAACCCAATTTTAATGAAAATCGATTTTTAAAAAATCGATATTTTTAATTAATAGAAACCCTTACAATCGATTAAATTTTTAACTCATTTTTTGTGAAAATCGATTATTAAAAAATCGTTTTTTTTAATTAATCGAAACCTTTACAATCGATTAAATTTTTAACCCATTTATTATGAAAAACGATTTTTAAAAAATCGTTTTTAGGGTTCCTTAGTCAATAAGGAACCCTTATAGTTTCGTTCTGTCCGTCCGTCTGTCCGTCTGTCTGTCTGTCTGTCTGTCTGTCTGTCCGCGGTTTTACTCAGAGACTATAAGACCTACAAAGCTGTCATTTAGTATGAATACACATATTAATGATGGCAACAAAATGGTACATGAAATCGTAAAAAAATATTTTTTTATGGTACCTCCCCTACACATCAAGCGGGGATGAAAATTTTTTTTTGCGCCCACTCCATTGTGTGGGGTGTCGTTGAATAGGTTTTTTAAAAATATTGCGAGTATTCATAGATCATTTTCCGATTTAGGGATCCGTTTGTGAAAATAAAGTTTTAAAGTGGAAAAAACCGTTAGAGTCCAGTGTCCCCCCCTTCTACCAGCTAAACGGTGGGTTCTGGAAATGTGAAAAAATTCACGGGAGTAGGAAATATGCTGAATTTAAAAGGAAAACTATCACGGCTAAGAAGACTTCATAAGTAATTGAGTAATAGTCGATCAACTAAAAAAAATGTATTCGGCGAAGTATAAATGGAACTTTTCGTTTAAATTCCTTTGAAAGTAACTGAGATGATGTTGTTAGTAGTATAAAACACGCTATATAATATACGTTCATTGACCATATAAAAATTGTCAAAAACTAGCGGTACTACGGAACCCTATACTGCGCGTGGCCTGACACGCACTTGGCCGGTTTTTTTTAAATTACTTAATCGAAACCCTTACAATCAATTCGAGTTCGAATTCGAGTTCGAGTTCGACACAAAACACTACTCTCCAACCGTCTAATGGTTTTTCCAAGGTTTTTCGATCAGCACGAGAATCTGACGCGAGTTTCACAGTTTTTACCCATCCCACAAAAGTGCTCAACGCCGCTAAAGAAGTTTTCACTTTAAAAATATGAAAAATAAAAGGAAAGATAGTTTCAGCATGGAAGAAGAATGAATAGAATCTGGAGACAACGTGCATAATATTTCTGATGCAAGTAGTGACTATGATGAAGTAAATGAAATCTTTTGAAAAATGGCAAATAAAGACCTAATTTAATAGAAAAAAAAAATGTAAAATGTAATGTAATGTTCTATGTCAACTATTAGTTCATATTGGTGTCTACTATTAGTGATGTTCGTTTTTTGTGATGTCATCTATTAGTGCTTATGACTAAGTTTACAAAAAGACTAATAATATATTTTTTAATTGATTTGTCAGAGAATAATTATAATAAGGGAGAAGACCTAATGGCAGACACTTTAAGGAAACATGCAACATTTGAATGTTATAAAATATATATTTATGAAAATAAAGGATTGATAACTTCTTTCATGTCTTCAGTAACTCTTACAAAATAAAACTATTATAATTATTCTCTGACAAATCAATTAAAAAATATATTATTGGTCTTTTTGTAAACTTAGTCATAAGCACTAATAGATGATATCACAAAAAACGAACATCACTAATAGTAGACACCAATATGAACTAATAGTTGACATAGAACATTACATTACATTTTACATATTTTTTTCTATTAAATTAGGTCTTTATTTGCCATTTTTCAAAAGATTTCATTTACTTCATCATAGTCACTACATGCATCAGAAATATTATCCACGTTGTCTCTAGATTCTATTCATTCTTCTTCCGTGCTGAAACTATCTTTCCTTTTATTTTTATTTTTCATATTTTTGAAGTGAAAACTTCTTTAGCGGCGTTGAGCAGTCGTCAGATTCTCGTGCTGATCGAAAAACCTTGGAAAAACCGTAAGACGGTTGGAGAGTAGTGTTTTGTGTCGAACTCGAACTCGAATTTGAACTCGAATTGATTGTAAGGGTTTCGATTAATTAAAAAAAAAACGATTTTTTAAAAATCGATTTTCATAATAAATGGGTTAAAAATTTAATCGATTGTAAGGGTTTCGATTAATTAAAAAAATCGATTTTTTAATAATCAATTTTCACAAAATATGAGTTAAAAATTTAATCGATTGTAAGAGTTTCGATTAATTAAAAACATCGATTTTTTAAAAATCGATTTTCATTAAAATTGGGTTAAAGATTTAATCGATTGTAAGGGTTTCGATTAATTAAAAAAACGATTTTATAAAAATCGATCTTCTGAAAATCGATTTTATGAAAATCGATTTATTTCCAGTCTTTAGTCTCCATGCTTCTTTTGCCTCTTCTTTTTTCTTCTTTCTTTTCTCAGCTCTCCTTTTTCTTTTTTTTACTGCTAAAAAACTAAAGCAATCGATTTTTAGATCAGTACATGGTCTAATATTAAACACGTCCATTTTTAGGTGCAGTAGTTCTAAGTTCTTAGATTGTTAATAGAATTATATTTTCAGAGAATAGTGATGATTTTTGCAGTAGAAGTACAAAATAACTTGAGTATGTATTGCAAAACTCAAAGATGAGATCCATGTCATCTATTAGGTTTTTTTACATTTTCAAGAACTAATAGTAGACACCCTTTATATTGTTAGGGAAAATGGATAAAAAATCTTAAATAAACATTAATTAGTGTATACAACATGACCATTAATCCAATGAAATCAATAGAAATTACAAAAAATCAAATAAATGTATTCAAAACTTACGTGCAAAATTTCGCTTTCCTTAACCTATTTGCTAAGAAATTGCCGAGCATGTGTTGACGCGGTTATATTAT
This sequence comes from Polyommatus icarus, assembly GCA_937595015.1. Taxonomy (NCBI): domain Eukaryota; kingdom Metazoa; phylum Arthropoda; class Insecta; order Lepidoptera; family Lycaenidae; genus Polyommatus; species Polyommatus icarus. The sequence goes on from OW569326.1 coordinate 6,717,863, forward strand.
TTACGAAAACTGATCCCATTTTAAAATTTTGTTCCCGAAGGAGTCTCTAATATATTTTTTCAATTCAACAGATAGCTTGAGAAGCTTATAAAATTTACAGTGGTGAGAAATAATAAGAATAATTCTTATTTTTATGGTATTTTTGTCATAAGTGTCATCTATTAGTTCAGTGTCTAGCATTAGTTCCTCTCCCTTAGTTTTATTTTGTAAGAGTTACTGAAGACATGGAAGAAGTTATCAATCCTTTATTTTCATAAACATATATTTTATAACATTCAAATGTTGCATGTTTCCTTAAAGTGTCTGCCATTAGGTCTTCTCCCTTAGGTACTTATAAATTTAGAATTTAGATGAAAACTGGATGTTGGCCGCAATTTTGCTGCGCTGGAAATCCGAAATCCATTGTCCTTCCTGGGACACTTAGCTTGTCAAGAAAGAGTAGACGCCGAACATAAATTTTAAATTACGTAAAACATTGAAAAACTTTATTTAAACCAAATATAAAATAGGTTACATACATCATAATATTATGTAATTGATTGTACTGATGTCGGTCGGTTCTTGGTGGAAATTCATTTTAAACACAAATAATTAATAAAACATAATATTACGTGCACTTTTACAATTGTAGTAATTAATGAATATACTTAGTGGAAAAAGTGCACGAATATTGTGTTTTATTAATTATTTGTGTTCAAATATAAAATGTGCCAGAATGATATTTGAAGTGTACAAAACGTTACGTAGTATTTAGTTTACATCCTCTTTGTACAAAACTACAAACCGAAATACGAAGCGAAAAAACCGCCGATTACGATTAGAAAAAGTTCAGCGCGGCGTTATGACTTACCTAAGTACACTAATTATTATTTTTCTCTATAGTGTTTGATAATAATTTATTTTTATAATAGTTATTAAGTACTTAATTACTTATAGGGATTATTGAGTATCAATTTCATAAAAGGAACCTAAAAGCTAACCATAATTATTAATTATTATCAAATATTAACTTCAAGCCCCATAGGAACACCGCGCGCGACCCTAGAGCGCTCGTGTGCATTGCACACATTGCACATATTATGGTAGCGGGGGCCGTGTTAAAAACTGAAGTGAACTCTGCGTAAGCCGTAATAGAAAATCCGGCATACGGTTAATGGAATTACATCGGGAATGTGTGTGTGTGTGTGTGTGTCAGGGGCGTATTCACCCCAAAGCGGGGCACGGTGTCGGCCGCGCGGCCTTGGTGGTGACCCGGTGACCGCCGTACCCCTATATAGATACGCGCACTTTATGACCGAACGCAGCGGTGCGCATTTCGTATAATTAATAATTATGTAAAAGTGCATGAAAATTGTTCCTTATTAGTGCAGTCGCCAGAGGTTTTAACCTCCGAAAACTGTAATACTGAATGGATTTTTGTTTTTGAGGTGTCATTTTCTTTTTTACACTATAACTTGCAAAGTTTACCAAAAAAATTTTTGTGCTTTTAATTTTTTAGTTACTTAATTCAAAATTAATATTTCACCATATAAAACCGGTCCAGAAAAAATTTTTTTTCTTGTTCCTGTTATTTAATGACTCTTATCCGATTGTTTACGTTGAAAATTAACCAAATACACTATTTTTACAAAAGAAAGTTTGCTTTGCTAAGCTAAATACAACTATAAGGTTTTTGCAAAGTTTTTAGAGATTAACGCTCGTCGTAACCAAGATAAAAGGGTTTGGGTGGATTTAAGGGTTGTAACGAAAAGTTTGTTAAAATTACTTATTGTGCGTATTTAATTTTTAGAGAAATGATAACTTTTAAGTACTTAAAAACGTTTAAATATCTCCAAAAATGTGTAAAATAGACCGATTTTTTTTTTCTATATATGTTGAGAATTTATTTAAGTGAGAGCTAAAACATTAAATGCATCGACAAATTAAAGACTTTTTCTAGTCTTTGAAATATATTTAAACTTCCTACTTCAAGCCAGGAAAAAATTGGGTGCTACAAATCTCACGTACATACTAACGACGCATGCTGCGACCTATGTTTGGAAAATGCTTACCTGAATACAAAAAATATCAGTTCTTAACCTAATTTGTATTTTTTTTTCTTTAAGTATGTTTTAGCAAATATAATTATTGAAAAAAAAAAACAATTTTATTCTGTAAAAACCTAACCAAATAAGGTTTTTTTGGCGGGCATGTGAAAGAGTGCTGTTGTGTTTTGTATTATTTTCCTAAAATTGTGTTAGCTGGGTTTTTAATGTGTAATATTGGTAGAATATTAACCATTAGATATCCGTGTTCATGCACAAGTGTAGGAAAGTGATGTAATATCCAGAAACGTGCTATTTTTTGTTCCCTCCAAAACTCCATCGAAAGTTTCAGTAAAGCGTCTACCACTTTACTGAATAGACCGACTTGACTCCTTGACTGTATTGACAAAAGTCAGTCTAGTCAAGGTCTAAATAAAATTTAGACTTTGACTAGACTTTAGACCTGATGATACATGAAAACGATAATGAAAAACATAACAATAGTACTACAAAAGACATGGCTGTATGGGCTTTGTTCCCTTTGCCTGTCCTGAATGGGACGAATCAAACCAAAAAAAAAAAACTAACCAAATAAATAAAATACAGATTTTCTTCGAAATATCCGTGAAAAGTTTGTGCTACATTTTCAGAAAATTTAATAAAGTAAGAGCTAAAAAGTTATACACATTAAGAAATAGAAGGCTTTGTTAAGCCTAAAAATAATTTTAAACTTCCTATTTAAAACCAAAGAAAAATAGAAACGCAATTTACCTGGCGAGGCACACAACAAGCACATTTGGAGGTGTACAAAAATATTAATTTTAAATCTAAATTATATATTTTTTCAACTTATTTTCTTTCTTTGGAATATAAGCCGTTGCTTATACAAATAAATAATGATACAAATCAAAAAAATAATGATATATTTTATTATTTTGCTATATATTTGAAAGAAAGAAATATGCAAATTTTCTTCAAAATTTTACAGTTTATGAGTTTACTTGAAGTGGAAGAGAATAATTTAGAAATCAAAAGCACAATTTTTCAATAGGTAAACTTTGTTATTTATGTTATCAGCTACACATTCCTTCTTTTCTTTTCAATTTTCATCCACTATTGCAAAAATCGGAGGTTTGCACTTTGCACGATTTTTACGCTCTGGGAACTCCACTATATACGGAATCATCAACATACTCTTTTGTGTTTCATCTTCTAAAAATTAATGTAACAATATATTTAGCAAATTATGGTGAATAAAAACCAACTTCTCTGCATTGAGATGTAGCGGTTTCGCTTCTCTTCAGAAATAAGGCCAGCTTCGGAAAAAGTCTTTCGCTGTACACACTGCTACAAGGTGCTGAAAGCAATGAGTTTTTAAAATACTTAGTAACATAGAATATCATTGGCTGAAAGTATGTGTGCTTTGCACCAAACGGCTAAGTACCGCCGGAAATTCGGCAGCCGGATATCCGGCTATCCGGCCAGGAATTTCCGAAGCTGGCCTTATTTCTGAAGAGAAGCGAAACCGCTACATCTCAATGCAGAGAAGTTGGTTTTTATTCACCATAATTTGCCCTTAGTGCAGTATGAGTACTAATTGTCGTATGTCCTCGTTTCGAGGGCACATCTTTATATCATCTAGAGGGTAAGGCCAAATTAGCCTCGAAGAAGCTTGGTGTTCTTAACAGAGCGAGACAGTACTTCAGTCCGGACCAACACCTACAACTCTACAAGGCGCAGGTTCGGCCTCATATGGAATATTGTTCTCATCTCTGGGCAGGGGCGCTAAAGTACCAACTGCTCCCTCTGGATCGTATCCAACGAAGGGCCGCTCGAATTGTTGACTGCCATAGTGTTTCAAACAGCTTGGACCCCTTGGAATTACGCCGAGATGTAGCTTCACTCTGCATCCTGTATCGGTTGTATCACGGGGAGTGCTCTGAGGAATTGTTCGGAATCATACCACCTGCAACTTTTCGCCATCGTCCCACGCGAAAAACATACCATCCTCATCACCTTGATGAGTGGTAGTCTTCCACAGTGCGTTTTTCGCGTAACTTTCTGCCGCGCACTGTAAAACTCTGGAACGAACTGTCACCAGCAGTTTTTCCGGACCTATACGACCTGCAAACCTTCAAGAAAAGAGCGTATTCCCTCTTAAAAGGCCGGCAACGCACCTGCAGCTCTTCTGATGTTGCGAGTGTCCATGGGCGACGGTACAATTGCTTACCATCATGTGACCCGTTTGCTCGTTTGCCCCCTTATTCAATAATAAAAAAAAAATTCATTTTCTACTTTTAACTCAAACTACTTATATTTCTTAAGACTAACTAAAGTAAGTAATTACTTAAAAATAATTTTTTTTATCCAGATCTTTTTTTTATTCGGCCGGATGCCTATCCGTCCGAATAGCAGCTATCCGGTATTCGGCCGGATAGTAACTATTAAGACCGCCGGATAGGCCGGATACCGGATAGTTGCCGGATATCCGTTTCATCTCTACTTTTAACATACTATTACTCGCTATATATTATTGTTTCTTGTATATTTTATTTTTCCATATTTTGTTGCATTCTAAATTCTAATAAGTACTACAAAAATATTAACATTAAACTTAGTAAAAAGACGTTTATAGCAGATTTCAAAAATTGTAATCGCTTCTAATAACAGTTTAACACTTCAATTGTCAATTAAAATGTAGGAAACTGCCAGTCCACTTGAAGTGCCTAATTACTAAATTATCTTAAGCTTTAACCTTTGTCCAGCTATTATACCATTACTCGGACATCTCAACGAGTGTACCAAAATAATTACAATGTGAGTCTTCGTTGTGATGTGAAGCTTTCTCTGGTCGGACCGGCTGTGGAACCGTCGCCCGCTTCTCTATGACCACGCACACGCCGCGCCGCATGCGGCTTTCCAAACTGCAGAAATTACATTTTTCCACGCCTGACAGACGAACAGCAAACACATTTTATAGTAAGGTAAAATATTATAATTTTTACTCCAATACAGTTTGCAAAACAATTATAGAGTGCAGTCTTATATTGAGTTAACTGTGGAAGTAGCAACGCTGAAAGAGTAACTTTTTTAATTGTTGTATAGGAAAATCAATCCTTCAGGCCCCGCGCGAGCACCGGTGATCGCGAGAATAAAAGAATACAATGGGAATTCCTAGAACCTCCGATCGAAGGATGCTTGCCCATACAATTCCCAAAAAATTGCTCTTTCGCTGCTACTTTCACAGCGAATTCTATATTAAAGGATAAAACACACCTTACAGTATTATCACGTTGTTTTGTTACAACTTACAGCCTGTATAGAGTTCTGAAAGAAATTATTTTTATTAGAAGGTATAATAACTTAGGCAAAATCATAACGATGGAGCATTCCTCATAGCAACGTAGGCGTAGGAATCAAAGTTTAATAAATTCAAACACATATTTTTTTAATTAAGGCTCTAAATCAAAATTGGCATTATACAATTAAATACTATTTTTGTACGAAGAGTTCAAGTGAACTAGCCCGGCGGTCTACGAAACTCTACGAAATCACGCTGTGTAAATTCTATCCGAAATTATATATGTATAGAGCTTGCTGCAAAACTCGAGCTTACGCAGTATAGGATTTAGGAGTCAGGACTACCTATGTTTCGCTGAAACATACAGAAACTTGACTGAAATGACCCTGTTTATAGGTATTTATTGTGAAAATAGCCTTATCTTATCAAATGAGTGCAAATAATGTCTGACTAGAGAGCGTCGAACCCTCTCCATTAATACTGAACCTCCATTTGTTGTATTCTACACAGTAGCCGCGGTTCTTATTTCTTAACCATTTTGGCTGACGAGTGGTGACCCAAATGTGCCGGGATCAAAACAAATTAGTATCTTTTACAAGCTTTGTTTACTAATATGAAAAATGCCCTAACGTCATAATTTCTTCCATTATAATAATTTTAAAAACTTTCAGCGCTGCGACTTTCACAGTTTTTATATAAGGAACCTATTAGGGTGTGTGAGGACTGAGGTGTGTCACCCTAAATCACTTTTATTTTTTTACTATATGAATCTAATTAGAAACTTAAAATACGAATTCTCAGAACATTTTACCAATAATTCTTGAATGGGTTTGTTTTGGTTCTACGGAGGTTAAGCTCACTCCTCGCTTGTTTCCAAGAACATCTTAGCACAAGTCTTCGATTCCTCACCTGTGGCTTCTTTAAACAACATTACACGAACACGATAAACAGTCAGATATACCGGTGGTCTTGATCAATAAACGTATCGATTATTTTGTTTAACCATTTCACGTTTCAAGGTCGTAGTTTCGCAGTTCTTTTATTGAATTTAACTCTCAAAAATACGCCTTATTTAAAATGTTGTTAGTTGTTACATTTTATAGCTGAATAGCACCATAATATGGTAAAGGATTTTTATAGGTTTTATTTTATACTAGCTGTCCCGATCAGTAGTTTTCGTGTTAAAGCAAAAGTCTTATACAAAATCTGACCCCCCTCTTTCGTCCCTTTAGAGGGGTGGGGGGAATTTTTTTTATACACCAGATGTTAAGTTGGAAGAAGACAAATATATCTGTGAAAACGGCATTCAAATCGGATCAGTAGCAAAAGTCTTATACAAAATCTGACCCCCTCTTTTGTCCCTTTAGAGGGGTGGAGGGAAAAATTTTTATACACCAGATGTTAAGTTGGAAGAAGACAAATATATCTGCGAAACCCGCATTCAAATCGAATCAGTCGTTTTCGTGTGATAGTGGAACAAACATACAGACAGACAGACAAAAAAACTGACCACATTTTTGGCTTCTATAGCGATGTAGTGACACCCTCCGCTTATTATTTTTTGAATATCTTTAATGTACAGAATCGTCATTTCTACAGTTTTATTTATGTATAGATTCGCCTTATGGCCAGGGCTGTACCACGAAACGGTTTTGAGACTCAAAGAATTGGACGAGAATGCCGCATCCTACTCTGACAAACGAGAAATTCCGTTGTTAGAGCAGGACACGGCATTCTCGTCCGATTGTTTGAGTCTCAAAACGGTTTCGTAGTAGGCCTACTGATTCGAACGCGTAAAGGTCCTCTACACAATGGTCCATGCTGATTGCTGGCCTACTAGAGGCCATCGCCATTGTAGACATACGATACTGACATGGCCACCGTCCACCATATATTCATACTGGTCTACCCCTTGTAGTGGGCAAGCATGGACCATTGTGAAGGGACACCATATTTTGATTTTAACTTTGTACTCAGACAGTAACTTGGTAAAGCGAAACTTCAATTTTGCTAGAGTTAAGTGAGCAATGCGGTAATCTCAGCCCTCAGGCAATATATTTCCGAGCGTGACGGCGAGAGTGCTCAGTGCACACGGTACAAACGCACTACAGTGTTCAAGAACCGTTGAAACACATTTCAAACAGTTAAAATTTCAGAATCTATGCGAAAAGTATCGTTGCCACATAAAATGACCAGCTGAATAGACCAGATAATAATCCGAATTACTCAGGAAAGAATATGCATAAAATTATTATGATGGCTGATAGCTATCACTTAGGTATCAGTAAGAAAGTCCACTGACCTAATCTAGATTATCGTTAAAAGGTAACTCGTGTAAACTTATTATTTCTTAATTATTAATCATGACTCATAGTCTCTTTCACGGTATGGTGAAAAAGAGAGTTCTATTATTCGCGTTCATGTAAGTATGTATTTTGAAATGAAAATCTTAGGCAATATTCGATAATTGTTAGAATAACCATACCTACCAACGTTGGGTTAGTTTCAGTTTTAGTAAACCAGCAATTATTAAGAAAAATTATACATAATATTTAAGTTTTAAGTATATTAGTTAAGAGTTAAGACGTACGGCGATCTTAGGTTTCGTAAGCGACTAAAGTTATAAAGTAAGGTATACCGTATACCTTTTACTATACTATAGTAAACCAATATTAACTTATCACCTCTGTAGTGGCTCACCAGGTAGGAAGCCTGGCAGGAATTAGGTGACCCACATGCTCGTTGGAATCCAATTATATTGCGCGTTTCCTCGAAATGAAAATGTACACGCTCGGGGCACCGCACAGTCGAAAAATAAATTAAAATATTTATTGTATTATTTCATAAATGAAATTATTTATTAAATTGCAAATTAACGTATCAACCCCAAAGCGACAGCCGGCTGCCGCGTAACAATTGAAAATCTATTGTGTCTGCGATTTTCACGATCGAGGTATTTATAGTGGGTATTCTAGTTTCTTTCGGGTCAACCCTACAACAGTATTTCCATGAGGAATATGATAGGCACACTTCAATCCATAGTCCACACTAATCCTTACTTCCTTGCTAATATTTTTATATTATAAATACGAGAGTATGTCTGTCTGTCTGCCTGTTACCTCTTCACGCCCGCACCCTGGAAACTGCTGAATAGATTTTGCTGAAATTTGCTATGGAGATACTTCCCTCCTAGTCCCGGGAAGGACATTTAAGATACTTTTTATCCTGGTAAAATGTACGGTTTCCGCGCAACAAACGAATTTTGGTGCAACGGGGTTGAAGGCGTCATCTTGTATTTAAAAATAATATATGAGGCATACGATTTACGAATTTATAGTTCAATTTACACGGTTTGTGTCACACCGCACGTATTAAATGTTAAAAGTGTAAAAGTGAAATTTTGCAACCACGGTGCTATGGTTAAAAGTAAAAACTGCTATAGATTCCATTCCATGCTTGTACTGTGTACATTAGTGCATACAATTCGATTCGCAATGAGCCAGAAATAACCGCGGCAAATACAACAATATTCGCGATTTGGCGTGATCGCATACATCAAGGCGAAGTAGGGCAGGGCCGCGTCAGTGCCGGCGCTAGCGAGGGGCTCACCTGCCGCTGACGACACCTGCCCATGGTCACCGCCAGAGCGTAAAAATCGTGCTAACCTCCGATTTTTGCAATAGTGGATGAAAATTGAAAAGAAAAAAAAATGTGTACCTGATAACAAAAATAATAAAGTTTACCTATTGAAAAGTTGTGCTTTTGATTTTTAAATTATTCTCTTCCACTTCAAGTAAACTCATAAACTGTAAAATGTTGAAGAAAATTTGCATATTTCTTTCTTTTAAATATATAGCAAAATAATAAAATATATTATTACTTTTTTGATTTGTATCGTTGCTTATATTCCAAAGAAAGAAAACAAGTTGAAAAAATATATAATTTAGATTTAAAATTAATATTTTTGTATGTAGATGAGCATACCTCCAAATCAGGGTTGTTGCGAATATCCGCATCCGCATAGATTTGGACATTTGCATCTGCATCCGCATCCGCAATAAATCAATGCGGATTTTTATGCGGATGCGGATGTCATACAAGTTGCAACAAAAAAGAAAAAAACGGCGGGGCCTGTGAATAGCGCGTGCCGTTTGCGCGTGACAATGACCAATGGGAGCAAAAAAGCCGCACAATAGAGGGTTCCGTAGTTCCGCCAGTTTTTGATAAGTTTTGTATGGTCAATCAATGTACAATTATAACAATATTATGTTTTACACTACTATCAACATCATCTTAGTTACATTCAAAGGAATTTGAACGAAAAGTTCCTTTGTACTTCTCAATAACTTAAATGAAGTCTTCTTAGCCGTAATAATTTTCTTTTTAAATTTAGCATATTTCCTACTCCTGTGAATTTTTCCGCATACTTTTCAGAATCAACCGTTTATCTGGTAGAAGGGGGAGACACTGGACTCTAACGATTTTTTCCACTTTTAAACTTCATATTTCACAAATGGATCCTTAAATCGGAAAATGATCTTGGAATACTCGTAATATTTTTAAAAACCCTATCCAACGACATCACACACGGTGAAGTGGACGCGAAAAAAAAGACGAGTTGCACTCCGGGAATGCCGGCAGATTTGAAAACTTGATTATTTTATAGTGCCCAAGTGTGTGCGCAATACACAAGAACACTCTGGTTGTTACGCAGGAGTTATTTTATAGTGCCCAAGGTGTGCGCAATACACAAAAGCACTCTGGTTTAAATGAAACTAGGCCAGTTAAGCAGAAGTAATTTTATAGTATCATCATAATTTATAGTATCAGTGCAATACACAAGAGCACTATTCTTTACTCTCATAAGTCATAACCCAATGGAGCGGAAGACGGAATTTTATAGTGTCCAAGTGTGTATTGCGCACACACTTGGACGCTATAAAATTACCCCTGCGTAACTGGCCTAGTTTCATTGAAACCAGAGTGCTCTTGTGTATTGCGCACACACTTGAGCGCTATAAAATTACTCCTGAGTAACTATAACCTTGTTTCAAAACGCGTCGTGGCTGTTATCATTAGGGCCACAACACGGATTCGCGTCGTGGCTGTTTTTAAATGCTCAGAACGCGTCATGGCTTTTCTCGATATCACAACGCGTTGTATTCGAATAGCACGTCAGCCACGACACGAATTTCGCTTTGTGGTATTTCTGTGATTACCAGAACGCGTCGTGGCTGTTTTCACTAGGGCCACGACGCAAAATTCGCGTCGTGGCCGTTTCACTATTACCACAACGCGTTGTGAGCCATTTTTCAAAGACCGAAAACGCTCACTGAGCGTTTTCGGTCTTTGAGCGTAACATATATAAGTACTAAAGATTTGCTTAGCAAAGCAAACTTTCTTTTTTAAAAATTGTGTATTTGGTTAATTTTCAACGTAAACAAGAGCCATTGAATAACAGGAACAAGAAAAAAAAATTCTGAGCCGTTTTTATATGGTGAAATATTAATTTTTAATTATGTAACTAAAAAATTACAAGCACAAAAAAATTTTTGGTAAACTTTGCAAGTTATAGTGTAAAAAAGAAAATGACACCTCAAAAACAAAAATCCATTCACTATTACAATTTTCGGAGGTTAAAACCTCTGGCGACTGCACTATTATATTACATAGAACGGAGTTTACCTGCGATTCAAGTATCAATGCAAAAATAAGTCACAGTAACCTGTCAAACCAAACAACTACTGCGCTTCGTCGATTATAAGATTGAAAGTCTCATACATAATATTACATTTTGGTTCTTTTATAAAAGTTTAACCTATTTAGAAATAAAATACGGGAAAATTTACAACCGGTTCAAACTTTGTATCTGATCCTAAACCCATTATTTTAAGTGATCGAAGTAATATAAGTCAGGGGACTACCAGGTAGCACGATAATTATTAACACATCGATATTAACAACCAATTGTATTTTCCGTCCAAACCAGAGCAGTATTTTTCCTTAGAAACGTCGCACCGTCTCGACTGGCACGGGTGTGTACGGAACTTCATCAACTAACCGTTCTCAAGGCTACACCATAACGCCTAATGCCAAATTTAACGACTCTATGTGATTTGACATCTATACTGAAACCGGGACACTCCCTACTTCTAGGACTTACACATTTTAAGGCTGTTGCATCATTGCATGTACATTGTTCATCGTTTACTGTGTTCTCTGTAGTATCACTTAATGTCAATCGGATTGTAGTAGCAGCCAAAAAGTATTGTTCGAGACTGTATTCGCCCATAGGTTTTCGCCGCTGGCTCGATCGGACTCGAAGACCGAGGCTACACCGGTTATCTTGCAGAGCGGGGACGTAAATAAAACACGAGTAGTCGAGGAGAACATTTACCCCGAAACGCACCTCGCTGACCTGGCTCGAGCGAATGCCGTATAGTGAGCCGCTCCGATTCGCATGTTTTCTGTCTCACTTTTACTATCGGAGCGGCTATTTTTACATAAATTGTGTGAAAAAATGTGTGAATTCTGTTAACTTTTAGATTCACTTAACTGTAATTATGTAAAATATAAGTTTCGATATTTAGAGTAAGTTAAATATTGTAGAACGATGAATAAAGAATTTCCCCGAAATGCGTTTCAATTACCTGGCTCATGGAAAATAGGGAAAATATTATTTTCCCTATTTTCCATGAGCCAGGTAATTGAAACATGGAAAATAGGGAAAATAATATTTTCCCTATTTTCCATGAGCCAGGTAATTGAAACGCATTTCGGGGAAATTCTTTATTCATCGTTCTACAATATTTAACTTACTCTAAATATCGAAACTTATATTTTACATAATTACAGTTAAGTGAATCTAAAAGTTAACAGAATTCACACATTTTTTCACACAATTTTCTTAATATTTTCCAAACTACTTATGTTACACAACTAATTTTTCCTGTAAGATAGACAAGAGATAAAATATAGTTAATTTAATAAGTTAATAAGTTATCTAATATAACTTATTAACTTATTAAATTAACTATAGGTATTTTATCTCTTAGGGAGCCACAGATTTATCGTAATTCACTTTTTAAAGTCTATTTGTAAAAACACTAATTTGCACTGAGTCTATTTCTCACATATCACTTTAATTAGTTTATATGCACTCACTATACGTTTTTCGGGAGCGAGGCCGCTATCCTCAACAAGTATAATATTATAAACTACGTAACAGTAGCAGGCTAGCAGCAGTGATTCCAATTTCAGTGTTCACTTGTTAAAATTCTTCTCTTTCTTTTATGTGAAAAACGAAAGAGGTAACGTGATACAAATCCGAGCATTAAATGAAATTGCATTAGGTTGTTACTTGTTAGACGTCTCAAGACGTAGTCTCTACTCTCTACGTTAGGGCATCTAAGATAACATGATTGGTCAATTTTGTTGTAATTAAACTAGTAGGGATATTGTATCAATTGTAATACGTTGGTATTTTATTATTTTGCCTTTCTCTAACTAAACTGGATGGTATAAGAAATATTGAATACGCGCAGAAATTTCGATCGCTTTCAAATAAATTGTATATAATATACGTATTATATTATACGATAGAACATAATGAACTAGTGTTAAATATACCTAAATACATAGTAAAAGTGTATAGTTGATCAATACCATTAGTTCCGTTCCAGCAGCAGAGTTTAACTCAATACTCAGTAACTCATATAACTCAGTACGCAGTACTCACAAGTCATAACTCATGGCAAACCTTGCCGTTTCCTTGACATCCACTCCAACTAAACATTACGAGCCTAATATATTTATTATTATAAAGAAGCTGTTATGATGTATTTAGTCTTTGTAAAAAAAAGTTTCAAAGTCTCATTATAACTTTGTTTACCTATAGAAGGATATTGACATGTTTTGTGTTACGAGTTTAAACAATAACAATAAGGAAAACAACAATGTTATTAAGCAATAAACACGTGAGAATTCTCCCACGTCCTTAAGTTACACTTCTTCTAGGTCATAGCCTATCAGTAGTACCTTAAGTACCAGTTACCAGCAGTTGTACTGGTAGGGTCACCTCGTATTGAGTGGAGTTATTTACTCTGTTGGCCTTCAAAAGGTTCAAAGACCAAATATAGTGTAGCTAGAAATCCACGCAAACATTCGCAGCGAAAGTACTGTGTAGTGTGAACCATTGTCGCCAATCCGAAACTTGTACTAAGCTAAATATAGTTCCAATGCGTTTATAGCAAAAAAAAGTGCTGCCTACTAGGGTCATTAATTATTCGAAGCCAATAACATATACCCCGAGTACTTCATCGTTTACTTAAGACAATAATTGACATGACGTGCTGCCGCCTCCTGTTGCTTATAGTTTTCCACATTCCGGAATATTCTAATACACAACACCGAATAAGAGCGTTTTCACACGACACACGACCCGACACGACAAAATGCGGTGACGATTCCGTGGGCCATACATTTCTATGTACCGTTTTCACACGGAACGACACCGCACAGCACGACACACGATTTTGAGACGACAATCCGCTATGTCGTCACGTTTTTTAGCACAGATAAAAAAATTACAAAGATATTATGAAAGTTGTCTGTGGATCATTTGAGGCAACTAAAATTACTGCTTTATATTAAAATACAATATGCCCCGCGTACCACTTGACGTTAAAAAGGATCGAACTATCTTTTAAAATTATATTGTACAAAACCCAACCATAGATGACATAATATTTTTAAGTACTAATGGCTGGTTTACACGTACTAAGTTGATAAGTAGTTAACTTAATTTTAAATTTGTAAATTGTAAACACAAAATTTAGTAGCCAATAGCAAGTTAAAATTTAGTTAAGTAAGTATAGGGTCATAAGTTAAAATTTAGTTGACCATTTATCTACTTATCACGTGTAAACCAGCCATAAGTGAATGCGGTGTCGTCGCAGAAATCGTCGCTCGTGTGAAAACGTTCAAACGACACGGTTCATAGACAATTTATATTTGTCTATGAACCGTGTCGTGTCGTGTCTCGTGTGAAAACGCCGTAATCCTAAAATTCACCTTGTCAGTGCGTTGTTTGTAAACCTTCGGAAGGTCACAGCTGTGTCTTCCCAGTTCCCATACACAGATACGTTGGTTCATCCATATTTGAAGACATGAGCTGTAGATGACATATTTTTTCCATAAATGGATAAATGGACCGAGAAAATGATTTGATTTGAATTTAAAAAATATGAAAATAATAAAATAAATTAATAAAAATGGAAAAAAGTGCATGAAAAGTGTATAGGTATTATTAATTTATTACTCGTACTGTGAAACATGAATTTCCAGTTTCCACCAAGAAGTTATGGTACACATTCTGCATTCAATTCAATCTATATTCAATTATGGAACATTCTACAATATTACATGATGGTGATTGTGATTTAAACTTTGTCTCATGTTCATCCAGCGATAGTGACGATAGTTTCTTGAGCGCAAATTTCGTTTCTCTTGATGAAGCTTTGAGCACTTCCTTCTCAAACGTTGAGAAAAACCTTAACGTTGTGCATATTAACGCCCAGAGTATACCGGCTCACTACACGGATCTCCTATCTTCCTTTGGGGGTAGAACGCAAATTGATGCAATTCTGGTATCGGAGTCGTGGCTCAAGCCTTGCCTTCCGTCAACCAGCTATTGCTTACCTGGGTATAAACTAGTTCGTAACGATCGGGTGGGTAGAGGTGGAGGTGGTGTTGCGATGTATATCAGATCTGATTTGGAACACACACTTGTTAGCTCGTCTGCACAACCTCCACCTCCCGATTCTCCGGAGTACCTACTAGTTGAAATACAACTGACTGTTACTAATAAGGTTCTCCTAGGAGTTTGCTACTGTCCTTCATCTCAAATGGACTACTTTTTGACTTTTGAACACACACTGGAGACTTTTATACCAAATTACAAGCACTCTATTATCATGGGAGATTTTAATACTTGCATGGCTAGGGGCGATTTGAGATCTAGGAAGCTTGCTTCTATTTTAGATAGCTGTAGTTTACACATGCTCCCTCTCAATCCTACCCATACCTCCCCTGGCTGTACACCATCTTTATTAGACCTGATGTTTGTGCAGAACCCGGATCTCGTGGCAAAACATGGGCAGTGCTCTGCGGATTTATTTTCGTATCATGATTTAATTTACATTTCATATAGGATGCGCCCCCCTAAGGTCAAAAGAAAGGTACTAATGCAAAGGAACTTTTCGAATCTGGATGTGGAAAGCTTAAGACGAGATGCAAAAAATGTCGACTGGTCATCGGTGCACAGTGTTGATAATGTTGACGATAAGTTAAACGTTTTCAACACTCTGCTCACCGATCTCTATGACAGGCATGCACCCATCAAACCCGTCAGAATTAAACATTTACCGGCGCCTTGGCTGACAGACGACTTAAAGCACTTGATAAAGCAAAAGCATGCGGCGAAGACAAGGTACAAGCTATCAAATAGTACAGAGCATCGCGAAAAATATGTGAAACTTCGAAACCGCTGTAATAAACTATGCAGGGATGCCCAACGACGGTACATCCACTCATCTGTGGAGAATGGAGATCCCAGTCGCGTCTGGAAATTTCTAAAGACACTAGGAGTTGGTAAAAATTCTGATGGTTGTCAGAACCCCTGTGTTGACGCTGACACATTAAACCGTCACTTTACTTCACCACCTAATCAATTCGATCAGAGACTAAAATTGCACACCCTGAACTGCCTCTCCCACTCATCTACTCCCGAGTTTCCGACATTCCAACTCAACCAATTCACTGGGGATGACGTTAAAAAACATATTATGTCCATCTCCTCGAATGCCGTCGGTGAGGACGGAATTAGTCGCAAAATGATAATACCTGTTTTAGACATAGTTTTGCCGGTGCTTGTCTACATCCTTAACCATTGTGCTACGTCTTCCGTGTTTCCCTCTACTTGGAAAGATGCCACCATAATCCCGCTACCAAAAACTGCTCGACCAAAACTGGTGTCTGACTTTCGGCCAATTTCTATATTACCATTTCTGTCCAAAGTTTTTGAGCGACTTATAGGTGAGCAGCTAACAAATTACGTGATGCAAAATAACCTGCTCAGTACCTTTCAGTCAGGTTTTCGTCGTGGGCACAGTACGACTACTGCTCTAATTAAGGTCACTGACGACATTAGACGTGGAATGGATAAAAAGCAACTTACATTGCTGACATTACTAGATTTTAGCAGTGCATTTAATGCTGTCGATCACGACGTGTTGATAAGTATGCTTAGGGTTTATAACTTTTCATCTCAAGTTATTGAGCTATTTCGCAGCTACCTTGTGGGGCGTCGACAAAGAGTAAAGGTAGCCAATAATTCTTCTGATTGGTCTATGATCATTACTGGTGTTCCTCAGGGTGGTGTGCTGTCTCCACTACTCTTTTCTCTTTTTATAAACAGCATCACACAATCGTTAACCTCATCTTTTCACCTCTACGCTGACGACTTCCAAATTTATTGCCAATCATCCCCACATGACATACATGCTGCTATACATAAACTCAACAGTGACCTTAACTTAATTTGTAACTGGAGTAAGAGCCATGGCCTCTATATTAACCCAGCTAAGACGCAGTTAATACTTATTGGTAGTCCTGGGCTAATATCTCGGGTCGACTTTGGATGTATACCTCCGGTGGTTGTGAATGGCGTTGTAATTCCCTTTACCAAATCAGTTAAAAATTTAGGAGTATACATTGACGAAACATTATCATGGTCACAACACATCAAAGAGATCAGTAGGAAAATATACGCAACCTGGCACTCTCTATCTCGCCTACGTTACCTACTTCCCATTCCCACAAAAATTAAGATCGCTGAATCACTATTTTTACCTACGCTGGACTATGCAGACGCGTGTTTTGTAAATCTCACAGAGGACCAGCTAAACAAACTCGAGCGATTGCAGAATCTGGCTATTCGATTTATCTTCGGCCTTCGCAAATACGACCACATCTCCGAATACCGTGCAAAGCTGAAGTGGTTGCCTATTCGCCTTCGACGGGATGCTCGCCTTCTTTCTCTCGTTTATTCCACTATACATGATCCGCATTTACCTTCATACTTAAAAAATAACTTTCTATTTCGACAGGCACACGTTAAAAATTTGCGATCAGTGTCTAATTTGCTCCTGGAAATGCCTGTACATTACACCAAATTTTATGGCTCATCCTTTGCTATTACCGGAATAAAACTTTGGAACGCTTTACCAAGAGACATCAAAATGTCTAAAACACTATTTCGGTTTAAGACCTTGGTCAAGAGACATTTCCTTGCTATCGCATATAATGATGATTGTTGATAGTAATTGAATAACTTGAATTCATTCTCTCTCTTATCGCTAACAATAATAATTATTATAATTCGACTATAATATTATAATATGTAAGTATATATTATATATATGTATATATATATATTTTTTTGTTTGTATGTATGTATAAATAAATATATTGATATGTGTATATTGTATATATGTATTTTAGTATTTGAGTCTAGGTAGATATGTATGTATCTGTGTATTTATTAGATATATGTATCATGAATAATAATATATAATTTTATTTTTCTTGTATATTATGGCACATTCACCTGATGTATATATAATATAATGTTTCCTCTACCCGTGGTTGCCTGGAAGAAATTACTAATTAGTAATAAGGCCGCCATTGTGTTATACTTGTGTTATTTATAATTAATGTTCTTGATTTTTCAATTTTATGTGTGCACAATAAAGAGTATTTATTATTATTATTATTATTATTATTATATCTATACTAATAATAAATGCGAAAGAATCTCTGTCTGTCTGTCTGTCTGTCTCGCTTTCACACCAAAACTACTGAACCGATTGTAATGGAATTTTGTACACAGAGAGTCTAAAGCCTGAGAAAGGACATAGGCTACTTTTTAACTGGAAAAAGGGATTGTAAGGGGGTTTAAATGCGTAAATTTGTTCAAATTAAGTTAGTTCCAAAAATTCATAACAGATGGCGCTAAGAGTCGCCTACAACGCGCTATTGCTTGCTCATGTGTCTTTCTATAAGAGGTGGTAACATGTTTGATGTTAATTTAGGTCTTTCGATTCTTTCTATTGTTATCACGTTATTAAAGCTAAAGTTGTGTAATGGGGGCTAAATAAGCTTTAAAATTTGGTATAAATATAGGGCGAAATAGGAGAAAAAACCTTTTTAAGGCTTAATATAATACATATTTCAAAAAAGTAAAAAACCAAATTATCAACTTATGTATTGCAAAGCAGTAGATTTTTTTTATATATTCATTTGATAAATAATGAAGGAGTAAAGTGGTTTCATTCAACGATTTGGAGGTGATTTTGTTTTTTATTTCTTTATTATGTGATACCGATAGAAAAAAATATGGCAAAACCAAATTACGTATCATATCATGTAGATTACTAATTATTTTTTTCAGATATAAGGGAAGAGACCTAATGGCAGAGACTTTAAGGAAACATGAAACATTTGAATGTTATAAAATATATATTTATGAATCTAAAGGATTGATAACTTCTTCCATGTCTTCAGTAACTCTTACAAAATAAAACTATTATAATTATTCTCTGACAAAACAATAAAATAAAATATTATTGGTCTTTTTGTAAACTTAGTCAAAAGAACTAATAGATGACATCACAATAAACGAACATCACTAATAGTAGACACCAATATGAACTAATAGTTGACATAGAACATTAAATTACATTTTTCATATTATTAGGTTTTTATTTGCCGTTTTTCAAAAGATTTCATTTATTTCATCATAATAACTACATGCATCAGAAATATTATCCACGTTGTCTCCAGATTCTATCCATTCTTCTTCCATGTTGAGACTATCTTTCCTTTTATTTTTATTTTTCATATTTTTTTCCTAGCAAATTTATTTTCAGTCTTTAGTCTCCATGCTTCTCTTGCCTCTTCTTTTTTCTTCTTTCTTTTCTCAGCTCTCCTTTTTCTTCTTTTTACTGCTAAAAAACTAAAGCAATCGATTTTTAGACCAGTACAAGGTCTAATATTAGACACCATGTTGACATGACACAAAAATGGTTTTCGGTACAGTAGTTCTAAGTTGTTAGTTTGTTAATAGAATTATATTTTCAGAGACTAGTGATGATATTTACAGTAGGATAAACTACAAAATAACTTTAGTATATGTATTGCAAAACTAAAAGATAAGATCCATGTCATCTATTAGGTTTTTTACATTTTCAAGAACTAATAGTAGACACCCTTTATATTGTTAGGGAAAATTGATAAAAAATCATAAATAAACATTAATTAGTGTTTAAAACATGACCATTAATCCAATGAAATCAATAGAATTCACAAAAAATCAAATAAGTGTATTCAAAACTAACGTGCAAAATTTCGCCTTCCTTAACCTATTTGCTAAGAAATTGCCGAGCGCGTGTCGACGCGGTCACATTGTTTACGAAAACTGATCTCATTTTAATATTTTGTCACATCAACAGATAGCTTGAGAAGCTTATAAAATTTACAGTGTTGAGAAATAAGTAGAGTAATTCTTATTTTTATGGTATTTTTTTCGTAAGTGTCATCTGTTAGTTAGTGTCTGGCATTAGGTCTCCTCCCTTAGTAACTTACATTGTACAGTTGTAAAGTTAAGCACACCGCAATCACAAGATTAATTTCGGCGAACGTCACTTTGTTCATATTATATTTCTCATAATATTTTACTACATTTCAATGGATCGGGAACGAAAGACTGTATCCAGGATTATATTATTTTCATTTCATTTATTTTTCAATATTATTATTTATTACCATCACCACGAACGTAAAAAAATAACCAACACATTTTCGGAGCGAGTAGGTATTCCGGTTTTCAATTTACCGGGAAATTGTTTTTTAAACTTTTGTTTTTATAAAAAACGATAAGTACAATATTATAAGGATTCAGAATATTACCATGGTCTACAAGTATTAAGTACCCCATATTAATTTAATGTGTTAAAATATTATTTATTGAAATCAGTTTACTTTAAAAAACGGTCTAGACCTTGTATGGCATAGGAACAGTTTATTAGGTTATTGAAATATGAGTAATGTGTTCGACCGTGGTCCGCGGTGCGCGAAGAGACGGGCCCGTTGCGTTATAGCGCCTGGCCACGCGACGCCCGCCCTGCCCAAGCCGACAAAGTCGCCCACCGCTCGTACATATACTATGTAATTTTAATTACATTTAAACTAGGGGTGGGCCGAAATTCGTTTTACATTCGGTTTAACCGAACTTCGGCAGCTTGAACCGAACAACGTCATTCGGCCGAATTTCGGTTAAAATGCCGAACATTCGGCACTAAATATACTTGCACTATCATAATAGAAATTATTGAAAAAAAGACATAGTATCTGTACTAACAGTGAAATAAAATAAGTCTGATATACAAGAACTATACCTACTCATTACTCATTCATAGTCATTTACTTATTTGAATTACAAAAAGTAATCATACGTGATAAACAAAAAAACTTAAATTGGTCTTTTTAACGACCCAGTCTCAAAAATTTTTGGTTACTTACAAACAAAACACAAAATTAAACCGCTCTTCTTACTAACCAAACCAGCCTTAGAAATCTTTCTTACTTAATAAAAAGGCAAAAATTTTGACTTTACTCTTTACAATTTACAAATGACTAGCTGGCTAACGGCCGTGGAAGTGCGGAGTGTGGGCGGGGCACACCTAGCAATATCACAGAATACATAATATTAGTATTTGCAGCAAGTACGTAAACAATTCACAACACGAAAAAGCGGGGAGAAATTGAACCGAAGTTCGGCCGAACTTCGGCCGAATTTTTAATTTTTGCCGAATGTTCGGCCGAAGTTCGTATTCGGTTCAAACCACATTCGGCCCATCACTAATTTAAACGCGAATAAATAGTAAACTATAAATCCATACTTTTACTTAATTTGTTTAATATTATAAATGCAAAAGTGTGTATGTCTGTCTGTCTGTATGTCTATCTGTTACCTCTTTACGCCCAAACCACTGACCTGATTTTGCTGGGTAATGGGTATGGAGTATACATATATACCTAGTATTGGTCACTTAAATGGAAGGTAAAGAGCTAATCTACATTGAACTTTGATTAAAGTCTGACCAGAATATAAGGTAATGTATAATATTATATTATAATATCGGTGATTGATTCTCAGAACGTGGGCGAAGGCGCGGAATCGCGTGATCATGGTACTCCATCACCTAACCTCTATTACGTAACTACTAATAATAGGGCCTAAACGCTAATTAGTGTCTTATTATAGACTAATTATTTGACGAAATGCTCGGCAAGTTTTTGTGGAGAAATTCCTAAAAAAAGGGAAATATATACTTACTTATAAGAATTCATAACACGTTTGCTTGCCCATACAAAATTACAAATCTCAAAGCCCTTTTAGCAATGTTACTTTGACAGTGAACTCTACATAAGGGACACATACACACCCTAATGTATTATCAGTTATCGCTTAGTTTTGTTACAATCTGTAGAAGAAAAGCTAGCTGTTAGAAGTGAGAAGATTAAAGAGATGTTAGATGAAGTATAAAACTTTACAACCGGGCTGAAAATCAACTAGAACAAAGAGCAATCATTACGACGTTCAATTTTACAACTCACGGCCTCGTAAATTATTATGATTGTTACACGCGCCCGCGCACGCAGAAACGGTAACAATTAATAGGTGAAATTATATAAATTTATATTTGATAAACAACTAGACGCGTGGAAACTGTACTTACATTTTTCGGGAAAAAAAGTATTCTATGTCCCGGGCTTCAAAGGATCTCCATACCTTTAAGCCAAATCGGGTCAGCGTTTTGGCCGTGAAAAGGTAACATCAGACAGAGAGACAGACACATTTTCGCATTATAAAATCTATTAAAAAATATGAATATCATATCATATAAACCAACGACCGCATAACTCGCACACAAATAGATGGTCCCATCTTCTTTTGGAGTGGCTACCGACTATTCGGCGGAACAGAGGCAGACCGCAGACACAAAGACGCGCAACGCGACGAACTGAATGTTTTAGTAATTTTTGACGTGACAACGTCTTATAATTCGATATGGGCTGCGCGCACGAAAAAACATGACGCAATATGCGGCGTTACCTCGCGGCGGCGGCGGAATGATGTTTAGCCTATGCATCCTGGCTACTAATTTTTTATTATTATTATTCGTAGCTGGCTACAAACTAAATACTTAATATAATGAATGCTTTCTATTCATATCCTGTTCAGTCGTTTCAACGAAAATGAAATATATATTTATGCGTTGTTTTTACGTTTTCCACTGTAAATCATACGCCATATCTAAAAATAACAAAATAAATATTCAAGTATCTGGTATTGAATCTAGGTCGTGCAAAAATACATTATTCGTAGAGCAAAAAAACATTAGATTCCTAAGTTCTAACGATTGAGCGCCGTAGATAGTCGCTGGTAGAACCGATGTGCTTTATTTCAATCATATTATATCTCGTAGGTCCGAAAGTGGAAAACCGGGTAATTATAGAAATAATAATATAATATGCAGGTTATTGTCGCACAAATCCCGTCCGCCCAAAACGTATTACTTATTAATTATTTGCTACTTAGATACTTAGTAGAAGCCAGTTAGGTATTAGTATAGTATAGTATATAAGAATGTATGTTAGAAATGCAGTAGACAGGTACCCAATACCCATATTATAGTCCATAACAGAAAATACCCAATGTAACTAAGCTAGAATTTGCTGATCACAATCACACTTCCCGGTACAATTTCACGGTAAATTAAAATCACATTGTGTACCTCCTATCGTACAATTGTTAATCAGGACAGTGAGGTCGTACTGATTGTAATGGAGTTAGCAAAAACTACGGGAAGTGAGACCTTGCCGGTTCACAAGTCACAGACCACATTCCACAAAATATATCCTAGTCATTAATTATCCTCTCTTCCGTCTCAGTGAAAAAATTATGGAATGGGGATTGTCCATTTTTTTTTAAATTTTGCTCATTACAAAAACATTTCGAGGAATATATAAACGAAAAAAATACCCATTAGTTACTTATATTTTTGAACAAATATGTTTATTTAACCTTAGTTTGACCTTCAATGGCGTTAAATTAGCAATAAATTCGATCAACATTACGTTTCGAACTTTTGGTAAGCTTCTCGTATCAGCTTTCACATAATGATAACTTGCATTTGACGAACCAGCCGTTATAAATAAGATTGAAAGGAAAAAAACATACTGCAGAGGTCAATTGGCCGCCGATGATGACGTCAGAGCGAAACTTTAAAAATTTATTGAGAAAAACTAGCCAATGAATTTCAAAATTATTTAATTTATATTCTTAAAATACCCTACTTTAACGAAAAAAATATAAAAGTAAGGGAAAGGCGCTAATGGTAGACACTGAACTAATAGAAGACACTTACGACAAAAATGCTATAAAAATAAGAATTATTCTAATTATTTCTCAACACTGTAAATTTTATAAGCTTCTTATGCTATCTGTTGATGTGAAAAAATATATTAGGAATGCCTTCGGGAACAAAATTTTAAAATGGGATCAGTTTTCGTAAATGATGTGACCGCGTCAACACGCACCCGGCAATTTCTTAGCAAAAAGGTTAAGGAAGGCGAAATTTTGCACGTAAGTTTTGAATACATTTATTAGATTTTTTGTAATTTCTATTGACTTCATTGGATTAATGGTCATGTTGTTTACACTAATTAATGTTTATTTATGATCTTTTATCCATTTTCCCTAACAATATAAAGGGTGTCTACTATTAGTTCTTGAAAATGTAAAAAACCTAATAGATGACATGGATCTCATCTTTGAGTTTTGCAATACATACTAAAGTTATTTTGTGCTTTATTCTACTGCAAAAATCATCACTATTCTCTGAAAATATAATTCTATTAACAATCTAAGAACTTAGAACTACTGTACCTAAAAATGGACATGGTATCTAATATTAGACCTTGTACTGATCTAAAAATCGATTGCTTTAGTTTTTTAGCAGTAAAAAAAAGAAAAAGGAGAGCAGAGAAAAGAAAGAAGAAAAAAGAAGAGGCAAAAGAAGCATGGAGACTAAAGACTGAAAATAAATTTGGTAGGAAAAAAAAGTCGGGTTGCACTCCGGGAGTGCCGGCAGAAGTGAAACCTTGATTATTAACGTTGTGCAATTTTTTTAACCCATTTTTTATGAAAATCAATTATAAAAATTTAATCGATCGTAAGGGTTTCGATTAATTTAAAAAAACGATTTTTTTAATTAATCGAAACCCTTACAATCGATTAAATTTTTAACCCATTTTTATGAAAATCGATTATTAAAAAATCGATTTTTTAAATTAATCGAAACCCTCACAATCGATTAAATTTTTAACCCATTTTTATGAAAATCGATTATTAAAAAATCGATTTTTTAACCTAACCGAAACCCTCACAATCGATTAAATTTTTAACCCATTTTTATGAAAATGGATTATTAAAAAATCGATTTTTTAAATTAATCGAAACACTCACAATCGATTAAATTTTTAACCCATTTTTATGAAAATCGATTATTAAAAAATCGATTTTTTAAATTAATCAAAACCCTTACGATCGATTAAATTTTTAACTCATTTTTATGAAAAACGACTATTAAAAAATCGATTTTTTAAATTAATCGAAACCCTTACAATCGATTAAATTTTAAACCCATTTTTATGAGTCGATTATTAAAAAAACGATTTTTTTAATTAATCGAAACCCTTACAATCGATTAAATTTTTAACCTATTTTTATGAAAATCGATTATTAAAAAATCGATTTTTTAATTAATCGAAACCCTTACAATCGATTAAATTTTTAACCCATTTTTATGAAAATAGATTATTAAAAAATCGATTTTTTTTTATTAATCGAAACCCTTATAATCGATTAAATTTTTAACCCGTTTTTTATGAAAATCGATTTTTAAAAAATCGATTTTTTTAATTTATCGAAACCCTTACAATCAATTCGAGTTCAAGTTCAAGTTCGAATTCTAGTTCGAATTCGAGCTCGAGTTCGAGTTCGACACAAAACACTACTCTCCATCTCCAACCGTCTTACGGTTTTTCCAAGGATTTTCGATCAGCACGAGAATCTGACGCGAGTTTCACAGTTTTTACCCATCCCACAAATTAAGTGCTCAACGCCGCTAAAGAAGTTTTCACTTTAAAAATATGAAAAATAAAAGAAAAGATAGTTTCAGTATGGAAGAATAATGAATATAATCTGGAGACAACGTGGATAATATTTCTGATGCATGTAGTTACTATGATGAAGTAAATGAAATCTTTTGAAAAATGGCAAATAATGACCAAATAATAGGAAAAATGTAAAATGTAATGTAAAGTTCTATGTCTACTATTAGTTCATATTGGTGTCTACTATTAGTGATGTTCGGTTTTTGTGATGTCATCTATTAGTACTTATGACTAAGTTTACAAAAAGACAAATAATATATTTTTTAATTGATTTGTCAGAGAATAATTATAATAGTTTTATTTTGTAAGAGTTACTGAAGACATGGAAGAAGTTATCAATCCTTTATATTCATAAATATATATTTTATAACATTCAAATGTTTCATGTTTCCTTATAGTGTCTGCCATTAGTTCCCTTCCCTTATATGTGATTTTTTTGGACAATGCCCATTGTTAACAAATTTTGAGAAGAGGGCTACCGGCTATGCCCTACCTGTACCTACTGAGGGTAGCCCGTAGCGTAGCTTTTTATGATTACTTTATTAATTTATTATGCTTCTTGTTTGTATATTTTGTACTTACTACCGTAGTCCATAGTTCTATATTATCATTGTGATGTCGCTTTTGGTCCCAGCAGAATATCAGTGCAGCAATCTTGCTGCTAATGCTGAGCTGGGATCCATTTTTGGCATCATTTTGTTCTTGCGTCTGTTTGTAAATATTGTGTTGTGTGATGTGCAAAATAAATGTTTCTTATTCTTATTCTTATTCTAATATTTTTTTTGTAACGATAAATAATTCTGATTGTCGATTTTTTATTAAGTAGTTAAAAATTTTGTAGCGCTATTCATAAACTGGAGATACTTGAGAGGCTAATCTAATGTTTTGAATTATTATTTTATTCAACATTTTTGTTATATTGTAAAATGATTCCAAAATGTTACGAGTTGGCTTGTCATACGACTGCAACTAGAGCTAAAGTTGTGACTTAATGTGCCTCTCTATATAGAAAGCCAGACATTCGATCTAACTACATAGTTAAAAAAATGAAAATATATGAAAACTCGCTACAAAATTAAGTAATATGCAAACTTAAGTTTTTTGAAAGGTTTATAAATCAGTGTTTGCTCTTGGGGTACTGCGTTTTAGAATATTATCTGTGTGTCTGCAATCAGCTGCAATCGGCCTGCAGCTGCAGGCGACGCAAGCGGGCCAAGGCAATGTAATTCAACACATCGTTGTAACTAATACGGACACTTTTATATTCACAAATATCATATAAACGGGCTTTGGCCTACCGGCCACCGCACATACCCACCACTATATTATCTCGGACTGTGTCGCAGGATCGACAGCGGTATCCAACCACGATAACACGATAGCCCGAGCGACATGCTGAGAAAGAAAGAAGAAATCAGAAGTAGGATATAAACTATAGTAGAGGTCTGAGGTACTATAAATTATATTTCCTAATCTAGTAATCGTTGCTTTTATCGCCAGGCTTAACAACGTCTGGTGGATAAAAACATTCAAATCATATTTAAAAGCAAAACTTTACTTCGCGCGTACATTCCTAGACTTTCCCTGAATAACGACAACGGCATTAAGCCTGCGTACACTAACCTTGAACAATCGGTTTCCGTTATCAGGACGTGTCGTGACGTCACCCCCCTCCTGGGGCGGTGACGTCACGGGGGGAGGCGTGGAGTGCGGCCTCGTAGGTCAAGGTCTGTCGGGAGTGTAACGGGACCAGACAGGGGCGCGTATGTAGAGCAGTAGGTACCTTTGTGTTTTGTGTTGCGTGTTTACAATGTACGATTATTTCCGATGCTTGTCGTTAATTAAGTATATTGTAGCACTGGTGTCTGTAATATTGCTCTTAGTAACAGTAAAATATAGATATTTAAGTATCTATTAATTATTATAGCAGGAAATTATAGATTTTTATGAGTAGCGTTTCGATTAATTTTGTTGAATAATTAACTACGACTAGATTATTTAACATTTTCTTAATACATAGTTAAATCATTAAGGTACAAAGATACCCATCTATAGATAAGATTGAGAAACCTAATACTCACCTAATAGCATAATTGATACTTGATAGTAACAACTAACAAGGCTCAAAGTTTCGTTGGTGACCCACCCTATTTTTACGTAGCCATCAAGAAGCTAATATCCAGAAAGGAACATAAAGTGAGCTTTGGGAATCCCGGCTGCGTAAATGTCAAGACTGTTTGTCGTACAGTGTTACGTCGACGAATATAGCCAGTTATGGGCCAGTTTCACGGCCAACTGGCTTTATTTGGTCAGCTGTGCATGTTTAAGGTTTATTACGTAAAGTCTCAACTCTCAACATAAAATCAAAAAAGTGAAACAAAGCTTAAAGATAAAAAATATGCTGTAAAGAGTTGCGAGCTCGATTATGTAAAAAAAACTGCATTAAGTATATCAGTTACTTACTTGGATATGTTTTGAAATTATCACGTCTTACGTTATATTATTGATCATGTGAATAATTTATTAACTAAACGTGCGTATACCGAATGTGGCTAAATAACGTTATTCTAATTATTTTTTTGCGTTAATTAACTTGGTAAATGGTAGGTGAAACATTTCCTCCTTTCAGACCAATTTATTTTTTACCCACGTTTTTTGCTGACGTAAATAGCGTCCTTGGTTCTTTGAATGGGTAGATGTTATCAAAATCTACCCCTCACGCACTTGCCTAGATAACAACATGCTGAACACGTGCAGTACATAAGTTGCTA
The DNA here is from genome assembly GCA_937595015.1 of Polyommatus icarus. Classification (NCBI taxonomy): domain Eukaryota; kingdom Metazoa; phylum Arthropoda; class Insecta; order Lepidoptera; family Lycaenidae; genus Polyommatus; species Polyommatus icarus. The sequence goes on from OW569326.1 coordinate 6,746,320, forward strand.
GGGGTCGAATTCATTCCCATCTAAATGCGATTACAAAATATGTTCCTAGTGTCCGACTATACTAATTATTAATAAGAAATTCGGATTGTATGACGGCTGACTAGCCTAGCCGTCATACAATCAGAATTGAATATTAAATATGAGAATTAATCCCCTTGCGAGAAAAACATAGTTACAGATACTCGTGTAAATCAAGTTATATTTTAATATTCACTAGCGACCTGCCCCGGCGTCGCACGGGTATAAAATATATAGCCACTGAAAAATTATAAAATATAGCCTTCCTCAATGAATGGGCTATCTAAGACTGAAAGAATTTATCAAATCGGACCAGTAGTTCCTGAGATTAGCGCGTTCAAGTTAACCCTTTCAAATAATTTTCCCCGTTTTTTCCACATTTTCCTCTATTTCTTCGCTCCTATTAGTCTTAGCGTAATAAAATATAGCCTATAGCCATCCTCGATAAATAGTCTATCTAACACTGAAAGAATCATCAAAATCTGTTGCGTAGTTTTAAAGATTAAAGGGAACAAAGGGACATGAGGGAAAAAAGGCGACTTTGTTTTATAATAAGTATAGATTAATCACGAACAAGTAACTTAGAAATCAGTTCAATGTTAATGTTAAAAAATCTAAGTAATTAGTTCGCGCTAGGCAGCTCATGGTTACTTATACAACCACTGTTATATCAATCCTCTTACCATACTTACGGCTTTATAAACGAGACAATCTTGTTATATTTAATTGTCTAAAGTTAATCTTGTATATTGACACGCGAAATGCGGCGCGGCCTGCGACCCGCACGCTCACATGCCCGCACGCACGCTCGCACGACCGTACTAGCATCGTACGCGTACAGCACCCTCTAGTAAGGTTTCCTATTAGGTCAAGGATATGAAGATATCGCATGAACTATTAATCTACAACATTAAGCAAATTAGTTGTTGAAACCATGTTTTTTTTTATTTTTTTTTATTTTTTGCATTTTAATATTTTAAGGGCATTTTTAAATACTTCCTGGTGCCGGATAGGCTATCCACAACTTATTTGACAGTTTCTCCATACTCTTATCTGTCAAGTTAAGTGGTGGATAGCCTATCCGGCACTTATCAGGAAGTGGTGAAACAGGCCCTAAGGAGAATAAATGTTTTTCAAATTTTCATAATAGCTGCAATTTTATCTAATATACCTGGCATTTATAACACAATGGTTAATTGCTACGATAATAATTATTATTATAATAGCAGTTGTCTCATAAAATAATTTCCCAGAGTTGTTTATTTTACCGTCTTGTTATCTTCAAATCTCCATTTTATTTATATAGACTCATAAAATGCTTATTTTTGTTTTAAAATAAAGAAAAAGTTTTTTTTTTAACTTGTGTAATGACATAATGAGGTAGAGCTATGATTTATGAAGTACTATCAGAGAAATTGATTCCTATGCAGATGGGGGACCTACGTAGTTTGGTCGCGTTACGTCAAACCCAGCCGACAGATCACAATTAACATTGAATTGACATGATACGACCAAATGACGTCTGTCAACTGCCTAGAAATCAATTTCCGAGATGGTACATTATTTATTGAAAAGTGTTATAGAAATTAGTAAACCAGAATAATAATTAATTGTACTTATTTTCACATACATAATATTGAGATTGCTACTATTTCATGGAATTTATAAATCAGATTACAAAGTGTTAATATATTAAAATTGTCACGTTAGCTCGCATGTTTAAAGTTTGAAGTGTAGCTATAATAACCTTATCTTTCATCTATATGATTTTGTATTAATCGACTATGGCAGCTTTTTATAGCTACTAAAATTAAATATTCATGAAATCACTGAAATAAAGGTGCAGTTTGTGACAATAACAGCCGTAATACATGCCACAGGGATCCAAAATAATAGATTATATTATGTATAAAAATAAGTTTATTGCAGTCGTAGATCTTAGTGCTAATCTGTAGAAATGTAGAAACTGGCACTGACTGGTGCTAGTATATTGTAGCGAATACTAGCAGTCACTGGTGTTAAGCCGTATTTCCACTGATGCGAATTGACCAAACGTGCTATTCCAGCGGAATGACAGCGAAGCGGTGCGAAGATTTCGAGCATGGTAATTGGTCAATTCGGCACCGCTAAGTTCCTCTCCGCTCCGCGTCAGTGGAAACACGGCCTTAGTGGGAGCTAGTGAGGAGCTAGCAAGCGCGGTAGCAGCGGCGGCGGTGCTCCAGCCGCGACGGACAAGCCGCTCCGCCCGGACGCGGCTGCGCCTGTAACAAACGTAGATTGTAGAGGTACTATCAGAGAAGATGATTCCTAGGCAGATCGCGGAGCTAAGTAATTTGGTCGCATTAAGGGCCCTCTCTCCCTAATTTAGCAGGTCGATTGTCTGTCAGTGCGAATATCGACGTAAATGACATTAAAATAACATTCATAACAGCGCGCCTTGTACGGTGGCGGTTACGACGCTCGCCGCGTCCATGATAGTGCGAAATAGGAGAAAAAAACCTTTTTAAGGCTTATTAATATAATATGTACATATTTAAAAAAGTAAAAAAACCAAATGATTAACTTATGTATTGCAAAGCAGTAGATATTTTTTATATATTCTTTTGATAAATTACGAAGGAGTAAAGTGGTTTCATTCAGCGATTTGAAGGTGATTTGGTTTTTTATTTCTTTATTATGTGATACCGATAGAAAAAAATATGGCAAAACTAAATTACGTATCGTATCATGTAGATTACTAATAATTTTTTTCAGATATAATTTCTCTGTTAATGCCGATGAAAAGTGGTTTCATCTGCACGCTTTTTTCGAAAGAGCAGCCTTAAGTCAAATCCCATCCGACCGACCACAGCTAACACTGAACTGACATAAGCCGACCACATGACGTAGCTCCGTCAATTTCTTGATGGTACATTGTAATATAATAATTAATTATTATTATCATGTGTGCAAAGAGTTATGAGAGTTATGACTCATGAGTCATGAGTACTGACTGATATTCCACCGCAAATTGCATAGAAACTTATCAGTGAATTTATCCTGTAATACAAGAAAGATAAGCTCTCAGGTATATTGTAAGTAATCGCGGTAGGATCCTCACAATCTAGCACAATCGTTTTATAACGATTGTATCGTCAGCGAGTGATGTCAGGACTGAGGAGTGCTGTCATGACCGCATTCGGCACAATTAAAAAACACTTGAAAACAGAGCTAATAGATTCAACCTCGCCTCCTCAATCGGTCATTCTGTAATAATTAGCACCGCCCCTCCCCCTCCGCATAGCCCCAGCCATTAATTGCCTGATAAGTAGGGAATGTAGCTGCTGTGATTTAAGTGGTCAATGTCATTGATTTAAAGCCACAGAGGCCCATATTGCGAATAGGTGTTATTACTGTTATACCTCGTACCTTAAATATACACATATATATACAGAACGTAAATTATGGTGATCAATCTTTGATTAATACCATTATGACTGAATTTAAATTAATCCTTCGATCGGAGGTTCTAGGAATTCCCATTGTATTCTTTTGTTCTCGCGATCACCAGTGCTCGCGCGGGGCCTGCCGCCTGAAGGATTAAATGTGAATCGTGATGTAACTATAGTTGAATAGTTCAATTCAACTATGTATTTTTTCCACAAATGACATACGCTCTAAAATTCTCGGATTGCGGAAATATCCACAACCCGAAAATCAAATACTCCAGTTTCAAATTGATTTTGCTCTTGATATTCTATTCGATCTACAATATCCAACTCTATTGTTTTACCACAGAGTTTTGATTTGCGTGCTGTGAATTATATCTAGTAGTGCGCATACCCAGCTGTAGGCGGTGTTCTACTGGAGCTGAGTTAAACAAACTGGCTCCTAGTACCTAATAGCATAGGCCATAGAACTAATAGGAAGGATCAACCTTTGTTTCAACTTTTATGTATGTGTTTTTGATAAAATAATATTTATTATTATTACGATCAAATAGAATTTGAAAGCTTAGCTTCAGTGAAGCCATTCCATTCCTTCAAGGAACCCACAGATTTCAGTAAAGTGGCGTCGCGTCTCTGTGATCACCACAATGCTAACCGTGCTAACTGCTAAGTCAAAAAGCATTTGTCAGTTTCGATACCGAAGTTAGATATCGAAAATGTATGGGGTTTAAAATTCCAAACATTTTTGACATCTAAGTGCCTAAACACACTATTCCGAATTTCCGCGGCGGAAGTTCGGCATGATTACGTCAGCAATGTCTAAAGCCTAGATACAATATAACACGACGGAATTTGTTGTGGAGTAAATACATGCAGGCGGAATCATGCCGAACTACCGCCGTCCGCCGCGTTCGGTATAGTGTGTTTGGACACTAACTGCGCTATCGAAACGTGTCATAGTGGAACTGCGCTTCGCGGTCCACTACGTGCGACGGACACTAATGAGTACGAGTGGTATAATTTGGTAATTATTGTTCATATCACGTCACCCCGGAGACAATAGGAAGTTATGGGTATGGGACATTGTTTATCTCGACGGTGTTGACTGACCTCCATCTAATACACTATAACAGCTATGCTCAACCTGCGACCCGCCAGACCAAATCTTTATCAGTGACCAGCTTGAGCGGCAGCGCCCTACGGCGTCCTAGGGGGGCGGTAGCGTCCTAGAATGGCGGCAGAGTTCGTACAAAGGGGCGGCAAAATTAAAGTGGCCTGTACTCATAAAAATATAAATCCGGCCCTGATAGTGGCCCGAGTCAACTTAAAGTTAAATATTGTTTATTTCAAAATGAGTGGGAAATTAAACATTAATTTCTTGCGCCTAACAAAACCAGTGCAGTCACTTGTTTGAAATGTCGTAAAAATCGTGAAAAATTATCCACTTTCAATAACTTTGAACATCGTTATTTCTTTATCGTTTCCATATTTTTATGTGGCCCGCGACACCAAGATTCCAACGTGTTTATGGCCCGTAGTCCGTACAAAAAAAAAAGGTTGAGTACCGCGGGTGCTCTTTAGTCTAAACTCTAAACACTAGTCTAAAACTTGAATTCCGAGTATTACACACCTACACATTATTTTCTACTATTTTTAAATGCCTTAATGTGATTTATTTGGAAATTATAATTTTACTCGTAACCATCAGCTATCACCGCATCCATATACCTAAGCGTTGATGTCGTAACTAACCATCATGTGATTTGTCTGCTCGTTGAGGGTTGACATGCAAACGCGGAATGGAAATGAAATGGAGTTTCGTGGACTGCTGTGCTACAGCTCGAATTCGCCGCACTATCAAATACACATCAGGATCGCGGTCGTTGCGGTCGTTGCGGTCAACTGACCCCTCGTTGCCGCAACGACTATCGTGTTTCTACTGTACATTACTGTAGCGAATTTGAAATCAGTAATCACAGAATATGTGTATCGCATTCATTATGCAGTGTATCTATCACAACGTATCTACTCTTTTAACATATTTAAAACAAATTCATACCATTAAAGGTTATTTTTTTAAGTGATGATGGAATGATCTTTTTTTATGTCAATATGTAATTATTCATTTTGTTTTTGGTAGTGTACGGGAAAATAGTGATTTTATTAAGGTATATAAGTAATATCTTAACGAGTAAGCCCGTGTATCAATTATTCATAACCCCAAAATAGTCATATTATCGTCGAAACAGAGAAGTTATACCATCTAGTTTGAACAGTGCCGCTGTCAAGGTCATGCAACCGAATGACCTTCGCAACGGGCAAGTCTGTTTAATACACTCTTACGCATAAAACATGTGAGAGGTAACGTATTGGTAACAATCCCACTACTGGTTGTAAACTCGCGAACTTTTATACAAAGTTTGATGTTAACTACTTTTCTTTTTTAATATCTGTTCAGAAATGTGAGAGTGGTCTTAATGCCGTTACCATTAAGATCGAATCAAAAGTAAAATAAAACTGAACGTCAGTTATTCGCGGATCGAGACGCACACGCCACGGTGCGTACGGCGTACCGCCCGCACCGCGGATGTATATTTAGACGCATTACGCATAAGTAAATAAAACATAATACCGTTTCGAGAATTATGTATTCGCTACACGGTGCTCGAATGTTATTTACGAGATGTTACTCACATACGAATTACTTTAAAAAGGGCCCCCAACAAATATTGAATACTAGATGACGCCCGCAACTCCGTTGCGCCAAAACTCGTTTATCGCGCGATAACCGTACATTTTTCCGGGACAAAAAGTATCTTATGTCCTTTCCCGGAACTCAAAGTATCTCCATGCCAAATTTAAGCAACATCGGTTCAGCGGTTTGAGCGTGAAGAGGTAACAGACAGACAGACAGACAGACACACTTTCGCATTTATAATATTAGTATGGAAGTATGGATTGTTACGTACCAATAATAAGAACGAGACATACTATAGATTGTCTTGATCTCTGTCTAATGTGGAAAATTGTGGTATAATTTGCATTTAAATTAATCTTGATTCTTCCGCATTTCAAATTAAATATTTGGATCAAAGTTTTTCAGCTTCATTGCCTAATATAACCGCATGAACAATAACTCGCACGAGACGAGTGTGTGCGAACATGTTTGTGTGCGTGTACGCATGAATTTGTATATGTGCGTGCGTGTATATTGCACGTGTTTATGTCTGTGTGTGTACCCACCAGCACTTGTCGCGTCCGCTGCTGGTAGCCGGTGCCGCAGGACACGCTGCAGCGACTCCAGGAGGTCCAGGCGCTCACCACGCAGTCCTCGGGCTGCGACCCCCCTACCGTAGACCCCTCAGTGCCTGCCGCTGGTTAGAACAAGAAGTATAATGTCACAAGCTGTATCACTAATTATCATCAAAGGCTTAATTGAGATCTGTTGCTAGCTGTATTCCGTTTTTGGACAGTTGTGCACAGCAGCTTTATTAGCTCGGAGAAATTGATTCATAGGCAGACCTATATGCTATTTGACATATAAAAGTAATTTTAGTCGTGATATTGTTACTGTAGGCTGTAGGCCTACTACGAAACCGTTTTGAGACTCAAAAAACAATCGGGCGAGAATGCCGCGTCCTGCTACAACATCATTTCACGTTAGGTTAGTTCACGTCACAGTAGGATGCAACATTCTCGTACGATTGTTTGAGTCTTAAAACCGTTTCGTGGTACGAACACTGAGCTCGACATCTGACCAAATTACGTAGGCCCACCAATCACCATATCTGCATATAAATTCATCTGTTAACTTATGACATACTAGCCCATATTGTTACATAGTGATTGTCAAATATTACCATTGACTGCTGGCGGTAGCGGCGCGGCTCCGCTGGGAGCGCCCGGCCCGCCCGGCCCGCCCGGCGCGCCGCCTGCACAAAGAGACACAATGTCAAACATCTAAAAAAAGGTTCAAATATTAAAAATACTTATAATTATTATTATCTTATATATGTTACGGCTAATAGCCGAAGTGCGGCTACACCTAGTTTTACCCGGCTACAACTAGGTGCAGCCACACACCGGTGGTTAAACTTAGGTGTTTTGAGATTCTAATTTTGCGTTTCCCGATTGATTCGATTATATGGAATAAATAAAAGACAGGGATGTTTAAGTGACATTTGTTATTTATTATTTGACAGGCAAATATCTTTTAACAAAAAAGCCGTTATTTGTAATTAAAACACAAAATATTATAATTAATCTTCTCTTTATAAACTAACAGAACTAGACATCAAGATAAACTACTATATCGATAACTAGCGACCCGCCCCGGCGTCGCACGGGTATATAATATATAGCTACTAAAAAAATGCCTATAGCCTTCCTCAATAAATGGGCTATCTAACACTGAAAGAATCATCAAAATCCGTTGCGTAGTTTTAAAGATTAAAGGGAACAAAGGGACATGAGGGAAAAAAGCGACTTTGTTTTATAATAAGTATAGGTACAAAATCGAATCAATCAGGAAACGCAAGATACGAATCTCAAAATAAAACCAAAATCCTTAACTTTTATTTATTCCATGTAATCGAATCAATCGGGAAACGCAAAATTAGAATCTCAAAACAACTGAACCGAAAACCGCCGATAATAAATGGGATGCACTTAAGTTTAACCACCAGTGTGCGGCTGTACCTAGTTCTGGCCGCTATAATGAAGGCTAAACCTAGTTGTAACCGAAGATAAGTAGGATATACCTAAGTTTAACCGCATGTGGGTAAAACTAGGTGAAGCCGCACTTCGGCTATTAGCCGTAACATATATAAAAATGGATTTTCAAATGTGGTCACGCTAAAACTGGAAAACGGCTGAACGGATTGGGCTGATTTTAGCCTTAAATTATTCGCAGAAGTCCAGGGAAGGTTTTAAAGTGACACGAAGTTCACCGGGACAGCTAGTTATTTATATTGCTACAATTGCCAGTCTGCGTTATGACTTATGAGTTATGAATGATATACCAATGTTGATATTTTCATTTAATGCGTTATTTAACAGTTTGATAGAGCCTAAAGGCCCGAGTTGGAGCTATTTCAAATATTATCGTCGTCTCTACGCGGCTTAAACGTTCTAAAATCTTAATAAGACTTAATCTGCAATCCTTCGACGACACTGATGATGATGGACTGACAGGTTTGGAATTACCAAAAAAAATAAAGGTTCGGAATTAATCTAGGACTAAAAACATAAGCTCTAGATAGCGCTAGATTCTAGATACAGGCATGTAATAGGTAATAAAACAGACGGCTGATTATTAGCTTAATTAATACCGGGAAGATGATGAATACATTCATTGTATCAGACATTTCAAGGTTTCATTTCATAATAGAAACACGCAAACAGGTTATAATTTGTAAAAGTTGATTGCAGCTCTAGTCTGAATGGAAGAAAGATGTATGTTATTAAGTAGAGCTCAGACTCGTGCCCAACAAATGACAAGCCACAGTATACTGATGTGGTGGACTACCTTCATTCTACACTGCCTGAACCTCGCACACGAATACATAAGCGCAGTTTTAGATAGATTTACAAAGCTGTATTGTAAACATTAATTTCAAAAACACGGCTGAGTTACGCTACTGTATAAATTAGTAATTACCATGAGTTATGGTAATTTATACAGTAGCGTAACTAAAAGCTAAAGATGCTAAAGCCCGTAGAGACCTATTTTATCATGGACTGCCTATGAAAGTTATCCTTATATCTTTCTCGATGCTTATTATTAATACATAATATACATGTCGCAGCCAACTGGTTTAAATAGCCGATCAATCTTACAGCTAGCTCTTTGACTGAACAGCGCCATTCAATCACACGGCTATACGTCGTTTAGCCGACTTGTTGACGGCAACGTTCAACACTACAGCTAGACGACGCTTAGCTAACTGGTTAAATGGCAAATTAACTAAGCTGACCATTAGTTTAGTTTTATTATTACACAAGCGCAATGATAATAAGCAGAATAAATTGTATTCTAACTCATTTTGAACACAATTGCAATTAATACCTTCGTGATGCATTTCATAATCCCGTAATTTCTTCTCGAAATTCGAATATATTTTGTTTAAATTTTGATTCACTCGTATGTGCCCCCATAATTTTTTGTCACTTTAATAACATTTGTAACGTATATTTACGAAAAATATCTTAATACAATCACAAAACACCGGCTAGTTGACGCCATATTGTAAACAAAACGCAACTAGCGCCGCGGTGGTGAGCGCTGAACTAATTCAATCTAACGGCGGCGGCTTGAATCAGCTATAGTGTTGAACGTTTCGAGCGACTGAAATATTCAATTAAAAAGCTAGCCGTGAGATTGAATCGCGTCGTCCAGTCAAAAGGCTAGCTGTTTGATTGAACGGCTATTTTAACCAGTCGGCTGCGACATACATATTATTATTTTGTTCCACTGGAAGTAACTAGTACTTAAAAGACAGGCTAGGCCTAGTCTAAGTACTAGAACATCAAGTTACTGTGTCTTTTATTTTTTAAGTGTCTTTTTTCTAAATAAATAAATTCTCTCGGTCTCGTCAGGGGTAAAATAACTCTAAACGAACTGTAGCGTTTGCAAATTGACATGCGCGCCGCTAGCTACGCGGGAATGCCAACTATCATTGACATCCTTCAAGATTGTACGTGGAGGTATTTTAATGATGGCGTTTAGATTCATTTACAATGTTTGTCTCAGATTATTTCATAGAGCGATGCCTTTGCATTATGCATCAAATAACGTCACATTGTTATTAGATAAAATTGTTTGACCAGAATTACGCAAAGGTCTTAATTTACCAAATAATGAATAGTTTGTATAAGATATGAATAGTAAAAAAAATCGCCTCTACCACATAAACGCGATGTTGATAAAGTCTTTTAAATTTTTACGGTAGACTGTGGTGTCGTAAAATTTTGTGTAGACATCTGTAGTCTGTACTCTGTACGCTCCTGTGGTACATTATAGCACTGCTATGACGAGGCTGATGGGGCACATAGGGACAGTGCGACTTGTTAGCATGTTCCTTTATTTATTTATTTATTTGGCACATCAACAGCTTGTAGGAATTTACATTTACTCTTATTATATTAATTAGGCTTCCTTGCGTTTGCTGAGCATTCAAATTGCGTTTGTGTCGATACAAACGATCGTAAATTAAGAAATTAAAAAAACCCCCGCCAAACAACTTAAAAAAGTAATCAAATAATATTTACTGCATTTAAGTTCAAATAATTCCTAACTTGTGTAAAGTAATATTTTAGTCCATAACTGTTGTCACGGTGTGACGGGGGACCGCTAAGTAAACTACAACCTACAACCGCCAAGTCGCTGATTATCTCGATTCAGTTCGATGTGAATTGATCTGTGAAATCAAACATCTACATTAGCGGCCCCCCGACACACTTTGACAACAGTTATGGACTAAAATATTACTTTACACAAGTTAGGAATTATTTGAACTTAAAGGCAGTAAATATTATTTGATTACTTTTTAAAGTTGTTTGGCGGGGGTTTTTAAATTTCTTAATTTAATTTTATTTCATAATTTTTAAACTTGTGTTGGTTAAAGTGCAGAATAATTATTCCTATCAACAGAATCATATTCTCATGATTACCATCTATCAATGTCCTTTTCGATGAGGCCGTTAATATGAGACCAAACATAAAACCTCCACTTTGGGCTCATACAAAGCTCGGTTCATATAGAATCCAGGTGGTGCTGCAGCAGCAGCATGTAAATATTTACTGTTTATCTACTTTTTACTGGTTGTCACAATTAAAATGAGCCCAAACACGAAACCTCTGCTCTAAGTTAGCGAGGAGTTGGATATCCTATTGATTACCAGGTGATGCTGCATCACCAGGTCAACTTTCCATTATTATGTGTATATTGTACATATTTATTCACAAATGTCACGAACCAGAATGAAATATAAAACCCATCAAAGGACTACAAGTTGCTAACGGCCTGTCATTAACCAGATAAACCCTGATTGTCCAGCACTGAACAGGCTGATAATGATGAATTATAGCTAAGAACACTCTCGATCATGTCAGCTTTCAAACAAAAAAAACTAGATCAAAATCGGTCCACCCGTTTGGATGCTACGATGCCACAGACAGACACACACACAGACAGACAGACAAACAGACAGACAGACAGACACGTCAAACTACTATAACACCCCTCTTTTTGTCAGGGGTTAAAAAACGTCGTGTGGAAGGGCCCTTACTCACCGAGCAGCACGCTGCAGGTCTTGGTGCAGTCGTCCTGCGAGATGAAGTTGTTCTGGTTGCCGCGGCAACCGCCGTACGTGAAGGGCACGCACATGCCCTTCATCGCCACGAACGCCCAGCGCTGGTACACGCCGCGGCACGGGCCCTGCTCAGGCGCCTCCATGCAGATACCTGCCAGATTGATTTATATTCACATTATTTATTAAACACGTCTTTTTAAAAATAGGGTCGAATACACATATACAGTCCTCCCGAGCGGTTGAATTCGACCGCGTAAACATTAGATTTCCAAGAATCCGCGATGGAGATATTATTAAGAAATTCTTAAAGACATGTAAATATGTATATTTGTACCTTGAACGACTCAGTGTGTTTCATTCTTGTCAATCTTGTCTGACAAGTTGCAAAGACAGATCATTATCTGTCTATAGTCCATTGACTAAACACGTAGGTATGTACTTCATACATAATTATAATATAATAGGGGCTTTATTATCAGTGTCATTTCTTTTTATTAGTAGAGGAGTAAGTAAATTGTGAAAAGAGGAAATATCAATTTCCCTAACAACAAAAATTACGCGCAGCATACGGTGCGCGAAACAGAAAACTATTCATAAGTAACTTACGCTTGGCGGTGAGTATGTCGATGCTGTGAATTTCTTTTTATTAGTAACTAAGTGAATTTCTTTTCACTAGTAAAGGAGTAAGTAAATTGTGAAAGGTAATATTCAATTTCCCCACAGCAGCATACGGTGCGCGAAACAGAAAAATAATAAAGTAATTTACGCTTGGCGGTGAGCATGTCGATCTCGCAGGAGTCCCGCTCGGTGCAGGGTCGGTGCTGCAGCAGCTCGACCCGGGCGGCGCAGTCCGCCTGGCTCGCGGCCGGCACCAGCAGCAGGCGCGTGCGGAACGCCACGCCGCGCCCGCACGACGCCGAGCACGCTGACCACGACGACCACGCCGTGGTGGGGCACGTCGGGTCCGACACCCCCTCCCCCGCCCCCTCCTCTTCGGTGCACGCCGGCTGCATGCATTTCTGGTTCTCCTCTGTGGATTGGTATTCGAGGATAATCATAAACTCAATATACCACAAAATGTTGTTCAAAATGGGGGGCGGCGTCAGTTGTCACTTGTCACTGGCAGCAGTTCCTTTCTGACCATCATTGCAATCAGTGAAAGAAAATAAAAAACATCGTGTCAAATACCAGACAGACATTTGAAGACCCCGGCAGTAGATAGGTAGAGTAGGTGTATCAGCCGAGATCTGTCACGTAATACCTCCCATATGCTTTAGATTTATCACTAGATTTTAGTAATATTTTTATATCATAATCATAATCTAGATTTAGTGAATAGCTTTGACAAATAATAAGGCTTTGTCTACTTTTCGTAATGGTTTACCGATCTGCACTAGCGGGCACTTCTTGGGCCCCATGCGGTCGAGGAACTGTCGGCGACGCGTGGCCATGCCCACTCCGCACGTCACCGAGCACTCGCTCCACGGCCCCCACTCCGACACTGCGCACGCGCCGTCTGGTACCCCCGGCTCAGAGTCCGCCTCGTTAGCGCCATCCCCCCTGAGAACAGAATAAAGATAAATTTACTATTAAATTCAGGTACCTACAAATTTTACAATGACATAAACAAAGATTTCACACTGGTAAGGATAACATTGACAGCCATACTAGTATGAACTGTGTCAGAGGTGGCATTGTTTGACCTAAAGGTTTGTACATACCTAAAAGAAAAAAATTATAGTAATACACGATAATTTCCTTGAGGTGCAAACAAAGTTGCCTCACATGGTGTGTCGCAACTCGCAAGCAAGCACATAGTCGGTACTCACTCGCATTCCGGCACGGCGGCGACGCACATCTCTTTGGAGACGAGCTGCCGGTCGCAGGCGAACATCTGCGCCTTCTGCGGCATGCGGTACTCGCGCGTGCGCATGCGCAGCCCCTTGCCGCACGTCACCGAGCACGCCGACCACGCCCCCCAGTCACTCACCGCGCACTCCGCTGCAATGCGTGTTATCAATTCATTATTATAACCATAGATTATTATAACCAATAAATGAAAAATTATCACACACACCTAAGCTAATGCACAATGTGGAAACAACAATAATGTTGACGTGTAACAATAAATCACCTCGACCATCTTTAGCTTTGAATAATAGAAACAGCATCAAAATGGGCCCTTTTATTTAGAACCTATGATATCACGAATAACATAGAAACGTAAATTTATATTCCTAGATATACAGCGGCAAATAAAAATGGAAACACTATAGGAAACCAGAGGCATTGTACTAACAGCTCTGCTAGGCCGGATAAGCACCTGTAGGCTGTAGCTTCAAATTCTAAAGTTGCGAGTGTCCAAGGGCGACGGTAGCTTACCATCGGGTGACCCGTTTGCTCGTTTGCCCCCTTATTTTATAAAATACTTGAGAGGTGTCAAGGGACACCCGCATGGAACGAAGTCATCAAAAACGCCATCTATTGACGCCCAGGAATACTGACAACGACACTTTTGTGGAATTGTAATAAAATTTATTTAAGCGTCCGGCAGATGTCGCTGTTTATTCTAAAAAACGCCATTTAGTTGACGCACAGGAATACTATCAACGCCCTCTGTCCCTACAACGCAAGAACTAATAAAAATGTGTCGTTACAACTTTTTCCGTCAAGCCCCCTTTCGCAAAACGCGATAAGGAACTTCGTTCCAAAAAATTTGACTTAGTGAGCACGTACGTTTGTTAGTGGACTGCGTGTTCTCCGCCTCCTCTGTGACAAGCGCCTGCAGCACCTCCTCGTCGCAGGACCGCGGGATGATCTTCTCCCGGGTGAGATAGAGCCGGGCCATGGGCGCGATCTCCCCGCCCGGGTTGTAGAACGGCGCGCGTGGGTCCTCCGGGTACATGGTGGTTATGCGGTACATCTTCTCACGAGGGATCGTCTCCGAATTCGGGGACTGGAAATATTAACAATGAGATTAATCAACTGTATGTACCATCGAGGAAATTTATACCTAGGCAGTTAACAGACCAACGTCATTTGGTCAGATCATATCAATTCAATGTTAATTGCACTGACCTCCATTATACAAGTACGTTGGACCTATGCCCTTTGAAATGACAGCTGCTTTTTGTGCCTATTTGAAGCGGAATCAGCGCCCCAATGCGGGGGAAGAGAACTAAATCTGACGTAAACATGACGTTTAAAAGTCGCCATATTGGCGCCGATAGCAGTAGTGGGAGTACTTGGAACTAATACTAGTTTCTACCACCGTAGTGATTATATATATTCTCTTTGGTTTCAACAACCAATAGCGATTGAGCGGCCATTTGCAAGTTACGTCAGATTTAGGTCTCTTCCCCCGCGGGGGCGCTGATTCCGCTTCAAACAGGCACAAAAAACAGCTGGGTATCTTATGTCCACAGTCCAGCGTACTTATATAATGAGGTCAGTGGTTAATTGTGATCTGTTGGCTGGGTTTAACGTAACGCGACCAAACTACGTAGGCTAATCTGCCTAGGAATCAATTTCTCTGATTATACATTGTACAGCTCAGTGTACAGTTAAAGGCCGGTTTACCATTTTTGATATTATTTCTTAAAAACCTTTTAAAAGTAATAGGCAGGTTTTTTCTTTGCCCTTTCATACTCGTAGTCGACAGTTCATAATTTTTGCAGCGACGAATCCAACATTCGCGTGGTTAGAATTGCACATAGGACATATTTTAGAACTTGGTCTTACTGTAATAATCAATATTTATACTTTATAGTGTATATCTATTTACTATATATAAAAATATAAATACAAACAGATATGGCAATTTTTAATCATTATTATTATTAGCAACCTACAGTGTCCCACAGCTGGGCAAAAGCCTTTGTCTTATGCTGCCTCCCCATAATATAGACGAACGCACTGCCAACGCGTTGGCGGTGCGCTTGCAACGGCGTTTGTGAGTAATCCACACATTGGAAGGTCGTTCAGTATGCTTTGGATCGCGCCAATGTGCGGACGGATTCAAAATGGATGTTGAGTCGCTAACACCTGCAGCTGTATATTTATTCACAGCTTATTATTATTTTATAAATGTGGACAACAAATAGTTTTTAAAGGGTTTTCTCGAAATAAATAAGTAAAAAGCGAAAAAACGTAACCAACAAAAAAAGAGTACCTTTACATATTTTATAATATTAAAATAATATAATTATTTTATTATTTATTATTTTTATAAGTATATAATAATTATTACCTTATAATTATAATTATCATGATTAATATATATTTATTATTTATTAAATATTTAATTTATTTTGTTTTTAATATATTTATTGTTAATGGCGACAACAGATATAAGTACAAAATCTGTGAAAATTTCAGAAATCTAGCTAAAGCGGT
The DNA here is from genome assembly GCA_937595015.1 of Polyommatus icarus. NCBI lineage: Eukaryota > Metazoa > Arthropoda > Insecta > Lepidoptera > Lycaenidae > Polyommatus > Polyommatus icarus. The sequence goes on from OW569326.1 coordinate 6,762,474, forward strand.
TTTTGAGATATACATCCTGGAGACAGACAGATAGACAAACAGACAGATAGACGGACGGACAAAAAGGCAGACAGAAAGGCAGACAGAGATTAAAGTCTTAGTGATAGGGTCCCGTTTTTACCCTTTGGGTACGGAACCCTAAAAAACATCGTGAGGAAAATAGCATGTCCAAGAACCTTATTTTTTTAGCACTTTTGATATAATTTTTTTGTTCCACAAGCAGATTTACTCTGATAGTTAACTCAATAAATTTAAATGTTTACTCGATACTTATATTGTTCACTATTTAGTCAAGTTAGATGTTAATTCGCTACAAGAAGGAAACGTGCACTCTTCAGCGCTGCTCCGGGCGAACTGATCGCGCGGCTTATGTCGGCACTACATATAGGCGAACGCGTTGGCCAACGTGTCGGCCCAATGTGTAGAACGGGCGACTCGCGCGTTGGCGGTAGGCATTTAGACGTTGGCCGACGCGTTAAGCTCCGTTTAAACCAAACGAGCGAATGCTCATTCTAGTAAAGCTCTTTTAGCTCCGTTTAGACCAAACGAGCGAATGCTCATTCTAGTAAAGCTCTTTTGATGTAAACTAACAACGAGCATTCTTTCGTTGTTCTAGTGTGTTCGCCACGTGTTCGGCGGTAAATAGGTAGAATGCTCTAAGAATCTCGCTCGTTTGGTGTAAACGACGCAAGAGCGCTCGAGCAATTGCCTAGAGCGTTCTTTCGTGTTCGGACGTGCTCGCTATTCGAGGCGGTCTCTTCAAAGGGATTCTAGTGTTCTTGATATTTTTACCTTTTGGCGGCTGGTTTTAGGCAGTTTATCAAAGGTTATTTCGTAAATATGGGTTGGAGTAATGAAAAATGTTTACAAATGATAGAATTATACCATAAAAAAATATGTTTATGGGATCCAACCTTTGATGACTATAAAAATAAATTAACTACTTATCGTTGACGAATGAGCAATGAGCATTCGCTCGTTTGGTCTAAACGGAGCTATATGATTCTCATCTATAGAGCAAACATTCTTATTCTTGATATTTTTGTTGATTCGATTGGTGTAAACGATCTAAAGTATGTTGTAACGAATTATAGTTTACACTAAACGAATACGAAAGAATGTTCTTGTGCTGTTCTTGTTCTATGTTCTTTTGGTGTAAACCCACCTGCCTGCCTAGTATATGCCAACGAGATATCTCTCTCTACATGTTTCTCGATGTTTGATAGTTTGTATCTTCATCTCTATTGACCCTAGCATGACAAACATTTTTTCTCGTGTAGATCTATCATCCAAGAACACATTTTTATAGTGTTTTGTCGAGATAATGTCGAGATTTTGAAATTATGAGACGAGTAGTTTTTAATTATCTCGAGAGTGAGATACGAGATATATCTCGTTGGCGTATGCTAGGCAGGCTGAACGCATCCAGTTCGTCGCGCCACATTGTCTTGGGTCGGCCTGGCTAATTTTAGTCTTGAAATAATAGCGTAAGTTTAGGGAATGTTTCTATTAGAAGGAAAGTGATAAGAAGCTTACTGGGTCATCTAGATTTATAACAGCTAGCTAAAGCCGAGCTTGTGAGGGCTCGCAACATCACGCCTCGACCGACCGAAAAAAAACTTTGAGTGACTGATATGACATGGATATAAATAAAAACTACTATGTTAAAGCACAAAACAATAGGCGTGATAGTTTTTCCGTAAAGTGTACCACAAAATGTTCAGGTTGTGAGATATACTAGGGCTCGCTTCGCATGCCTGATAAAAATATTTTGCTCACCATATAGGATATGCCGTTGTCAGTTCCGGCGTCGTATGGGTAGAGGTCGATGACCTTGTGCGGCACCCAGGAGCAGTCTCGAGCGCACAGGGACAGCCCGGACACGCCCACCACCCAGTCCGGGGACGGGCCTGAAAACACATTGAACAGCCCCCTTAAACAAGTGGCAACGCTAACGCTACAAAATGTATGCGATTTGACAAAAGTCATCGCTTCGCAGTTCGCTAGCGAATACTAATGTCAAATCCATACATTTTGTAGCGTTAGCGTTTTGCCAATTCTCTAGGAGGGCAGGGCTTTAAGACAAGTTGCCATGGTAACGACATCAAAATTCGATATGTGACACTTAGGGCCGAATCACACCGGAATGACAGCGCAGCGGCGAGCATTTTCAGTGTCATATGATTTTAAACTTTATCTTCATTATTGCGATACAATATAGTATCGCTTGAGATCGCGGTCGCGGCCGCGATATTTTCCAAGTTTCTCAAGCTATATTATGTATTACAATAATGAAGATAAAGTTTATAAAATCATAATATGACACTGAAAATGCTCGCCGCTGCGCTACCATTCCGGTGTGAATCGGCCCCTAAGGCATCGTAAATTACCGTATTTCTCGCTATGTTCCATGAGTACACATTTTTCAAAATGCTATGAAGATAGTACAGGTCACACGACTTTAATTAATCATCTAAACGATTCATGCTACATTTAAATTCTTTTAAGATTTAGAATATAAAAAATACTCCCTGTGCAAACTTTAAAGAATTGTCAAAAATAACGTTATATTGTGGACACAGGACATGGCAGAAAGCGAGGTCAAAAAATACGGCCGCTTTATGTCACTTGAGGTTATCTATTAAGGGGTTGTTTCACCACTTCCTGATAAGTGCCGGATAGGCTATCCACCACTTAATTTGATACAACAGATAAAGTATGGAGAATCTGTCAAATAAGTTGCGGATAGCGGCCTATTCAGCACTTTATCAGGAAGTGGTGAACTGCCCTAAAATACGTAGAATTATCAGCAAAAAAACGTACCGAACATGGAAGCTAGCGATAACAGATGTCGCTTGCGGTCGACGGTGAAAGCGGCGGTGGTGTTGGTGTTGACCTTCGGGTACCACAGACCCTGGGCCTTCACGATGGACCGCAGCCCGCGCCGCTGCTGCAGCTCCCGCTCCAGCAGGCCCACAGAGCCCCACTCCGCCAGGGACCTGAAACATTATGATTGACATAATATTATAACATAATATTTTCCTACCTTATTACCACACGTCTTGACCAATATTTTTAAGCTATCTTGTTAAATAGGCTTAGATCGCTAATCCCTTTGAATATGGGATGGGTGCTAAAACGCCTGAGCCTCCTGCCATTATATTAATGCTCGCGTCCTATCGGACTATCCTAATAAATGTAACAAAACGGACGTCATCTTATATATAAAATTCTCTCCTCCGAAACGGCTTTACTGATTTTTACCAAATTTTATATGCATATTCAGTAGGTCTTGGAATCGGCTACTCGGTTGCCATGGTGACATACTTTATTTAGTCACTTCAATAAAATAATACGGGCGATATACTTTATAATATGGCAAAGAAACGTTTGCCGGGACAGCTAGTATCTTAATAAAATCTTGAGCGCATGAAGTTGCAATTTCGTTCTGGTCACAGCTTAGCATACAGTAAAACGAATTTGTTATTAGCGTACTTGTTTTTGTTTCAATATAAACCGTACTACAGAAAATAAAATATTGATGTTCTGCAGAAGTTATACGATGCTTTGTCCTAGTCAGTAACATTGGAAAACGGACTCGATAGACAAGAACAAAACACAGCGTATTCATTGTGTGACTATTTTTATCAGTAAGGACTAAGGAGGCACGATAAGAGAAGTTGATTCCTGGGCAGATGGGGGACCTACGTAGTTTGGTAGCATTACGTCAAACCCAGTCGACGGATCACAATTAACCAATGTTAATTGTGATCCGTCGACAGGGTTTGACTGGGTCATTTGGTTGGATCATGTCAATTCAATAATTGACATGATCCGACCAAATGACGTTGGTATGTCAACTGCCTAGGAATCAATTTTGACGTGATAACGTCTTATAATTCGATGGAGCCGGCTGCACGCACGAAAAAACATGACTCATGCGGCGTTACCACGCTCTGAGGCGTTCCATTTTTTATGACGTTGTCACGTTCAACTATCGTCAGTAAACCGACTTTACAGACAACCGATTTTTTTCTGAAAATATACTATTCTTTTTATACCTGAAGCCATCAGTGGCGATCTCTCCCTCGCCCCAGAAGCTGAAGTTTTTGGGGTGTGTGGCGCCAATCACGTCGGAGAAGTGAGTCAGCCACTGCGCCTCCTTCGGGTAATCCTTGGGGTGGGTATGCTCCGACCACAGACCCTCGAATACCATCTGCAAGGAATCATGAGGGGTTTGAATAAACATTATCGGCATATATTTTATACTATAAATGTTTTTGTCCCTTGATGGAAAAGTACTACCTGGACTGCGAGCTGTTACCGCGAAATTGGATCGAGAATGATTTCTTATGTTTACGCCAATGTAGTTGCCGCACATATTTAATTTCCTACTTCGACTTTAGATACTTTCCACCAATGATATAATAAATAATAACTCAAAGCAGATATGTTACTACCGCGCGAATTGTGAAGCTTCAAATACAGGTCAATTGGCCCCTCCTTTATTTAGTCTGCATCGAACCATCGAACGCACTTCACGAACGTACCGCGTCTTGTCAAGTACCAAAATAAATTGAAAATGCCGTCGTGTGTATTTAGAAATTGTACGAACTATGGCTCCAAAGTAAACAAAACACATGGAATCTCTTACCACTTATAAGAATGCAATAAATACCTCGATTGATTACATTTTCAATTATTTTTTCGAACAATCTGAAAAAATCGAATTTCCGCCATGGTTCAGGCGAAGAAAGTGACAGCGATATGGTTTTGACGCAAGAACGATAAGGATGGTTGCGCTGCTGCAGCCATAGAGTAGTTAGTGCAGACTCGCCACATGACTGTTAGATGGTGACTTAAATGCCTACAATTGCAGTTTATTTGTATTCTATTTTTATACGCTATGCGATGTCTTATGCAACTGTACTGTACTGTAAAATGAATGAGGAGTACATTTTGCTACCAATGATGAAGCAAAACAATTGAAGTATCGCATTTTAAAATCATTTTTGAATTCCAATGTTTTTGACTCGCTCTTAGGGGGTTATTACATTATCATTTATATTGGATCATTTACAGGATCATATTATATAGGATCCAATAAAAATTATCATTTGATCATATCTGCATATTACATTATCATTTATAACATTAATCCTATTTTACGTCATATGTTGTTTCAATAGCTAATGGGGAGCGCTAACGCTGACAGGTATTGACATCAGTGTTACTAGATCTCAGAGAATTCGATTTTTCAAAAGACGATTTGTCATTTTTAATATGGCTTGTTTTTTGTTATTTCAGCAAAATTATTCAAGTATATAATTAGAAAAAGAATTACATTACATTATTTGAAACATACTAGCGAACAAGAAATTAAAAACTCTTTTTTTATATTAAATAACTGGCAACACCAATTTCTATGACCGTATTGGATCCAATCTCTCAGCAAATGTTAAAAATCTATGATCAAGGAAGAAATGAATCATTTATCTATATTACATGATCCAATATAAATGACCCAATGATCTAGGATCCAATATAAATGATAATCTAATACCCCCCTTAGAACATTCAAAATAACAGACCCCTATTTTTAATCATAGAGCTCATCTCATACTAATATTATAAATGCGAAAGTGTGTCTGTCTGTCTGTCTGTCTGTTACCTCTCCACACCCAAACCGCTAAACCGATTTTGCTGAAATTTGGCATGGAGATACCTTGAGTCCCGGGAAAGGACACATGATAGTTTTTATCCTGGAAAAATGTACGGTTCCCGCGCGATAAACAAATTTTGGTGCAACGGAGTTGCGGGCTTCATCTAGTAATTGATAAATACACAAATATTCGTCTCCATTTGGCACATAAAAATAATCCGGAAATACAAAAAATTTCAAAGAGACAGAAAAGAAATAAATTAAATATTTTTGAAGGTACATAAAATATGTATTTTATGTAGTAAAAAATGATTAAAATCGATAGCCTCGATCCTTCACGTGGTCTACTTCTTACCTGAACCTGTGCCAAATAACATAAAAATTGCTCCAGCAGTTCGCGAGATAAGCCCTTTCAAATAATTTCCCTCATTTTTTCACATTCTCCTATTAGTCTTAGCATGATAAAATATTGCCTATAGCCTTCCTCAATAAAGGGGCTATAATATCTAACACTGAGAGAATTTTTCAAATCGGACCAGTAGGTAGTTAGCGCGTTCAAGTTAGCCCTTTCAAATAATTTTCGACGTTTTTTCCTAATTTTCCTCTATTTCTTCGCTCCTATTAGTCCTAGCGTAATAAAATATAGCCTATAGCCTTCCTCGATAAATAGGCTTTCTACTACTGAAAGAATCATTAAAATCCGTTGCGTAGTTTTAAAGACTAAAGGGAGCAAAGGGATATGAGGGAAAAAAGCGACCTTATTTTATAATAATATGTATAGATATAGATATTTATTATTACTTAAATATTTTGGTGTTAAAATTTTCAATTAATGTAAAAGTAACTCTTACATATGTTCTTTCATTTCTTACCTTATTTTAAAGCTGGCAACGCACCTGCAGCTCTTCTGATGTTGCGAGTGTCCATGGGCGATGGTAGTTGCTTACCATCAGGTGACCCGTTTGCTCGTTTGCCCTCTTATTTAATTTAAAAAAAACCTACTAATTAATATAATATACATATTTAGCCCGGGCATACGACCGATCCTAAAGTAATTACTCTAAAAAAATATTATGTAAATACAAAGAAACAAAAATTTACACGTTATATACCCCAAGTACTAATATTTTTAAAAATATTCAATGTGTACTTTTGTTTTCCTACGACTTTATTATAATATGTATAGAATATAGCACAAAGTTTAATAAAAAATAATCTAACAAACAATTAGTTTTATTCAATGTCTCTTCTGTTCAACAATAACAATATTCTCTTATTCTTTGTCGCGCATGCGCGCCGATGCGCCTGTCAAGTGCAATTCAAAACCATCTCAAAACATATAGTTATTCTATTCTATACCATTCATTACGTATTATCTGTCGCATTCATTGTTGTAACTATGGTAACCTTTAGATATGACAGAGGTAAGTACGTATTTGAATTTGAAAATTGTTTGGAAGCAATTTAAGCTGGAAGATAGTATGAACGTAACAGATCTGTATTTAGTAGAATATCATTGCTTTCCACCAATACCAGCAGCTGTGGCCTCCACAACATCCGAAATAAAAAAGTTTCGAATAGCTACGGATTTCATCGCGACAAAACCATTCAATTCGTCGATCCGTTATTCGAAATTTGTTTTATTTTAATCGAACATTTTTATCGACGGTCTTTAGGGACCTATACGACAGAGAGCGGTCACACGGTCAAGCGGTCAGTTTTGCGTTCTCTCTGTTGTACAGTGTATTCGTTACATAGATATACTCACACTGCAGGCGTTCAGACCGCGTCAGAAGTGATCCTGTGTGATCGACCGCTGCAACGCAGAATTCGTGACCGCTGCCTGTCTGATAGGTCCCTTTTAGAGCCCCCGCAGACTGCAGACTTTCTATCGGCCGCACACTACAGCTGTAAGTCCCGATTATGCCGTACTGACCCGGTACTTGGCGTCGTCGCAGGCGCAGCAGTCGGTGACGTCGAGCGAGGTGTCCTCGCACACGCGCCGCGTCAGCTGCCCGTCCTCCGCGAACCACCGCGACGAGTTCTCGTACACCATCGCCCTGAAACGTACCGTTCGATATTTTATTGGCCATGGTGAAAAACACCAATTTTTTTACAACGGAGAGTAAGGGCCATACCTCACTCGGACGCCATAGCGACGTGGCCAGTGACGTTACCATGGCAACGTCTGGCGTCTCTGCGTTGCGTCGCCGCAAAGCGGTGTTTTTCTTAAAGTTAAGTTTAAAAAATAGCGCGTTGCTGCGACGTAGAGACGCCAGACGTTGCCATGGTAACGTCACTGGCCACGTCGCGATGGCGTCCCGGTTAGGTATGGCTCCAAAACACCCAATTTTTACAATGGACAAGAAAATAGATTTATTAAAACTAATTTTCTAAATCGCGGTTTTCACAATAAAAAAAACGATTCCTGTTACTATAGGCTATGCACAATTTAAAGATATTAACGGTAAGCGTATCGGTACATGCCAATTTAAAATTCAAAATAAGTATTTTGGAGCAATAAAATAAAAATGAGCTCACTTGAGCAGCACGCAGCCGGAGCCGGCGGGCGGGGCCTTCCACATGACCTGCACCTCCGTCTTGGGCAGGTCGTCCGCCTCTACCACGGAGTTGGTACACTCCTCGTGGAACTTGGTGAGTGTGTCGGCGAACAGCTCGAAGCGGCCCTGGCGTCGCGAGCGCTCGGTGCCCGGCGCCAGGGGTTCCAGAGTCAACTGGAACCGCGTGAACTGTTGCACCACCGAGTGCGTGCGGGAACCCACCAGCGTCACTGGAATAATACACAAAATACGGTTTCAGTGATATTTTTGGAACGAAGTTCCTTATCGCGCGTTGCGAAAGGGGGCTAGACGAAAAGTTGTAACGACACAAAAGTGTCGTGTTCTCTCTCTGTCTCTCTCTCTCTCTCTCATACAGTGTGGTGTAGATTTTTTTGAGCATATACAAGTTTTTTGTACATACATAAGAAATAACTTCGTTCCATCCGGGTGTCCCTTGACACCTCTCAAGGATTTTATCTGAGGATCGAGTTTGACTCTAGGAATATATTATTAATGAATTGCATTCCATTTTGGATGGATTTACTATTGACTTTACATTGACATTTTATTTGTTAATCCGGACATTATATTCTAGGCCTTATATAGTTAAAGTGACATTTTTCAATATATTATATTTGTTTTTTTATTATTATTACTTTCATGACATTGAATAAAATTATGTACTGTGTGCTTCCTTAATTCTTTCTTTTTTGTATTTTTGTATATTTATAAATTTAGAATTAATTGTATACTTAACTTTAATTTAATTTGGTTATAGATATTGTGTTTTTATAAAATAATGTTGTGCATGTCTTTAATTGATATAAGCACTAAAATGTAGTTATTAATGTAATCAATGTATATGTGTGTGTTTATATTGTTGATATGCCTAATAAAATAAATAAATTCCAGTGCCCGTTTACATTATACATGTAGTAATTACTCTTGCGCTGGATTAGATTACTGGATTGGATAATGTATTATGTAAACCGACCATAAATAACATTAGTAAATATTTAACACCTCCATCGTGGGTATCGCAGAAACAATAGATTTTAAATAATTGTAGCCGGCTGTCACTTGGGGATTGATGGGTTAATGCCACAGATTTTAGAAATATTTTGTGTGTTCTGCGTTTAAAACGTAAACTACAAAAACTTAGTATAGTAAGGTTATCACTGCAGTATGTTATTATAAGTAGATATAACTATGGCAGTTGGCACTCTCGAGCGACGGCTGTATATCCGTCTGAGATAAGCTTCGCGGAATCTTGAAAAAGGACGCTCTGTATTTTTCCATACAAAATACAAATTAATTTATGTCGTTTGGTATAATATTGTTATGTTGGATACCAAATTAACAAGAGGTTAACATCTACAGGAAATTAATATTTGAATGTATATGAGCAAATCGGTGTTACTTTTATGCTAGTTGTGTAATGTGTATACTGCATGAAAGTAACACCAATTAGTAACGTTTGCCCCCTCGTAGTACCAAGTACTCGTTTGCCCTCTTATTTTATACTAGCTGTTGCCCGCGACTTCGTCCGCGTGGACTTCAGTTTATAGCGCGCGATGTCAACAAAATTGGTGTCAAATTAAGCTTTTGTAAAAAACCCTACTACCCATTAAATCAAAACACCCAAAAACAGCCGTGCAGTGTGCACATAACTTATTTCATTTTTAAAAATTAAACTTTATTTATGCCAAATAAAGTATATTTGGCCCCCAACACAACTTTACCCGTAAACTATTTATCATTGATACATTTAAGGTTACGTCACTGCGTAGATAAAGTATTGAGTTATTTAATAACGTAACAAAGAAATAACAATCGAAAAAATCGGAAATTTAATGTAAGATGATACCACCTGTTACAGAAAAACATTTGAGCAAGCGTCATCGTGATGTAGGAGACGCACGGCGCCATCTATTATGAATTTTTGGAACTAACTTAATTTTAACAAATCTACGCATTTTCACCCCCTTACAACAATTTTTTCCAGTTAAAAAGTAGCCTATGTCCTTTCTCAGGCTTTAGACTATCTGTGTACAAAATTTCATTACAATCGGTTCGGTAGTTTTGGCGTGAAAGCGAGACAGACAGACAGAGATACTTTCGCATTTATAATATTCGTATAGAGTATAGATTAAAAAAAATACTAACCGACGTATCGTTGTTCGGGCGCGTACCGCTCGACGTCGCCGTTGATGAGGAGGCGGTAGTGGTTGTCGCCGGGGGACTGCGGGCCGGCGGACCGCGGCCGCAGCTCGCACGCTCCGGCCAAGCCCAACAGCAGCAGCGCCGCCAGACTCCACATGCTGCACGCTGGAATACACACCAAAAATACTAACCGACGTATCGTTGTTCGGGCGCGTACCGCTCGACGTCGCCGTTGATGAGGAGGCGGTAGTGGTTGTCGCCGGGGGACTGCGGGCCGGCGGACCGCGGCCGCAGCTCGCACGCTCCGGCCAAGCCCAACAGCAGCAGCGCCGCCAGACTCCACATGCTGCACGCTGGAATACACACCAAAAATACTAACCGACGTATCGTTGTTCGGGCGCGTACCGCTCGACGTCGCCGTTGATGAGGAGGCGGTAGTGGTTGTCGCCGGGGGACTGCGGGCCGGCGGACCGCGGCCGCAGCTCGCACGCTCCGGCCACGCCCAACAGCAGCAGCGCCGCCAGACTCCACATGCTGCACGCTGGAATACACACCAAAAATAATAATTTATTCAAATTTTTTACTAATGCTGCCAACTGCAAAGAAAAAATTTGTTTCTAGACAGATATTGTATTCAGTATCAGATTGGGTGTAATGCATTCTTTAAATGGGGATGGAGCCACATAATATTTGAAGTGTTTTGATCTATCCTACCTCTGTTTTGTGGGCTCGGTGTGTGTCATGATAGCCAGTTTGGAGACAACGAGGGCATAAAAATACCGAAATATGCACCATCAACGAAAAATTGCCAAAATATGCACTATCGACTAAAAAGTGCAATTATATGCATTTGCATATGCAAGTATGCAAATGCATAAAATCCGATGTCTAGGTATTAATAAGCAATCTCTTCCAGTCAACCTTTTATTTATCGACTTGTCTACAAGATATTGAGAAGATTAACCAAAACTTATATTATTATTATATTATAAGTTTAATCCATATTCATACTAATATTACAAATATGGGAAAGTGTAATCTGTCTATTTGTCTGTCTGTCTGTTACCTCTTCACGAACAAACTGCTGAACCGATTTTGCTGAAATTTGGCATACTTTGAGTCTAGAAAAAGAACATAGGATACTCCTTATCCCGGAATTTTGGTACATACACATGCATAGTCACAACGGAGTTGCGGCCTGCGGGCGCCATTTAGCTTTAATTGATTTTGCAAAGGCAATAATATGTTTGTCAATGTATTTTGACAAACATATTTAAGTACTTAATATGTACATACTTGGTTGCAAATAAAGTTTTTGAAGTACGAACTTAAGTATCTACCACTACAGAGTCATATAACATCGGTGGTTATAGAAGGCTTTGGAAAAGTCCGGTTAGTATTCTCGATAGTATAAGATCGGAAGGGGTAGAGACTAGAGAGACAGAGTTGCTAGAATTTCTATATTGCGTACGAGTCAAAAAATTATGAATAAATTCCTAAGATCCCCAAATTTTTACCGCCGCCGCCGGTAACAGTGGCCCGGGAACTCAAGTCATAAGGCTTAATCCAATATAAAATAATGACATGTAACTTACCGAATACCATCAAGACACTATATATTTCGAAGTGGTGTTTCGTCAAGTGCGAATTTGTGACTGTCGGGAGGCGGGTGGCGGCAGCGGGCTGTGCGCAGAGCGATAAGGGGTCGGGGGTCGCGACAGATACACTCGTGAGTCGTGACTCGTGACGAAACCACATCGACTGCTGATTTACACGATACAATAGCAAGCTCCAGAAACTGGGGCCGTACCACGAAACAGTTTTAAGACTCAAACAATCGGACGAGAATGCCGCGTCCTACTCTAACAAACGTGAAATGAAGTTGTTAGAGCAGGACGCGGCATTCTCGTCTGATTGTTTGAGTCTCAAAACGGTTTCGTAGTAGGCTAGACTGGATGATGTACTCGATAGTCGATACAATATGTTTTCGTACAGAATACTCAATGACAGAATAAGAATATTTTGTCATAGCACATCATACAAAATAAGCATAAATTACTTATTAAAAAGAAAAAATAGTAGCCTGTATATCATTTAAACAATATAAATAAATATAATAATAACGCTACGTGTATATTTTGTGATATCAAAATTGGAATAAGTAACTTGTACTATTTAAAAAACAATTAACTAAACTAATAAAAGTAATTTGTAAATCCTAAGGAGATGCTGAATGTATGCTTGAATTTCAATAAATTGGTTTTACTTTGGAAGCTGATAATATCATGAGTATAATAAACAGAAATAGAAAATTTAAAACGGGGAAAGGAATGTAGATATACTTAAGATTATTGCTGTATTTTTATTATAGCTCTGTAGCTTTTAATTTATGAGTTTATAGGGCTTGAAATACGGTAAATTACGGTATCTGCGTTAGGAACGCCCTTAAATACAAGTGCGATGCGATGCGATGTGCGATAACATAATTATTAGAGATGTGCCGACTAGTCGGCTCAGCCGACTATCCGGCCACTTTTGTAGTCGGCGACTAGTCGACAAAAAGCGCCGACTATCCGGCTTTATTGTTCCTACACTTTGTAGTTTGTGTATTTAAGACCAACTGTCTGCAATCCATTTTGGACGATGAATCATCATTCATTGAGCTAGCTTCTGAATTTAAACCGAGAGTCGAGACAACTGTTGAAATATGCAACAGTGACTTATGGCAGTAAGTGTCTATAAGTGCAAAGTGATAATTTAGGGTATATTTAAAGCCTCTGTATAGAGTTCACCGTGAAAGTAGCAGCGCTAAAGGAGAAACTTTTTTTTGTCGTTTGTATGGGAAAATCCATGACGCTGAAAAAAATTGCTCTTTCAGTGCTGCTACTTTCACAGTAAACTGTATTTAAGGGACGCCTAAAGTTTTTGAAAGGAGTTTATCTTTTTAATGGCGTTGTTGATTTGTTCTTGACGTTAGCTAATCTAAAGCGTTGGTAAAATAGATAAGGTCCAGTCAAAAAAAAATTGGAGCCGGACAATGGACATCAGTCTCTGTTCTTATAAACTGTGGACGTATGACCTCGATTGCCCGTATTAAGTAAATAATGAGGCGAGCGAATGGTGTCGAGCTGATTAATTCCCTCGCACGTCACTGTCTCCTGTCGTCGCTAATATCCTGGTACTGACATAAAGTAATGACAATAAGCCCACTCGCACCAGCTTGGGTTGCTGACTTGCTGTCGTTTGTCAAAATCTGTGCCACCCTTGGTGTGAAATGACATTACATCCACGATTAAGAGTCCGTATACGAAATTTGCCGATTTCGCTGATTTTACAGACGTGATTTAACAGTTAAAATACCGTATTTCTATAAGTTTTAATGCACATCATGTAAGATCATTTCAATTTTAATCTAATGTTGGAGCTAGATTTTTCTTTGTTTTTTAAGTATTTTTAAATAATCCAACTCAAACTCGCGACAGATTTGTGATTTTTGCTATAAAAGGTTTAGAATATCACCTGTTTATGGATTGTATTGACGTCTTAACGGTATGAAAAAAATACAATGCACTGTTGAGAAAGTCGTCTATAAAATGTTGGAATTACTTTTTACCACTTTAATATGAAATAGTTGAGTAAAAAAATATGTAACTCGGCAAAATTTTAGAGAAAATGGGCAAAGAATTGCTGTTAATTTCGGCAACTTGGAGCTGTAATTCATAAAAAGAAAACGACAGAAATAATCTATAGATAAAATTCTATCCAATTCGAGAAAAAAGAAAAAAACAAATTGTGCCAAAAAACACGATTCAAAACAACCTAAATCTCACATTATACTCGCCGCAAGGCTCGAGTCGGCTTTCCGCGCTAAAATATATTTTAAATCTTATAATTAATTTATACTTTTTAAGTCTAATAATGGGAAAAAACCTAATAATATTTCTGTAGCGAACCTTAGCAATTTCGTATTCATCGGCAAAATTTCGTATACGGACTCTCAACACTAATCAAGAGTGGCAAAAATATGTAGACAATTAATGACCTGTTGAACCCAAGATGCTGTAAAGTAGCTAGTCCTAATTTTACAAAATAAATTGTAATTTACATTCGATACTGTTTTTATTGTCTCTTTTAAGTGGGTCTGTCATCTGGCACAAATACATATTCGTCCCAAGAATACATACAACCAATAATATTGAAATTCATCAATGATTGCTCTTACATATTAAAAAAAGGTAGGGAGTAGCTACACATTAAGAACTTCACCTAATAGTACGTCTATCAGAAAGAGAACTCGCGTAGCACACATTTGTACTGTTAGTACTCCAGGGAAATATTTATTTTTCAAAGAGCACTTTCAGCTAGTTTTAACTTTCAAATAATATACATATTTATAAACATGCAATTTATAATTTAAACACTTACTCAATTTTTGAAGGCGTCGAAAGGATGATGTGAGACGAAAGTCGCCCGCAGTCCGTCGCGCGCAGCGTCCGCACACGCACAGGAGCGGCGCGGGCCCGCCCACCGCCTCCTGCAGGAAATCTCCATTTTTAACAAATTACCGACTATTCTCTTCAGTTTTCGGCGTCATTGTTAACCAGGAAGATATCAATTATAGTCCTGTTCTAATTACAATCGTAGATGAGGTCTATTCTATAGAATATACCTCAGCATAATCTTGAAATAGTATCTTTACGTTGTGTGAAGCTGGAGGTCTGCTGAAAGTAGAACCTTGAAATAACATTAGTTTTAAAAAATGTTTAATTACCATTAGATTAAATATACATTTTGAACGTTTACTTACCTGAACACACTGGTTTACAGATCACATAATTCTCGAACATAATCTTATATATAAAATTCTCGTGTCACTATGTTAGTCCACGAACTCCTCCGAAACGGCTTTACTGATTTTTACCAAATTTTATATGCATATTGAGTAGGTCTGAGAATCGGCTACTGAGTACTTTATATATTGATAAGTGCATATTTTGTTGAATAAATAATAGTAAATTATTACAACCTGAGACTGACGGCGACCATTGTTTGTGCGACAAGTAGCGATCGACGTTGCCATGGCGACATACTTATTTAGTCACTTCAATAAAATAATATGGGCGAAATACTTTATAATATTATGGCAAAGCAACGTTTGCCGGGACAGCTAGTATGAATATAAAATAATGAACAAAATTTTTTTGTTTCAGGTAATTTTTGGTGCCAAAGTATAAGTTTTGTCAATTTGACTTCATCGATGACTTCGTTGTTAAAACGTTACGAGAAGGTATGCAAGTTATTCCGTGTGGTGACTGGTGGGTAGCAACTAGCAGGAATTGACCACTTAAGTAAAGTAGAATAGCGACTTAACTGTCTTTATTTAGAAGTTATGGCCGCGCTCATAGACTTTAAGTCATCAAATAATTACACAAGGTTAATTTACTTAAAGTAAGTGAAGTGTGAACTTTATCTCATGAAGTCCTGAGCACATTTTACCTCAAGTCTTTATTAAATAAACTGTACTTAATGAATAAAGATGCCGTTAATTAAAATAAACATTTTTTTCATAATAACGAAAGTTCTTTTTCTTCGTCGGTTAAGTTAATAATATTATACGTATTTAAAAAAATCTCTAATCTACACTCTTCATAAAATGTAGGTACGTCTAATAAATAATAATAAACATTGGCGATCTTTATAAGCATAGAATACTTGAACTAGAATACGCGATTTGCACAAACACTTATGCATCGGTAAATTATTAATTTGATAAAAATATGAAGCAACTTATTGAGTGAAGTAAACAAACTCGTCCCATTTTATTGAGTTTACGGGTCAGGGTAATGATACTAACTACTCGTTGGGTATCATTTTATTCACAAAAATAATATAAACACATGCGCGACTTTAAGGGCCATAACACTGCATTGCGGCGCGGCGACGCAAAAACAATCATATCGACGCCACGACGACGTCGCGACGCCGCGCCGTGTTGTGGCCTGGCCCTAAAGCGTCTCACAGACAGACGCGGCCAGCGGTGGCGGTGGCGGTGGCGGTCGGTTGGATGACTTGCGAGTTCTGGGAACGACACAGACACCCGCGGCCACGCGGCCAAGCCATTCAACTGACCGCCACTGCCGCCGCCACCGCAGGCATCTATCTAGGTGAGACGCTTTACAGTGATACACATTCAAAACGCAGGTTTTGCTGTTAGTCTCAACTACTCTCAACTCACACTGGAGCAAAGTCAACGCACACATTCGCTCTTCGACGATCCCATATTTTCATAGCAATTTTTTGCTCAATTAAGTAATAGAACAATAGAGATGAATGACGCGTCGCTTCGACTCTGCCCCAGTGTGAGTTGAGCCTTAGTACAAAAATCATGAGAAAATCAAATAAAATAACAGCAAATCCTACGTTTGGCTGTGTAGGTCACCAGTACCCGATTTTGCCATTTCAATTTCATCACACACCCAACTTTGATCGAATTCTATCAAACAGAAAAAAAGTATTTAGGTTCGATTTACATGCGCCTCCTAAACGCGCGGTTTGGCGGCTACACCGCGAGATCATAAGCAATGTAAATGACAGCTCGACCGCGCCGCTATTTAAATAATCGGCCAATTGCGAGTCGGACTCGCGCACGAAGGATTCCGTACCATTATAGAGCAAAATTAGGCCAAAAATAGTGTTGTTTGTATGGGAGCCTCCCTTAATTTTTAATTTAATTTTAATATTATTATTAAATATTAAAGTACACATTAAACTAAGGACCTTGAGAAAAATTCAAGTATCTACCTGTTGCCATTATTGATATAGAGCCAAAAAGGCCAAAAAAATCACGTTTGTTGTATGGTAGCCCCCCCTTAAATATTAATATTATTTTGTTTTTAGTATTTGTTGTTATAGCGGCAACAGATATACACAATCTGTGAAAATTTCAACTCTCTAGCTATTACTATTCTTCAGTTACAGCCTGGAGACAGACAGACGGACAGACAGACAAGTCTCAGTAATAGGGTCCCGTTTTTACCCTTTGGGTACGGAACCCTAATAAATCGTTGCATACTATTGCTTGTGATCTCGCAGTGTAGCGTCCAAACCGCTGGTTCGCGCGGACGCATATAAATCCAGCTGTGTCTAAGCACACTAAGCCGAAGTTACGCGGCCGAAGTTCCACATGATTACGCCAGTAATGTCAATCACATACAATTTAACGCGACGTAATTTCGGCATGTGGTGTCATCGCCCATCGGTAATTTAAAATACATACATTGCAGGCCGCATCATGAACTTCGGCTGCGTTTTTTCGGTCTAGTGTGTTTAAACTTTAAACAAAACGTCACATTTTTTCATATTTATTTTTTGCGTTGTTTTTATATTTATGAAAATAACAATTTGTACTGGAACCGCATCAAATCCATATCAAAAGTGTATCAATGTTTAATCAAAATAGCATAATTGGATACAGAATAAAACACATACTGACGAATACTCAGATAAAATGCAACAAGGCTTTAAAATTTAAATGACTGAGGGAGGGGGCGCTGCTGGTAAAGGAGAACTATCAAACATGGCGTTTTTGTATGATCACCTCCCGCGAAGTCACCCCCCAAGTCTCTTACAGAACGCCCCCATTTTTTTCTGGGTCCCACACCGCCCCCTTCAGACCTCCAGCGCCCACAACGGGGCTTTATCGCCCACTTTGGCAAAGGCTGATTTAAAGCCTTGTCGTCTGTCGAGCTCTAACGTAAAAACTTCGTTTAAGAACGTTTCAGATTTTTTAAAGAAAACTTAGTTTAGACTTTAGTAACTTAACTAGTATTCGACCGATAACATAACTGGTACATAATGGTATTAAGTACTTAAATTCCAATTGGTTATACATAATGTGCGTCAATTTTCGATTTGTTGTCATTAGTAAATATTTTAATGATAAATCACAATATCGACGGTTAAAAGGAAATAAGGTAAAAGCGACATTTTGGTCAAAAATGAGTTTTAAAAGTAAGATGGCCACTTAAAATTTCCCGCTCTTTCGAATGCGCTGACTCTCATATCCCTACGATCCGTTTTTGGCGTTTATGCCCAAGCAAAAAAAAAGCAATTTCCTAGTAGTATTTTTTGTAACCGACAAAAATTCAGGTCAGTTTGTTCTGCTTGTACTCCTGCAAAAAATATTTGTCTACAGCTTTCGGCTGCTTATATCTATTAAGGCCTGTGTATCCGCCAATGACCTTGATCATTGTCTGTCAGTGCGAATATCGACGTAAATGACATTAAAATAACATTCATAACAGCGCGCCTTGTACGGTGGCGGTTACTACGCTCGCCGCGTCCATGATAGGGCGAAATAGGAGAAAAAACCTTTTTAAGGCTTAATATAATACATATTTCAAAAAAGTAAAAAAACCAAATTATCAACTTATGTATTGCAAAGCAGTAGATATTTTTTATATATTCTTTTGATAAATAATGAAGAAGTAAAGTTGTTTCATTCAACGATTTGGAGGTGATTTGGTTTTTTATTTCTGTATTATGTGATACCGATAGAAAAAATATGGCAAAACCACGTTACGTATCATACTGTTACGGATACAGACACGTGGTGCCATCTAGCGTCGGACCAGCGAACCTACCAAGGGAACACAGGCAACGTAAATCCCCTACTCGCTACTAGATGACGCTAGGTGTATGTACCTACGAGTACTTTCTAGAAATATCTCATATTTGTTTACGCATATCGGGTTTATTCTGGGATGTTCCGGAATTTTCTGAGATTCGATCCGGCCCGTATAAATAGTCGCAGACAGTCCGGCCGGCAATTCAGTTTTATCTGAGCGTTCTTCGAGGCAACTTCGGAGCGAAAACAAGTGATCAATAGTGAGTGATTGTGATTGTGATTGTGATAGTGACTCGGCTACGACCTAGGACAGTGATAGTGCTCAGTGATTTGGATCTAGTGCTCAGTGATTTGGATCTAGTGCTTAGTGTTTGGACTCAGTGATTAGTGTGAGCTAGTGTTTGTGAATAAAGTCTTCAAGAGAGTCACCAGGTTTTCTTTCTCTCCGAGTCTTCGAACCCCTAGCACGCAACAACTGGTGTCAGAAGTGGGATTTGGAGATGCCATTGACTCCGAGAGAGGACTTCAAGGGGAGTGTCAGGACAAGGGCGCAGCGAGCTGCTGCCATTGACTCCGAGAGAGGAGTTGGCGGTGGAGCTGCGGAGGCCACACCCACTGGAGACCAAGCTCCGCCCACGGCGGGGCAGGCCCTACCCGCTGGCCCCGCCCACCAGGCTCCGCCCACTGACCACGCCCCCCAGGCTCCACCCACTTCGGGTGAAGCCACGCCCACTGGCTCCGCCCACCGGGACCCGCCCACTGACCACGCCCCTCAGGCCCCGCCCACTCTGGACATAGCCACGCCCACTGGCTCCGCCCACCAGGCCACGCCCACTCAGGCCACGCCCACTGGCTCCGCCCACTGGGCCCCACCTGCTCAGGCCCCGTCGACTAGCTCCATCCATCCTGTCACGCCCGTAGTTTCTACGGCCCCTCAAATGGCTCAATTGGAAAGCATAATTGAGTTAATTCAGGCTTTGCAGGAGTCACAAGACCGCAAGCTCGGCGCTTTGCAAGAGTCACAAGACCGCAAGCTCGGCGCTTTGCAAGAGTCACAAGACCGCAAGCTCGGCGCTTTGCAGGAATTTCAGAAGGCTGAAATCAGAGCGATTCGAGAATCACAAGATCAACAAAAAGACCTCCAAGAAAAAGCACTTGGAGCTATAAAGGATGTAAGTGACACGGTGGTTAAGCTCCGAAAAGATGTCGACATAATGGACGAACGAGTTACGGGGTTAGGATTGGATGTGGAAAATGTGAAAACCGGCCTCACTGAACTTCAGAAGAAAGTAGTGCGCCTGGAAACCACAGGAGTGGCGGTGTCTAGTGGAACTACCGGAGTGGTGCAAGTGATACAAGGACCAAGAGTTAAAGTGCCACCATACGACGGTACTACTTCTTGGAACGCTTACCGTCAGCAATTCCAGACGGTTGCTTCTGCCAACGGATGGACTGACGAACAATGCCTGACCGCTCTCACTGTTGCGCTCAGAGGGCAAGCTTTGTCGGTCCTGGAAGCACATACAGGAAAAGGGTTCCAAGACCTGATGGAGGCCCTTGAATCCAGATACGGGGAGCGACACCTGGAGCACGTGTTCCGTGCTCAACTTCGTGACAGAGTCCAACGCTCAGGAGAGGGACTACAACAATGGGCGTTGGAAATTGAAAAACTGGTCAAGAAGGCACACCCAGGAGCCGATTCCAAGATGATCGACACGAATATTGTGCAAGCATTTGTCGACGGAATCAGGGACCTCGAGGTCAGAGCTGCAGTCAGGCTACGTCACCACACCTCGCTAAAGGAAGCATTGGCGCATGCTTTGGAGGTCGAGGCTGTTCGCCGTGACATACGACAGACCCATAAGATCCATGAGGTCTCTGAGGACGTTAAGGAGGTCAAGGCTCCCACAAAGAGAAGTTTTGGAGCCATGTGCTACAAGTGCGGTGAGAGGGGTCATCTTCAGCTAAACTGCCCGCAGAAGGAGACCCAGATGGCAAGGATGAAAAGGCTCGAGGAACAAGTAGAGGAGCTGAAGAAGCAAGGAGCTTCGTCCCCTGCCCGGGATCAGGGAAACGAATAAAAGCCAGGACTACGGGGCGAGTACTGGCTGACGCGGAGGAAGCCCCGATAACTGTTATCTCCCAAGCATGCAGCGGGAATAGTCTTGTGATTCAGGGGACTATTAACAGGACGGATTGCAAAATGACTCTAGACACAGGAGCCTCTAGAACGATAGTGAACCCAAATCTAGTAAAAGCCGCAAGGAGACATAAGAGGAGAATTAACTGTCGGCTTCTTACTGCCTCCGGTCAGCCAATACCCGTCCTGGGAGAAATGTCAGTTACGATTAATGTAGGGGGGTCCTCATACCCTCACGACGTTATCGTGGCTGAGATTATGGATGATTGCATCTTGGGGTTGGATTTCATGAAGAAGCATAAGTGCAGGATTAATGTCGCTGACGGAGTTTTCAAGTGCGGTGAAGAGGAAATTTTCATCCTTGGAGGCGCCTGCGGGAAAGTTGAATGTGTAAAGAAAGTCATTATACCTGGACGTGCAGCAGCTCAGGTGCTGGTGAAACTACCGCCAGCTGGAAAGAAAAAGTCAAACAGATGCGTGTTGATCGAAGACACGCCTACCAAGACATCAGCGCAAAAACTGATGACGGCGAGAACCCTTGTTAGCGGAAGCAGTAACGCTGTGGTCAGGGTTTTGAATCTTGG
Organism: Polyommatus icarus; assembly: GCA_937595015.1. Lineage (NCBI taxonomy): Eukaryota > Metazoa > Arthropoda > Insecta > Lepidoptera > Lycaenidae > Polyommatus > Polyommatus icarus. The sequence goes on from OW569326.1 coordinate 6,784,210, forward strand.
CGATCGCGAGATCTGCTTGAACAAAGGTGACGTCATTGGAAAGTGCGAGGAAGTTGTCTGGATGAGAAAGTGTAGTTCGATCACAGGCTCAGACTCAGCAAACAGCAGCAACTATGGAATAGTGACTGAGCTACTCGATGACTGCAAGAGTAATCTGACTTATTCGCAGAGCATGAAAGCTAAGAAGTTTTTACAACGCCACGCGAATATCTTCTCCAGTCAGGAAGGCGACCTTGGAAGAACGTCGATGGTTCAGCACAAGATAGATACCGGAAGTGAGAACCCAATTCGTCAACGAGCAAGACGGATACCCATTGCAAAGGAAAAAGAAGTTGAAGGCCTTTTGGAGGACATGAGAAGGCATAAGATAATTGAACCGTCTGCAAGTCCGTGGTGCTCACCTGTTGTGTTAGTGAAGAAGAAAGATGGCAGCACAAGATTTTGTGTGGACTACAGGCGTCTCAATGATGTCACTAAGAAGGACAGCTATCCATTACCTCGAATCGACGACACTCTGGATACCTTGAGTGGCATGAAATGGTTCTCGACCCTGGACCTAAAATCTGGATACTGGCAGGTGGAAATTCATCCAAAAGACAAGGAGAAGACAGCTTTCTCCACCGGTAAAGGTTTATGGCAGTTTAACGTCATGCCCTTTGGATTGTGTAACGCACCTGCCACATTTGAGCGACTCATGGAGTGTGTACTGGCAGGCTTAGTTGGAGAGGCTTGCTTAGTCTACTTGGATGACGTCATCATTGTTGGCCGCGACTTCGAGGACCATTTGCGAAACTTAGAACGAGTTTTCGCCAAAATAGAGGGGGCCAAGTTAAAGTTGAATCCGAAAAAGTGTCGTTTGTTCAGGAGTAAGGTCAATTATCTCGGCCATATTATCTCCAGTGATGGAATCCAGACGGACCCGGAGAAACTGGAAGCAGTTCAAAATTGGCCAACCCCTAAAAACAAAACCGAAGTGCGGGCATTTCTCGGCCTATGCTCCTACTACAGGCGTTTTGTTAAGGGATTCTCAGAGATAGCCAAGCCATTACATCGGCTGACAGAAGATAAACGACAGTTTATTTGGGACGAGACTTCGGAAGATTCTTTTCAGAAACTGAAGCAACATCTGTGTGAAACACCAATCCTGGGGTATCCACAACCTGAAGGTCAGTTTATAGTCGACACGGACGCAAGCAACACGGCCATTGGAGGGGTGTTATCTCAAAAACAGGGTGAAAGAGAAGTTGTAATTGCATATTTCAGCAAATCTTTATCTAAGCCAGAGAGAAACTACTGTGTGACAAGAAGAGAACTATTGGCTGTCGTAAAGACGCTACAACATTTCAGCAAATATCTCATCGGGAGACAGTTTTTATTGCGAACTGATCACGCAGCCTTGAAGTGGTTACTACAATTCAAGAACCCAGAAGGCCAAGTAGCTCGATGGATTGAACAACTCCAGGAGTATGACTTCAAGACGGAACACCGCAGCGGAAAGGCGTATGGGAATGCCGACGCACTTTCACGAAGGCCGTGTTCAGAAGACTGCAAACATTGTGTCAAGCAGGAATCTAATGAAATTACACTAAAGTTAACGAAAACAAGTCCTTTGGGTCCATGGGAGAATGATGCTATGAGGGAGGCTCAAGAAAGAGATGACGACCTTCGGCACATCATCACATGGAAGAAACGGGGTGACGTAAAACCAATCTGGAGTGAGGTTGCACCCACTGGCGCTGCCACTAAGGCGTACTGGGCGCAATGGGACAGTCTGATACTTCAAAATGGAATACTTTACCGGAAATGGGAGAAGACTAACGGCAGAGAGTTCCATCTTCAGATAGTTGTCCCAAGGACGAGAGTACCAGATGTTCTCCGTGAAATTCACGATGGCGTATCAGGAGGTCATCTAGGTGTCAAGAGGACGTTAACAAAAGTGCGAGAACGATTCTACTGGTTGCATTGTCGAGATGATGTGCAGGATTGGTGCCGCAAATGTACTACTTGCGCTGCAGTGAAGGGACCACAGACAAGGAGCCGTGGGAACCTGCGCTTGTATAACGTTGGCGCACCGTGGGAACGAATTGCAGTTGACGTAGCTGGGCCATTTCCTGTAACGGAATCGGGAAACAAGTATTTTATGGTGGTCATGGATTACTTCACAAAATGGCCCGAAGTGTTCGCCATACCAAATCAGGAAGCTACAACAGTTGCTTCTAAGCTAGTCGAAGAAGTGATATCTCGCTTTGGTGTGCCTCTAGAAATCCATTCCGATCAGGGCAGGAATTTCGAATCGCAGGTCTTCCAGGAAGTATGCAGAATTTTGGGAATGCATAAGACGAGGACCACCGCGTACCATCCACAGTCTGATGGAATGGTTGAGAGATTTAACCAGACCCTTGAGAGGCATTTGGCGAAATTGGTAGATGACAAACAAAAGGATTGGGACAAGTATATACCGCTCTTCCTTCTGTCGTACCGTACCGCCGAGCATGAGGGCATAAAAGCTACCCCGGCGTATGTCAATTACGGTAGAGAACTACGAGTACCAGTAGACCTCTTGACAGGAGGGTCACCGGAGGAACCAAAGACCTTACCAGACTATGTCTGCGATTTAAGGGAAAAGATGCGCTATATACACGCCACGGTTCGGGAAAATGGGTTACAGTCAAGTGAGAAGATGAAGACCAGATACGACCGGAAAGCGAACACGAGCGGCTTCGAAGAAGGGTCACTGGTGTGGCTGCATAACCCAACTCGCCGAAAAGGGAAATCTCCAAAGTTACAGACCAAGTGGGACGGCCCATACAAAGTGGTTACCCGACTGAATGATGTGACTTACAGGATCCAAAAGCAACCAAGAGGGACATTCAAAGTGGTACACATAGACCGTCTGGCGCGTTACCATGGCAGTAACAACGATGCTCGGGACGAGCATCTCTAAGAGGGGAGTAGTGTTACGGATACAGACACGTGGTGCCATCTAGCGTCGGACCAGCGAACCTACCAAGGGAACACAGGCAACGTAAATCCCCTACTCGCTACTAGATGACGCTAGGTGTATGTACCTACGAGTACTTTCTAGAAATATCTCATATTTGTTTACGCATATCGGGTTTATTCTGGGATGTTCCGGAATTTTCTGAGATTCGATCCGGCCCGTATAAATAGTCGCAGACAGTCCGGCCGGCAATTCAGTTTTATCTGAGCGTTCTTCGAGGCAACTTCGGAGCGAAAACAAGTGATCAATAGTGAGTGATTGTGATTGTGATTGTGATAGTGACTCGGCTACGACCTAGGACAGTGATAGTGCTCAGTGATTTGGATCTAGTGCTCAGTGATTTGGATCTAGTGCTTAGTGTTTGGACTCAGTGATTAGTGTGAGCTAGTGTTTGTGAATAAAGTCTTCAAGAGAGTCACCAGGTTTTCTTTCTCTCCGAGTCTTCGAACCCCTAGCACGCAACAATACCATGTAGATTACTAATTATTTTTTTCAGATATAATTTCTCTGTTAATGCCGATGAAAAGTTGTTTCATCTGCACGCTTTTTTTGCGAGAGGAGCTTTAAGCAATTCTCTCAAAAATTACAAACGTCGTTTATAGCCTTCTTCCATTTCGTAATTGATCAAAGCTTTGGCGCTTGTACCCTATAATATATCCAAAATTTATTTTCATATTAGGTACTCTGTCGGTTAAATACCATACAACCTTTTTCAACCATATTTCAATACGCAATGCCAGTCGCCAGATGTTGATTATTCTCCTTTTCCTTCACTTTCAAACGACATTGTGTGTCACATGTGTGTCACTTAAGTCTTATAATTCTAGTTTTTGTGAAAATCTACTTGTGTTCTATTAACTAATAAGCGACCACTGTAAAAAGTCGTTATCCTTCTTTTCCTATAACACTTACTGAATCGTCTAGTCTCGTATACCCTTTTACTTTGCGATGTAAGAAATCAGAATGCTGTTTAGGCTTCTTATTCTCTAATATATTTTTTTTGTCATTTGTCTCTTAAGCCATATTACCTCATTCAAAATTTTAAAGTAATTGTTATAAGCGACAAAAAACACTTTAAATAGCACCAAATCATTAAAACTAACGATACCGGTAAGAGGCCAATTTTTTATAATTTTATAACTACATATTTAAATAATCACGATACGTCAATAAATAACAGAGATACGTCAGTTTTTCTTAAACTCAAAACATTTAAAAATGACTCTCCTGAACATTTCACTTTTTGGCGTTTATACCCTATTTCCTTTTAACCGTCGATATTTTTTTTATAAACCCCCTAAATATTAACGCGGCTCATAACTAATCAAGATCCGCTGTCTTTCTCTCTCATGTGACGCTTCCATAATTATGCCAGAAAGAGTTTATGCAGATCTTGTAAATTATTCGCTGTTCCAATAGTTTATTAGTAAGGGAATAAGAGTCATAGGTTTCCATCGTTCGTATTAACATTTTAGAATAATAATAAATTTATATTGCGAATACAAAGTAAACAATATTGTAAGTCATTTTATATACTTATTAACCGACTTCATTAACCGACTTCAAAAAAAAGGAGGTTATCAATTCGACGCGTATGTATGTAATATTTCCAGAACTGCCCAGTTTTTGTTTGTGTTAATCTATAAATAGCTTCTGAAAAAATGTGCCAAATTTCAAGTGTATGTATGTATGTTTTTATGTTTGTGCACGCATATCTCCGGAATTATAAGTCCGATCTAAATTATTCTTTTTTTATTATACTAGGTATTGTTTAACTTAGGGAACAGTGCAAGTTTCATGAAAGTCGGTTCAGTAGTTTTGGAGATAGGGAATTTTAATTCTCAATTACGTACAATTTTGAAGTCGGTTTTATCTTTTGAAATAAAATACAGTTATTAGTAAGAAATTTTTGGACATATTAATATTTTAATTATACACGCTATCCTACGGAAAAGTTACCAAAGTATAATATTGGCAGTTTTACAAGAGGCCACCCTCATAGTAACCTTAATTAATCTTTGTTTGTGTGATGTGTCTTATTTCTATGTTTGCTTACGATTTATTATTTATTTACGTCCTACATGAGACTTTTATCACACACACATAATAATTTACTTATCAATGTTTTCGGAAAATATATAAACTTGTAACGTAATCACTAATAAGTAATGACTAATGATTAATGGAAATTATTCTTTATTATACATATTTATATATTATCTCGAAATAACATAAAATACACCAGTGACCAGTCTTTTGGATAAATTAGATTTCTTACTGTTTATGGAATTAGTTATAATTAGTGGAATGCAATTAGTGACACGACTAGAATACGGAGTTTTATACAATCATATTAGTACGATAAACCATTTACAAAACTTATTTTGAAAAGATTAATCTTAAAGTACTTTTCTGTGCAATTGTAAGTAATATAAAATAGTAAATATTATCATATTAAGTAAATAATGAGAAAAAAGTAGACAGGCAAGTCAAGAAGTTATAATGTAAAATAGTTCCAAAAAGTTGCACCAGATGGCTTTGTTTGCAGTTAAAGCAAAAAAAATTGATTTAATAAATCGTGTAGCACATTTTTTTATTAAGAATTATTAAATTGGCATAATAATCGTTAATTTTTAGGCTTCTTTGAAACAAATTTTGATTGCACTTTGAAACGCCATATTTAATGATTAGACGTAAACGTTATAATGTCACGCGTTTTGTTGTGATTTATGATTTATCCTTTTAGTTTTTGCTACTTTAGAATTGCAGCCCCGCGCGAGCACCGGTGCTCGCGATAACAATTGAAGGCTATTGTGTCTCGTTTTCCACGATCGAAGGATTAATACTCGAAGTGACATACAATAAAAATATTCTATATATAATGTCTCTCGTACTTTTTTAACGGATACCAAATCTATCTAAGTAATATGTTAATCACTGTTCCACTTACAAAATATAATTTTATCATACAAATGCTTGACTAGGACTTTTTTGTATATGAGAATAAACAAAACGAGATTCGTGAGTATTGAACTTACGATACACACGCGCGCCGCTGCATCGCGGTACTCGGTTGCGGTAACCTGGCTCAGAGCCCTTTTCCTGTCATGCGTATTATCGTCCGCGTGCGGATCTGTAGGCCTACTACGAAATCGTTTTGAGACTCAAACAATCGGCTGAGAATGCCGCGTCCCGCTCTAACAACGTAATTTCTTGTTTGTTAGAGTAGGACGCGGCATTCTCATACGATTGTTTGAGTCTCAAAACGGCTTCGTGGTACGGCCCCGGGTCCGTATGCATATTACCCGCATGGTACCATTGCTAAGATGATTTTCCTGTCGTGCAGGCAACATGCGGTCAGGAGCTTGTTGTCACCCACATGCGGACGATCCGCGCGCGGGCGATAACACGCATAAAGGAAAAGAGCCCTCAGTGCTCAAGTAGCACGAACGAGCATCACCGAGCGGCGAGCGGCGTCGCGGCCGGCGGGCGCGTCGCTCCGCACACTCAAAACGTGAGGATCGGCTCCTCGCGGTGGTCCAGGATATCTGTGGACATTAGACATATTAGTTACACGCCTCAAATGCAGATGCTACTAGAGGGCACTATCTGAAATGACTATTCGTTCTCCGACACCTGTTAACAACGTTGACTTTGAAATAATATAAACATTGCATTTGAAACTAGTACAAGCCAACGGCCCCCAGCGGCATTTCTGCAAGCAAGCTGGCATTCTAAAGTCTTTTAAGGTGACAAATTTTAGTAATACATATTATAATAACAGCGGCCAATGTAAATGGCGTCTATAAAGCCAGGAGAGCTCACCTTTAGCGATACTCCACCAGGGCAGCGTCACGTAGGTGAGGTAGGCGTTGAGAGGCGCCGACTGCTGCCGCTTGCCCTCCTTCCACAGGTGGAACGTCTGCGAGAACCCGCGCAGCGCCCACAGCGGGTTGTACGCACCGTCGTCCAGCTCTGCCGGCACACAAACATGTCAGCGTACTACGGTTAATTATCTCTAAAGTCGCAGCGTTCGCAATGATGATTTACTCCAATCCTAATGCGAACATTATGCAACGAGCAACGAAGCAGTGGCAAACGGGGTGTTGGAATTTAATAATATAATAATAATAATGTTTATTTGCAACTACATTCATGAAACAAATTTACATACATTAAAACAAGGCGATTCCAAATTGTAGCCGCAAATTGGCTCATGCTCGGCATGTGCTGGTACACCCAGGGGCATATTCAGCGCCGGTCTTCCGCAAGAGCCATTAGCGACCACATGGATGTCAAGGATAACATAAACTAATTACAACAGCTTGCAAACAACTTAAACATACATAACAACAATCAACGCGAATCGCGACAGCCCACGACAAGACTGTTGTCGCTCACGACAAATAGCTGTCGCGCGCTGTCGCCACCAGTGATTATATTGGCAACACATATTACACAAGACTCCTTGTCTATGGCCAAGAAACCTGTCACTTCAAACTGTTAGTTGTCATTTGTCAAACAACAAAACAAAACAAAGTGTTTTTGATAAACTAAAACCTGCTTTAGAAAATAGAAAAATAATAACAAAAATAAAACAAAATACAAACTAAAGATTTAACTAAAAGTACCCAACACCAGTAACCATTGACATTATTAACTAATTATAAACAAAAGTTCCGACTATCGAAATGTAAAACTATATTATTAATTACTGTATTATACAAATAACAAAGGTTGCGGGCAACGCTGGTAGTTCAATTTTTTAAGTCAATATACCTTATAATTGTGATAAATTTAATTAGAATTATAAAAACAAAAACAAAAAGAACCAAAACAACACAATGAAACGGGCACATTAGATCACAGAGATATCATGGCAGAGGTTTTCTAGTGACACCTGTTGATCCAAAAGGAACCGACGTAGTTTGCTTTTAAATGTTTTAAGGCTTTTTGCATATCTAATGGGAGGCGGGATGTTATTCCAGCATTTGGAAGCGGAATACCGAAAACCACCTCTGAATGAAGCCGTACGATGTTTTTCAATTGTCAACTGTGCTGAACATAACCGTGACCCACAGGACCTAAGGCTAGCTGTTCTTGCCAATTTGTTGAACAGATACTTGGGTTCCTCGTACTTCAGTACCCCGAAAAGTAAACAAGCAAGATGAAGCTTGCGCCGGTGTTTCATTTTTAACATTAAGTGCTTGTTAAGATAAGGCGTTACATGACTTCTAGGGGGTATGCTGAAGCAAAATCGAGCACAAGCATTTTGGATTCTTTGAATCAGTCTTTTGGTACTCGTCGGTACATGTCAGTGTAATTTAGCTTCGAGAGTACCAGAGACTCAACCAGAGTGATGCGCATCTCTTCAGATAGATAAGGTCTTATTCTATACAATATCTTAAGCTCATTGAACGAACTACTGACTAAGTTGGTAACATGATCTTGGAAACGCAGATTACAGTCAAGAAGAAGACCAAGATTACGTGCCACAAATGAGCGCTCAATAGGCTCACCCATCAGCATGACGTCAGTTGATGGGTTTATAAGGCTGAGTTGTCTGCTAGTGCCGCAGATAATGTATTTAGATTTTGCTGGATTTAGGCATAAACTATTTTTCTGAGCCCATGCAGCTATACTATTAAGGTCTTCGTTAAGTTGCTTTATTGCAGTGTCCACTTCATTTGGCTCAAAGAACAAGTAAATTTGGGTATCATCTGCGTAAAAATGGAATTTGCAATACCTAATATACCTACCAACATCAGCTATATATAGGATGAACAGTATGGGGCCTAAAATAGAGCCCTGTGGCACGCCATCTGTAAGACATAATGTCTGATAATACAAAGGATCCATTGCTATCAGTGAGCTTAACATATTGGCTACGACCCCCGCGGACTCCGTACGGTTAACATCGTCTGACGTGCGCTCCGGGAATAAAAATCATTTTCAGTGGTTTTAAATCGATAAATTCGTGCTGAGTGTGTGTAAATAGCTAGGTAACGGTGTAATCTACGTGTACTGTAAGTTTTTTAAACACATTTGCCCGTATTTTCTTGGATTTAACTCGGTAAGTAATTTCTTTGTTCACTTTTATCAGTAGGGAATTGTAGGTAGGTAAAATATTGTGTGTGTCGGTACCGCTCGCGCGGCGCCGGCCGGCCTTGCGATCAGCTGACTGTGACTTACAGTTTAACTTTTATTATTGCAAATACATATTACCTATAGTGTTTTCTGCTGCATCTAATTTTAATTAAGTCACAATGTCGAGTCACAATAATATACCGCCGGATAAAGATACAACCCCGTTTTCTAGAAGTGACAAAACTCCTCGTTCTCCGACATTCTCGTCCGGTAAACGTCTGTTGTCGGAATTATCTCCTTCCTCCTTGTCACCCGTGGAGAAGCGTCACCAACCCACTAGGGACGAGTCGCAGCTGTCCCCCGTTACGTCATTGTTAGACACAAGCCGCGCATCCGACGATTCTTGCAATTATTACGAGCTTGTCCGCGAAGCCAGCTCATACTTAGCAAAGATTAATGAGTTCGCAAACGATACCGTATCTCGTCGCAATAATTTTACCAATAAGTCAGAAATTATGAGTATGACACAAAAAATAACTACAATCGTTTCACTCCTCGCTATTAAGAACTCGTCCTTGGAAACCAAGGTAGCCAATATGGAACGCGAATTACTGGCCGCTAAAACAAATCCCGTCGTACAACCAGTCTCCGCCGCGCCTTCTGCCTCCTACTCGGACGCGCTTAAATTAAGACTTGCGAAGTCAGTGCCGCCAGTCGAGACGCGAAAACCACTTCCTTGCGTTATTGCCTATCCGACACAAGAAAAATCGGCGGAATTAAAATCGTCGTCGGAGACTAAACAAGCTCTGATGAAAGTCATCAACCCGGCCGATGGTTTCCAATTTCACGGTGTCAAAAAAACCTCCAATTCCGGTGTGATCTTGCGACTTACTAGCGAGTCGCAAGTCAATAAATTAAAATCGGTGGAAGCACTTAAATCGGCCGGTCTGCGACTCGAGTCGCCTAAAGGTCGTAACCCGCGCATTCTCGTAAAAGATGTCCCGCAACATATGACGGACGATAATTTCCTAGTCGCACTTTTCAACCAAAATATAAACGGCGAAATTAATATGTCACAAGAACAATTTTTGCGCACTACAAAAATAGTGAGGCGCCGTAATTTAAATAAAGATTATAACAACAGGAAATGGATAGGCATTGAATTAGACCCTCTTGTTCGTAAACACCTGATCGATTCCAAAGAAAAACTATTCATCGATTGGGCGATGTGTCGCTTCGTGGACGACGTTGAGCTGGTCCGCTGCGGCAACTGCCAACAATACGGGCACGTCGCTAAATTCTGCCGTGATCCTAATCCGTGCTGTTATCACTGTGCCGAAAAACATAGCTCGTTATCGTGCCCCAACAAAGACAAAGACAATTTTAAGTCGGTCTGTGGTAGTTGCCTTCGTTATAAAAAACCCTCCGACCACTCCACGGGCTCCCCAGACTGTCCAACATATAAGAGCAAAATGGAGCAACTCATTTTAACAACTAGGTATGGATAGTTTAAATATAGGACAGTTAAACCTCCATAATAGCAAGCACGCGACGTTAGAATTACAGAAGTTAGTTTCTGATTATAATTTAGACTTAGTACTAGTTCAAGAACAATATCAACTCGAATCGCTACGGCCGAAAATGATACAATTTAGTAACGTAGCTCGCGCGGGTATTTACACACCTCAGTCTAGATTTTCAATCACGGCCCTAACTAACCTATCGACAACGCACTGTGCAGTAGCCGAGGTTTCGTGTCCTCAGTTTAAGCTTTACGTAGTTAGCTGCTATTTCCAGTACGCGGATAGTGTTAGCCCCCATCTACATCAACTTCGTTACGTACTACAGACTCTCGCGGGCAATAAAATCATTATAGGCGCCGACGTTAATGCATCCTCGCCCTTATGGCACGGCCAGCTAAGGTACACCGATCGCGACCGACGTTGCGCCGTCGAAGACTTTATTGCGGAGTTTAACCTCCAAATTCACAACACCCCCGATGCACCACCTACTTATAGTAGCCCAACGGGTGAATCGTCAATTGACGTCACGCTATCTAGCGCGTACGTCCAGATTAGGCATTGGCGTGTCCTTCCCGATGCGTCATGTAGTGATCACCGCTTACTGGTGTACGAGTTTTCTCGTGCGGTCCCGAGTGATACCGTAGTCAATTCTAATGACTATAAATACAATGTAAAGAACGGCGATTGGAATTTATTCCGCTCCCTCATTACCGCTCATGCCGGAGACTTCACTCGGCCGGATTTAAACGTTAACGAGTGCGCGGAAATTATGACAAACACATTTGTTTACTGTGCCGATGTAGCCTTGGGTCGTAGACCTCTGAAGAAAGACCACAACTGTAAATGGTGGAACAGTAAACTTCTTAATCTTCGTCGGGAATTTAGAAGGGCCAGGCGCAAAATTAATAATCTTCGTAAATCTGGCCTCAATCGTTCGGATGATACTTACATAATTAGTTTAAATAACCTACGCATCTCAAGGTCACGCTATCGCGCCGCCGTTACGTTAGCAAAAAATAATATGTTGAAGAATGCCGCGAACAGACTAGATAAAGAGGGCCCCTGGTCCTCGTTATATCACGAGCTTAAACCCAATAGTAGTAATGAGCCAAGCTTTTTCTCAAATATTAAAATTAACAACTCTTACACTTGTAGTTTAGATGAAACGGCGAAGGCATATCTAAACGTTCTCATCCCAGACGACGAGCCCTCCTTGGATGATGAACACCACCGCGACATTAGGAGTAGAATGTTAGACCCCATACATACACCGGTCTCAGATTTACCAACTTCGGAGGAGTTTAGTAAAATAGTAAACCTTTTGCCTACAAAAAAATCTGCGGGCGAGGATAAAATATCGAATATTATGATAAAACAAGCGTGCTTAGCGGCCAATTCATCGATTCTACATGTTTACAACAGATGTATCGCAGAAGGCATATTTCCAAAAATTTGGCGCACCGGTTGCTTAAAATTAATACCTAAAGCGGGAAACAAACCTCCTGACGACCCAAAATCTTACCGTCCGATAACGTTACTGCCTTGCTTAGGTAAATTACTAGAACGTCTCATCGTACCTCGCCTGCTACCCGGTGGCCCTAAATTTCATAGTCATCAGTTCGGTTTCACCGCCGGGAAATCGACTGTTGACGCGGCTATGGAAGTTAGAAAAATAGTAAATCTTTCGGAATCCAAATACGTGGTCGCCATTTCATTAGATATATCCGGCGCGTTCGATCATGCTTGGTGGCCGATATTATTATTAAAACTAAAAAATCGAGGTTGCTACTCTAATATTTATGCCATAATACGTTCTTACTTTTTTAATGGTCAAACTAAGCTTCGACTTGGCCATTGTACACACGCCAAAGACTTAACTTGCGGCTGCCCTCAGGGCTCTGTTATCTCGCCAAAACTATGGAATTTCGGATTTGATGATTTATTAAGTCTTCCCCTACCACCGCTGTGCGTACTAGTTGGCTACGCCGATGACGGTTTTCTCATCGTTCAAGCAAATTCACGTTCCGAAATTGAATCTAAAGCCAATGATAGTCTTAATTTAATATCGAGCTGGGGTAAACGTAATCGCCTGAAATTCGCCGCGCATAAAACTTACCAAATCCTTTTAAAAGGTTCCCTTATATCTTCCCCTAGCATTAAACTTGACAATATTAACGTTAAACGCAAACAGTCGCTCTGTTATCTTGGTTTTTACTTGGAAAATAAATTTACATTTTTAGAACATATAATTCAAACTGGTGAGAAAGCGAAGCGCAATTTTTACTCCTTTACCAAAATATCTACGTCGACATGGGGCCTCTCTTTCAAAACCCTAAAATTAATTTACACCGCTACTTACCTAGGCAGCATTTGCTACGGGGCCCCCGTGTGGGCCGACAGAGCAACTATCGGCGCGGCTCGTCGCAAGTTGCTACAAAGTCAACGTCTTGCTCTTATATTCTTATGCAAAGCTTACAGGACCACAAGCACCGAAGCCTTGCCTGTGTTAGCCGGAGTTTTACCCGTTGACCTTGAGATTCAGCGTCGTGCGACAATGTATTATCATAACAAAAACATTGACAACCCGTTCTTTTTAAGCGCTCGCGATAAAATTAAAATAGCAAGATTGTTTGAACCTTTAGAAAACTCTGTGCAAAGCCTAATCTCCGAATGGCAGTCGCGATGGGACTGTTCCACCAAAGGGCGTCATCTTTATAATTTTTTCCCTAATATTCGTGAACGGCTATCCAAACAGTGGATGGATATTGATCACTGCGTTTCTCAATTCCTGACCGGTCATGGAAATTTTAAGGCCAAACTTTACGGATTTAAACTAGTGCCTTCACCCATGTGCGAGTGCTCGACCGAAGGCAACATGTTTGAACAAACCGCTCATCATGTTCTCTGGGAGTGCAGTCTCTGGCAGGACGAAAGAACTACTATGCTAAACAACCTATTCTGTACATCTGGAGTCGCATACTACGGTGATCTCGTGGACAGCGCTAGGAACTTCCGTGCCTTCAAGCGTTTTTGTCACAATTATTATTGGCAACAGTCAAACACAATTAACTCCAATATTAACTTAGCTTAGCTTAGGAGTCACAATTATTAACCTTATTTCCGTGGTGCTCCCCCTTAAGTTCTTTGACTTTCGGTCATTGCAACTTTGTGCTGTCTCCCGCTTTTATGGGGAGGGAAATTGGAATCTTCCTACTCCTCCTATTTTCTTCTGATTAATTTCGTTGCGGGTCCCAAGACAGTTTTAGCATGTCCCTCGGGCTCCCTGAGATCATATCAAAGGGTTTTCGTGGTTGGATACCGCTGTCGATCCTGGCGACACAGGAGATACAGTGGTGGGAATGTGTGGTGGGCCAAAGCCCGTTAAAAAAAAAAATATTGGCTACGACCAGAAAGGTAACTATTAAACCATTTTATGGTAGCGGCATCAAACCCATAATAGTTTAGTTTGGCTAGCAAAATATTTATATTTATAGTTTCAAAAGCCCGTGTGAAATCCAGCAAAACAAGCAATGTGCAATAACCATTGTCTTGTGCACTTAAGATATTGTCAGTGACATCAAGCAAAGTTGTTACTGTACTGCGACCCTTTCTAAAACCTGACTGCATCTCTGGTAACATATTATTTTTTTCCAGGTAGCCAGTAACCTGCTCACATACAACTCTCTCAAGGATTTTTGAAAGGCATGGCAGGATACTTATTGGCCTTAGATCCTTTAACTCGACAGGGTTTGAAGTTTTTGGGAGAGGCCTTACTACTGCCTGCTTCCAACTCTCAGGATAAGTTCCTGTTTTTATGGACATGTTAATGATACAGCTGATTGCATCTAAAGTGTTTGGCAAGGATAAAAATAGCATGTCTAAGCTGATACCATCACTTCCAACTGCTTTGGATTTCAATGTTTTTATAATTTTAATCAGCGCACTTGAGGATACAGTCTCGAGGTGGAATATTGCATCACTGAATTTGAGGAATTCATAATATGTTATGTACGATAGATTGGTACAGTGGGTATTTTAAGGAAATGCAGATTTATAGTATTAGGATCCTTGAAATGCGAGGGTAGGCCATGCTCAGTTTTAGGCGTAATTGTATCTTTTATGTTTTTCCATAGTCTCTTAGGCGGCTGGTTTATTTTGCTATTTATGTTCTGTTCAAAATATGCTACTTTTTCGTAGTGTAAAGCCTTATTTACCAAAGTTTTTAAACTTTTATAATATTCTTTTTTACTATCGGACTTTGATCTGTGATATTCTGCGAGTGCCCTGTCACGATGCCTCATCATTAATTTAATGATGAAATAAGAAATCAATCGTTTTAAGAATGATTGTGACGTGCGTAAAAAAAGCAATAAAGCTGAGGAGCAGCGAGTACCGGGGCGACGGCGGCGAGGCACGTCGCACCAGTAGAAGATGTCGGTGCCGTCCGGCGTGGTGCGGCGCGGCGGCAGCGGCGCGTCGCGGAACAGCTCCGCCGCCACCCCGCGCCGCCGCGGCAACGTCACGTACGCGCGCGCGCCGCGGTTTACGCGCTCGCCACCCGCCCCACTCGCGCCGACCGCCGCCCCCTCCGCGTCGCCGCCACCGCCCAGCTCGCACGGCAGCTCCTCCTCCCCGCGCACCGTGCGAGCGTCGGCGGCTGCGGCACATAGGCGCGGCGCGGGCGGGGCGCCGGCGGCGGCCAGGCACGCGGCGTCGCAGCCCAGCTCGCAGTCGTCATCCGGGCGCGCGAGAGGCGCGGTGCGAGGCCGCAGCGGGGGCGGCTGCGGCGCCGCACGGGCGCCCCGCCGCCGCGGGCTCACGGTGCGCAGGCAGCCGGGTGACAGGTCCGGTGCCGGCCGCCGGTACACGTCACGCATGTCCCGCGCCCCGCCCGCCGCGCAGCAGTGCCGCCACGCGCCCGCCCGCCCGCGCCGCCGCCCTACACACACACGCGCGACCGTCACCACCCGCCCGGGCCCGCCGTCGTCGTCGTCTCGACCACGCGAGACGACGCCGGCGTCGGGCACGGGTTCTCCCGGCGGGCGAGGTAATCTTCTTGTACTGAGTGAGTTCCGCCTCGGATGTAATGTACGAGAACAGATCGCCCGCTCCCGAGTAGCTCGACGGCCCGTTCTCGTGTATGTGGTCGCCGATCGCGCGTGTAGTCGGTACATGGGGGCGGAAAAAGACAGCGCGGGCGGGCGGGCCGGCCCGCGATTTTTGACGAAAACATCGAAAGCATAATATTTTATTTACACGAATGATTGGTGAACGAGAGCGGGTCGTGTAACACTGAGAAGCGGCGATGATGTGTGCGAGCGAGATAAAGTATGTTGCGAGGGGACGTACCGTCGCGCAGGTCGCCGGCTTCGACCTCGGCCAGGCCGTCCTGCAACGAGTCTAGGCCCTCGTTCTCTGAGCGGCTCTTGTCGCGCGGGTCACGGTCTCGCGCGCGCCAGCCGCCGCGCACGAACGTCGTGATGTTGGCACTCGGGTCGCTCAGCCGCCGCTGTGGAAAGACAGATCACTAGTTACATACGAGCGAAGGACGCATGATGTTCGTTAAGTGTATAATGTATATACGACTGCTAGCACCTGATTCCGATACAGGAACATGTCGTCAGGGTCGTCGTCCTCCCAGTCGCTGTCCCACAGCTCGGCCATGGACATGCCGGGCTCGGAGCTCGGCGTGTGCGTGCCCGCGCCGCGCGGCCTAGACACCGCCACCTAGTAAACAAACGTGAACATTAAAAAGTACGAAATGTAAGAATAATCATTTGGCTACATTGGATAAACGCGATATTACTTTAGAATATCATAATATTACAATAAGATGACCATAATTTGGCTATTTCATATAACTCCCTCGTATCGTTGAGGACTACAGTAGAGGTCGAAGGGTTTACTTACCTCGGCGTGTCCCTTGCCACCGGGTCCCTTCATGCGTACGAACTCGCATCGTGTGGCGGTGCGAGCGCCCAGCAGCCCGAACGACATGCGCTGCGCGACCTTCGTCGACAGCGACGATTGCTGGAACACCCGACAGATGGCGTTAGAATATTCAAAATACATTTATACGGAATAGTTACGTTGTAACTATTTATCAGTATGTTATCTAAGAATACGATTAAAATTGATGTCGAATTTATATACTTAGCTTAAATTATCTTCATCGCGGATGTATGCAAATTACCCAAAACTACTATCTATCAGATAAGATAAAAATTTAGGGCCTGTTTCACCGCTTCCTGATAAGGCTATCCACCACTTAATTTGACAGATGGAGTATGGAAAATCTGTCAAATAACCCTATCGGGCACCTTATCAGGAAGCGGTGAAACAGGCCATTAATGTGTTTTCATTTTAAATTTTAATGTACGAATGTTAAGAAACATTCAGACCTTTAATTGAGCTAAGTAAGTCTATTAATCTATTATGTAGTAAACACGTACATACTTATACAAGAAAAATATTTCAAAGATGTGTCTTTGATTTGAAAGTGGGCTTGAAAAGAAGTCTTATACTGACATAAAGAAGTCGTTTAATTATAGCATTGTGTAAGTACTAATTACTTCTTATTATTGTTTACTTTCTCGGTGCACGTTGGTAGTTGGCAGTTGGTACCGCCCACAGGTGCGGCACGTGGCCGCGGGTGTGTGCGGGCGTGCGTACATACTACATAGTACATGTGGGTGCGTGCATACCGGCGGTAGTCTGATACAGACTATCAGCGCTCGCAATACGTAAATAAACAAACGACCGGAAGAACGCGTGGACAGTAGAATATTATCGTTATTTAAGTACTTAATTTTAAGCCTTCCAAGTTCCAACAACCTTACCTCAGTGTTACATTGTTTACATTGTTTAGTGTTTGCTGTTTTATTGCTTCGATAAGTATGCGATAACTATGTTATCGATTTAATTATGTAGTTGCACTCAATTCTTTTGAGTTTCAACGAACTTTCCGTTTATTATCGGCAGCAGCTACTATGACCATAAAATTGCACCTACTATACCTGTGTATGGTAGTTATAATATGTGTATAAAAATACACTGTGTTGGATTCAATTGTTAGCTCGGTAAGCAGCTGTTATGACAGCATAAGGGTGCATTTCCACTGAAGCGGAGCGGAGCTTAGCGGTGCCGAATTGACCAATCAACATGCTGGAAATCTTCGCTCCGCTTCGCTGTCATTCCGCTGGAACAGCACGATTAGTCAATTCGTGCACCGCTTAGCTCCGCTCCGCTCCGCTTCAGTGGAAACACGACCTAATGCTCTAAGGAGCATTATTCAGACCTCACGTCCCTATCCCAGGGTTGTCTGTACTAGGTATATGATATTATATCCTATCCTATATTAGGGACTAGGGTACAATAATAATTATTGTCCTATTGATTCATGGCGACTGGTGAGTGGTGACATGTCACTTGTGCAGGGCGTGTCGGGGGGAGGGGGGAGGGCGCGGGCAGTATCAACAAGTCGCGACATAGTGTCGCCGGCGGCATGGCAGAGCCTTTATCGCGAGCCCTCACCCTCCCTTAACAGTTAACCCAATAATTTACGTGTAGCTGAAGGGTGCACCAAATATTTTTCTAGAACCGATATATGTATGTGTATAATGTATATAATATTATCCATAAATAGAACAGTCAAAGAGTCTTTATACTATTATTTTTAACAAAAAATTAAAACCGACTTCCAGGGTAAAAACAATAAGTAATAATATGAACTAAAAAGTATTAAATAATTCTTACCCTTAGTGCCTCTTTCAGAATTCGTCTAAATCTCAACTATTTCTGTACATACTATAGCTTCATTATTTTGAAGTCGATACCAGCTAATTTAGTCGTGAATTAATCAGTCAATGTCAGAATATATGAAACTTTTGGGACTGGTACCGACTTCAAAGTAATATAGCTATAGTATGTACAGAAGTAGTTGAGATTTAGACGAATTCTGAAACAGGCACTGTTAAAGAGTAAGAATTATTTAATACTTTTTAGTTCATATTATTACTTATTGTTTTTACCTTAGAAGTCGGTTTTAATTTTTTGTTAAAAATAATAATTTCACTCTTTTTAGTTATTTACCGGTAAACATATAAGCTGCCAGTTGTAGATATTATATAGGATTAAGGTATGAAGCTATCACAACTACTATACTCAGGCAGTTTTTAAAAAAGTTTTATGCTATGTCTCAAAAGCCATGAGCCATACCCTACTATAAATATACAGACCTGTTAATCTAATACGCACTCAACTGTCATGAAATGGCTACTATAGAGAATTTTAGAAGATGAAAACTTCCTCTATCTTTTTATAATAAAAAAGAACCAATTTGATCTGCTAGATTTTTCACAAAAAGCCATTAATAAAAAATACACAATTTTTTTTCTTAAACTTGGGTTTTTCTATGTTTAATTCCACGAAGTTTATAAAATATTGTCTGTGTAAGTGTAGTCCACAAATTTAGCTACCAAATGACACCTTTTTTATTACCACTATAGGATATTCACAAGAGCAGGTCTGGTCAGATTAATGTGGTTGCCATTTTACAACCTTGAGAGAGAAAAAAAATTTGAGGGCCAATTTGTCGATAAAATATGCCATAGATCATGACATTAAAGGATCGGACACCGGTGTCGGGACACATTGTATAAAGTACCCAGTAGCCGATTCTCAGACCTACTGAATATAATAATGATGTAATTTGCATAGTAGCATATGCTTTCAATTCTTAAAACATCGCCGAAAGTCCCAAACTTGTATCTATAAGGAATCCGGAGTTCTCTTAGTATCTTCGGAACCATAGCATGCCTTGGTGTAAAATCTTACTTTTTGGTAGCATATGCCTCGGATCCTTCAGATAAAACCAAAATCACTATATGTTTCCATATAAATTTTGAGGAGTTCCCTCGATTACTCATGGATCCCATCATCAGGTCACCACTTTTGTGAACATGATACCAAATTGGAGTTGAACCCTATACAACAAAAGAAAAAATTTGAAAATCGGTTCACAAACGGCGGAGTAATCGTTGAACATACACAATTAAAAAAAATATATATCCACAGCCGAACATATAACCTCCTCCTTTTTTTGGAAGTAACCGACTTGAAAAAAATGATAGATTAGAAGTGTAAACAATGTGATCAAATTAATGATTAAAATAACCTCGCACAAACAAATTCGTTTCGATTTTAATTTTAAATTAAATTGGATCTAAGCAAAAAATGTTCCTACTTCCTAATCATTTCTAATTTCAGAAATAACTAATTTATGTAACCGTTAAAATCATTCAATTTTCAATTTATTTATTTCACTGATTTAAAAGATTTTGCGAACTTTTATAATAATTATTGTTATCAGATTTTGTCGACTTGGAAAAACCAGTGAGTTTTAGTAATTGCAACACCATTGTAAGCTAATATCAAGTTATCAAATATCAGTTAACAGCAAAAACAGATTTGCGAAATTCCGAGCGATTATTATAAGTACTACAAACTACAACAAACAAACTTACACACATCAGACTGCCATGCGGCCATGGTGGGCTACTGTCTACTGCTTTATTCTCCGAGACTTGTATTACTTGCATTTAGTCAAGTTGCATTCGATAATTTCGACTGCGAAGTTACATAGTTAGATCGTTTTTGAACCTTATGTCACGCTTTTTTGAAGAGTAGTTCTTTCGTCCCCTTCGATCAAATGTTCGTCCCAGTACAGTGGGACGAATGGCTAGAAGCGAATTTTTAATTACTTTTCATCCAGCGTTTCGTGCCATGTTTAGTTTTTCAGGCCAGGTCAGTACTTAAGAGGCCGGGTCCGCTTGGAATTTCTCATACATACGTAATTCCAAAATCATTTTCTCATACGAAAATATTTAACATGTTTGAGTTGTTTTTCAGTTTAAAATAGTAATTACCTTAGGGCTTAGAGGTTCCTGCACAAAAATTTACTTCAAAATATATATTTTTTGCTTTAAATTTTTGTTACTAAATTTACTACTAAATATTTAAACACTAAAAAAAAATATATATATATATATATATATATATATATATATATATATATATATATATATATATATATATATATATATATATATATATATAAATAAACAGTTAATTTACTGCAAAATATTTAAACTCTAAAAAATATTTTTTAGTACATTTCTTAGTGTTTAAATATTAAGTGTACTAAAATTTACTAAAAAAAATTAAAAACAAAAAATTTTTTTTTAAGTTTAAATATTTTGAAGTAAATTTTTGTAAACCTAGATAATAACTATTTTAAACTGAAAAACAACTCAAACATGTTAAATATTTTCGTATGAGAAAATGATTTTGGAATTACGTTTGTAAGTATGAGAATTTCGAGGGTACCCGGCCCCTTAAGATGCGACCCGGTCTCAAGACGCGGTTCGGCTCTGTGATTGGTCCAAATTTTTACAGCCAACCAATCACAGAGCCTGAACCGTGTCTTGAGACCGAGATGCATCTCGAGTACTGACCAAAAATACGGGCCTTAGACTTTCAAGTAAAAATCAATTGGGTTATCAATTATTATTTTTAACAAAAAATTAAAACCGACTTCCAAGGTAAAAACAATAGTAACATCCTTATAATATGAACTAAAAAGTATTAAATAATTTTTCGTATCTAATATTGCCTTTTTCCGAATTCGGCTAAAACTCAACTATTTCTGTACTCAATCTTCATCATTTTGAAGTCGGTACCAGAAATAGCTGAATCTTCAGTCTGCCAAAATACCTATTTCAAACTTTTGTAACTGGCACCGACTTCAAAATTATGAAGATTGAGTACAGAAATAGTTGAGTTTTAGCCGAATTCGGAAAAAGACACTATTAGATAGGAAAAATTATTTAATACTTTTTAGTTCATATTATAAGGATGTTATTATTGTTTTTACCTTGGAAGTCGGTTTTAATTTTTTGTTAAAAATAATAATTTCACTCTTTTTAGTTTTTTCGCGTACTATGTGCGTAGAATAATACACCTGTATAATATTATTCTACGTATCTTATTACAAGCAACCGGTGAGCGAGACACAATAGAATAACAATAGATTTCCAAGAATCCACGATCGAAGGATACTAACTAGGTATTAGCAACAAATTATAAGTATCGTGCAGGAAACCGGTCTCGAACGCTTCAACTCCCAAGCGGCCACATTTGCATTGTGGTGATAAATACGAATTCGGACATCTATTAATAACCGGTCCCACTCGTTCGACTCGAGCGATCTTTGCACGAAATATTTTGAATGTGAAGTTTTGAGAATACACTTGAAACTGTGTTACGCTCGTAAAAATCTCATAATTCGGTATTTTATTCGAAGATGAACTTTTCTCACATTCTGAGAATTAGGCCCCAGGTGCGCGTGGTCTATGGCGGTTGCATTATGCATACTAAGGTATAATATATCTATCTCGATGGCCGTCGCCGCTGCGGCTCGGCCGTACTAACGACCCCGCGCCGCGCCGCTCGCTTGACAGCCCTAGCATATTGTAGCAAGCAACACCGCAGACAGCTATTGTACTATGAACGCTAAACGCAATGCAAAAGGTTGAAATTAGGTTATTTTCATCATCCACCAGTCATGTTACTTGTATTAAATCGAAGCAGCTTATTTCTCCGAAGTAATGTCAAATGTGTGCCTTATGCTCTGGACTTAAGGCTGAATTTGTTATGTTCAATTTTGGTGACATTGGTGACCCTGATGTGGTAATGATGATGATGAACGTAATTTGCATAGTAGCATATGCTTTCAATTCTTAAAACAGCGCCTAAACCCCCAAACTTGTCTATAAGGAATCCGGAGTTCTCTTAGTATCTTCGGAACCATAGTATACATCGGTGGAAAATCTTGCGTTTTGGTAGCATATGCTTAGGATGCTTCTCATAAAACCAAAATCACCATATGTTTCCATATAAATTTCAAGGAGTTCCCTCGATTACTCATGGATCCCATCATCAGGTCACCGCTTTTGTGAACATGGTACCAAATTGGAATGAAACCTAATAGAACAAAACAAAAACTTCGAAAATCGGTTCACAAACGGCGGAGTAATCGTTGAACATACAAAAAAAAAATTATTTTTAACAAAAAATTAAAACCGACTTCCAAGATAAAAAACAATAATAACATTAATATGAACTAAAAAGTATTAAATAATTTTTATTATCTAATAGTGCCTTTTTCCGAATTCGGCTAAACCTCAACTATTTCTGTACTCAATCTTCATTATTTTGAAGTCGGTACCAGATAGCTGAATATTCAGTCCTCTGACAGAATATTTAAAATTTTTGGAACTGGCACCGACTTCAAAATTATGAAGATTGAGTACAGAAATAGTTGAGGTTTAGCCGAATTCGGAAAAAGGCACTATTAGATAGTAAAAATTATTTAATACTTTTTAGTTCATATTAATGTTATTATTGTTTTTTACCTTGGAAGTCGGTTTTAATTTTTTGTTAAAAATAATAATAATTTCACTCTTTTTAGTTACACTAGTAGGTAAATCTTCTCGTATATTTTACGTATCTTATTACAATTTGCTAAGAGTCACAACTCACACTCACAAAATAATATAATATTATCAGTGAAGTGAACATATTGAGCTAAGTAATTTAACAATTTTAATACTTCAAGCCCGAAGCGGTCACCGGCGATTGCGATAACAATAGAAAGGCTATTGTGTCTCGTTTTTCCACGATCGAAGGATCTATCAGATAAAAAATTGTACAAACTTGCATAGGATGTAGCGTAGCTACTCATAATATTTAATATTATCGTAATTATTGACAGCTGTTCTTGTAATCAAGAATTCAAATCGATAGGTACTTAGTGCACCATCTATCGATTAATAAGTATAACTAATTAAAAAGACACTTAATGACTTTGTTTTGTTTAAATGCTCTTTTTAAAATAACTTTATTTTAATTCTATTTGTCTATTAAAATTTTATAAAGAAGTAAAGTATTCGATCTGTATATAAAGTAGTTAGTAAAGTATTCGATATTCTGTCTTCTGCATCCACGCGCCGCGCCGCTAAAAACAAACAGGTTGTTATACAGTACATAATTATTATTATTAGTATATCCATACCTATGCCTTGTACTATTATCTATTCTGTGCCATGAGACATTGGTGGCCTTAACACGACGTGGTAATGATGATGATGACGATGATGATGATGATGATTATGATGATGAATATGAATTGCATAGTAGTTTATGCTTTCTGTTCTTAAAACAACGCCGAAACTCCCAAACGTGTATCTATAAGGAGTCAGGAGTTCTCTCAGCATCTTCGAAACCATGGTATACCTTGACCCAATATTTGACTTTTTGGTAGCGTATTCTTAGTACACTTCACATAAAACCAAAATCACCATATGTTTCCATATAAATTTCGAGGAGTTCCCTCGATTACTCATGGATCCCATCATCAGGTCACCACTTTTGTGAACATGGTACCAAATTGGAGTGAAACCTAATACAACAAAACAAAAATTTCGAAAATCGGTTCACAAACGGCGGAGTAATCGTTGAACATACAAAAAAAAAATAAAAATAAAAAAAAATATATATCCACAGCCGAACATATTATAACCTCCTCGTTTTTTGGAAGTCGGATAAAAAAAATCCACAGCCGAACATATAACCTCCTCGTTTTTTGGAAGTCGGTTAAAAATAATAAGAGCTACAGGGTTGATGTGTCAAGCTGGTCGCCAGCCTTGTCGGAACTGGAGCGAGGTCTGCGTGTCGATTATACTTTGTCTTCATCTACAAACAATAACTAATACCTATCCTGACACATCGATATAACTATTATCTATACGACCCGGCAAACTTCGTGTCACTTCCCTCCTAATATAGGTAAGCCATCCCTGGACGTCTACGAATATTTCAAGACTAAAATCAACCGAATCGGTTCACCCGTTCTCAAGTTTTATCGAGATTAAAACATTTAACATCTATTTTTATTTAAATATAGATTACTCCTAGCAATAGATATAATACAGAATAAAACAATATAATAATGCAAATGGAACGACCAGTACGTTATAACACCACAATGAGTAATCATTATTATGCCATTAACCTTCAAGTATGTAGGTCCAAATTCCATTCGACTAATCACAAAGTATCACAAAAGTACTATCATTAGTCATTTTACTAATTACTCACAGAACTCACTGCTATTTAAATTTTAAATACAATATAATATAGAATACATAACGATAACTGACGACTGGCCGGGACTTATTGTCCGGACTTTGAAGTTTTTTTAAGAAGAATTTAACTATTTACTAAGGAGTGCTTTAGCGTTTATTTAAACAATTATAGAAATAAATCTCAGAAACCGGTTAATTATTAGGGAAATATTTCGTTGGTGACATCACTCTCAAATTAACGTGATTCTTGAAAAACTTCTATAAAAAGCGATTAACAAGATGTTATAACGATGTTAGATGTAAATATATTTTATAATATGTGAATTTTAAGAAGCATGTACGGGCAAAAGACGATGAATTATAATAATGTATATTATAACTAGCTGTTGCCCGCGACATCGCGTTAGCGTAGTATAATAACGGAGATGGATAATTTTCTCCTTTTTAACTTACTCAAAGGATAAAAACGGGACCCGATCACAAAGATAAAATATCAGCCTGTCCGTCTGTCCGTATCCAGGCTGATTCTAACTTAAGAAATGACGGTCTTTCATTTAAACTTTCAACCCCTATTTTACCCCCTTCAGGGTAGAATTTTCAGAAACCCATAAACACGTACTATTCAATAATTTTTAATTATTAACCCAAAAATAAAGTTTCATGTTTCTAACTCAAGAAATAACGGACTTTCATTCAAACTTTCAACCCCAATTTTACCCCCTTGGGAGTAGAATTTCGAAAAACGCTCAAATACGTATTCATTTATTTTTAATCCGTAACTCAAAAATAAAGTTTAATGTTCCTTACTTAAGAAATGACGGACTTTCATTCAGACTTTCAACCCCTATTTCACCCCCTTCGGGGTAAAATTTTCAAAATTCCTTCCTTAGTGGGTGTCTACTTAATAAAACAACCATACTCATCTAATTTCGTGGCTGTAACTTTAACAGTTTTTGCTCAGTGATGATGAATCAGTCAGTCAGTCAGGACATGTAATTTTATAAGTATAGATATGATAATATTACGTAGACATATATCATAGAATTAAAAGAAATTAGTAAAAATGGCATTCCACTTTCTAATTTCAAAGAGAAAGCAAAACCAAGCCTTTAAGACTGTTTTTTTCATACAAACGTATCGAGTCCGGACAATGCGTCTAGACTCTAGACAAATGATTTTTAACCGACTTCCAAAAAACGAAGAGTTTATATGTTCGGCTGTGGATATATATTTTTTTTTATATGTTCAACGATTACTCCGCCGTTTGTGAACCGATTTTCGAAATTTTTGTTGTATTAGATTTCACTCCAATTTGGTACCATGTTCACAAAAGTGGTGACCTGATGATGAGATCCATGAGTAATCGAGGGAACTCCTTGAAATTTATGTGGAAACATATGGTGATTTTGGTTTTATGAGAAGCATCCTAAGCATATGCTACCAAAACACAAGATTTTGCGCCGAGGTATACTATGGTTCCGAAGATACTTAGAGTACTCCGGATTCCTTATAGATACAAGTTTGGGAGTTGGGCGCTGTTTTAAGAACATATGCTACTATGCAAATTACATTCATCATCATCATCATCATCATCATCATCATCATCATCATCATCATTACCACGTCAGGGTCACCAATGTCACCAAATTCAACCTTATCTCCAGAGCATTTGGCACACATTTGACATTACTTCTGAGAAGTTATAGTTGCTTCGATAATGTAACATTCTGTTTCACTTCGCCGAGATATTCTGGAAAACAACCTAATTTCAACCTTTTGCATTGCGGTTAGTGTTCATAGTACAATAACTGTCGTCTGCCGGGTACCGTATTAACCAGTGCGAGGCGTCCGCGTGTGCGACAAGTCGAGCGAGTGCCAGCCTATTGAAAGTTGAAACTAGTCTGGTGACCGGCTGCTTAGCACGTCTTGTCACGTGTTCACTTCGATTTTTTTTAAATGTATTGTTTAAAAATTATCTGCAGGATGCAGCTGATATCATATTTTGTAAGTGTGACTGTAATAAGATACGCAGAATAATATTATACAGATGTATTATTCTACTTATAGTACGCGATGGTTTACTCTGGTAACTAAAAAGAGTGAAATTATTATTTTTAGTAAAAAATTAAAACCGACTTCCAAGGTAAAAACAATAATTAACATCCTTATTTAAATATGAACTAAAAAGTATTAAATAATTATTCCTATCTAATAGTGCATTTTTCCGAATTCCGCTAAAACTCATCATAGTCTTTTCGATCGAGACTCGAGTTTATCGAGTGATTTTGAAAATTATATTAATGTTGTTACAAAGTAAATGATTTAAACTTGGTGTTGTGGTTACTAAGTTGGCAATTTGATCATGGGATCTATGAGGTACGTAGGAAAAAACTTTTTTGAAAACTGCCTGAGTATAGTAGTTGTGATAGTTTCATACCTAAATCCTATATGTATATCTACAACTGACAGCTTATAATATGTTTAAGTACCGGTAAATAACTAAAAAGAGTGAAATTATTATTTTTAACAAAAAATTTAAACCGACTTCCACTTGGTAAAAACATTAAGTAATAATTATGAACTACAAAGTATTAAACAATTCTTACTTTAATAATGCCTCTTTCAGAATTCGTCTAAATCTCAACTATTTCTGTACATACTATACTACAACTACTTCTGTATATATAGTCTTCATTACTTTGAAGTCGGTACCAGTCCCAAAAGTTTAATAATTATTATATTCTGACATTGACTGATTAACTCACGAATTGATTAGCTGGTACCGACTTCAAAATATAATGAAGACTATAGTATGTACAGAAATAGTTGAAGATTTAGACGAATTCTGAAAGAGGCACTATTAAAGAGTAAGAATTATTTAATACTTTTTAGTTCATAATTATTACTTAATGTTTTTACCAAGTGGAAGTCGGTTTTAATTTTTTGTAAAAAATAATAATTTATACAATATTGGGATCTGTTAAAGATATGCCTCTACCCTACACGGTTCGATTTTTTCTACTAATAAACAAAAAAATATGACCCTTCAAAAATTGCAATAAAATAAATGCCCCGTATCCCGCCAATCCACGGACCATAAAACAAATTTGAAATATTTTTAAGATAAAATAAAAAACGTACGTACGGCATAGACTCACTTATCTTGAAGATATTTAAAAAAAAATAGATTTTGAAGGGGGAATCAGACTACGTTTTACGTGCGATTCGAACTCGCTCACTAAGGGTTCCGTACCATTATAGAGCAAAATTAGGCCAAAAATTGTGTTTTTTATATGGGGGCTCCCATACAAATCCCTTAATTTTTTATTTTATTTTAATAAAACATATACAATATTACATAAAACTAGGGACCTTGAGAAAAATTCAAGTACTTACCTGTTCCCATTATTGATATATAGCCAAAAAGGCCAAAAAAACACGTTTGTTGTATGGGAGCCCCCCTTAAATATTAATTTTATTTTGTTTTTAGTATTTGTTGTTATAGCGGCAACAGATATACACACTCTGTGAAAATTTCAACTCTCTAGCTATTACCGTTCTTGAGTTGCAGCCTGGAGACAGACAGACAGACGGACAGACATCGAAGTCTCAGTAATAGGGTCCCGTTTTTACCCTTTGGGTACGGAACCCTAAAAAATGGAGAAACTCGTGATGCTCGGGCCCTTGCCCATACAAAAGTAAAAAAAATAAATAGTCTTTCAGCGCTGCTAATTTCACACAGAACTCTTGATAAGGAACACGTATATGTATACCCTAAAGTATTATCGCTTAGTTTTGTCACATCCTGTATAGAGTGGTGCCCAACCGGTAGCTCGCGGGCACCTGGTAGCCCGCGGCCTGTTATCTAGGCGCCCGCGAACAATATGGGTCAAATAAATTAAATAAACAATAACTACGAGTAGTTACCTAGTTTCCTTTATATCGGTTATGCTTTTTTTTTATTTTTAAACTTCGTGGTGCCTGCGACCCGCGTGGCTTATCAGGATTTTCGAAATAGCCCTTGGAGCAATACCAGTTGGGCACATTGTATTATAATATACTAGCGACCCGCCCCGGCGCGGCGTCGCACGGGTCTAAAATATATAGCCACTGAAAAAATTATCAAAATCGATAGCATATCACGATCTTTCATGTGGTCTACTTCTTATGTGTGCCAAATAACATAAAAATAGCTCCAGTTATAGTTCGCGAGATAAACCCTTTCAAATAATTTCCCCATTTTTTCCACATTTTCCTCTATTTTTTCGCTTCTATTAATCTTAGCGTGATAAAATATAGCCTATAACCTTCCTCGATAAATGGGCTATCTAACACTGAAAGAGTCATTAAAATCCGTTGCGTAGTTTTAAAGATTAAAGGGAACAAAGGGACATGAGGGAAAAAAAGCGACTTTGTTTTATAATAAGTATAGATTAGTAATATTATGTGGTTGTGGTTAATAATTAGTGTTATATCCTACTATCCTACTTCCTACTAATATAATATTATAATCCTACTTCCTCCTACTATCCAGTATCCTACTAATAATATTATAAAGGCGAAAGTTTGTTTGGATGTAAGTATTGATGTGTGGATGTTTGTTACTCTTTCACGCAAAAACTACTGAATGGATTGAAGCTGTTAAAAAGAACGGATAAAAAATATCATTACTGCATTTTTATGATCACTTTGTAAAGACATTAATATATTTAGTGCTAAAAAATAAAAATCGACTGCCTTGAAAATGAACATTAACTTTATGGCGTTGTAAACTTCGCTTCAGCTGTTTGTTTACCGTCAACACAATAGCGAGCTGGCGTAGCAATAGCTTTTGTTATCCTACACACACTGTACACGGCTTTCAAACCAGCTCAATCCCAAATACTAAAGAGCTTTAGACTAGATTGTGTGTGACATATTCTGAGTTGTTCGCTGGGAAACTTAGCGCGTCGAGTGAAATTTCAAGGTCTATTTCAAGGTTACGCTACGACAGGAGCGTATGGTTTTGGATCTGAAATGTCGGACGGAAATTTCACTACGGCAAGTGGCGGCAACATGACGTGAATTTGCATACGTCGGGTTTTTGAACGGTTTTACCGCGAGGCGATTTTCATTTTCATTTTTGCCGACACTTCCGAAATATCAGTTGTTTTTCATAACTGTCAATTCTAACTAGATTAACACTTTTTTAATTATGGATTGGCCTTCTGATTTGAAAGCCGTGGAAGCCTTTAGTCTGGAGGCGCCCGCGGCCTGCGGCCTGCGGTAATGAGCTGCAGTAATTAGAGAGGCTGTATTGTTCCACCCCCACACAAACATCTATTGTGTGGCCGCAATATGCCGCCATTTTCTGTTATCGCCCCAGAGACCCCCGTCCGGTTTGAATTAGGTCACACCTCAGAAAAACCTGTACAAATGAGATATATCCAGCAAACGAAATCTACAGACTACAGGCAGCTCTCAAACTAAAAGTCAGGAAATAGTAAGTCTGGATGAGAAACCGTAATTCGTAACCCGAAGTAAGTATGTAAAAAATAAAAATTATGAAAAAGTATACCATAGTATAATTATTACTAATCTCTTGACTCTTGTCTTGACACCTCATTAAAATTGGACCAGTAGTTTAGGCGCTACGAGGGCCTATGCAAACATAAACTGTAAACACTGCTGAATTCTGTGCCCTTCTTTTTAACCGACTTCCAAAAAACGAGAAGGTTATATGTTCGGCTGTGGATATTTTTTTTTATTATTTTTTTTATTTTTGTATGTTCAACGATTACTCCGCCGTTTGTGAACCGATTTTCGAAATTTTTATTTTGTTGTATTAGGTTTCACTCCAATTTGGTCCCATTTTCACAAAAGTGGTGACCTGATGATGGGATCCATGAGTAATCGAGGGAACTCCTCGAAATTTATATGGAAGCATATGGTGATTTTGGTTTTATGTGAAGTGTACTAAGAATACGCTACCAAAAAGTCAAATATTGGGTCAAGGTATACCATGGTTTCGATGATGCTGAGAGAACTCCTGATTCCTTATAGATACACGTTTGGGAGTTTCGGCGTTGTTTTAAGAACAGAAAGCATAAACTACTATGCAATTCATATTCATCATCATAATCATCATCATCATCATCATCATCATCATCATCATCATTATCACGTCGTGTTAAGGCCACCAATGTCTCATGGCACAGAATAGATAATAGTACAAGGCATAGGTATGGAGATACTAATAATAATAATAATGTACTGTATAACAACACCTGTTTGTTTTTAATACACGGCGGTCGGCGTTGCCGCGCCGCGCCGCCGCGCGGCGCGTGGCGACAGAAGACAGAATATCGAATACTTTACTAACTACTTTATATACAGATCGAATACTTTACTACTTTATAAAATTTTAATAGACAAATAGAATTAAAATAAAGTTATTTTAAAAAGAGCATTTAAACAAAACAAAGTCATTAAGTGTCTTTTTAATTAGTTATACTTATTAATCGATAGATGGTGCACTAAGTACCTATCAATTTGAATTCTTTATTACAAGAACAGCTGTCAATAATTATGAGAATATTAAATATTATGCTACGCTACATCCTATGCAAGTTTGTACAATTTTTTATCTGATAGATCCTTCGATCGTGGAAAAACGAGACACAATAGCCTTTCTATTGTTATCGCAATCGCCGGTGACCGCTTCGGGCTTGAAGTATTAAAATTGTTAAATTACTTAGCACAATATGTTCACTTCACTGATAATATTATATTATTTTGTGAGTGTGAGTTGTGACTCTTAACAAATTGTAATAAGATACGTAAAATATACGCGAAGATTTACCTACTAGTGTAACTAAAAAGAGTGAAATTATTATTATTTTTAACAAAAAATTAAAACCGACTTCCAAGGTAAAAACAATAATAACATTAATATGAACTAAAAAGTATTAAATAATTTTTACTATCTAATAGTGCCTTTTTCCGAATTCGGCTAAACCTCAACTATTTCTGTACTCAATCTTCATAATTTTGAAGTCGGTGCCAGTTCCAAAAATTTTAAATATTCTGTCAGAGGACTGAAGATTCAGCTATCTGGTACCGACTTCAAAATAATTAAGATTGAGTACAGAAATAGTTGAGGTTTAGCCGAATTCGGAAAAAGGCACTATTAGATAGTAAAAATTATTTAATACTTTTTAGTTCATATTAATGTTATTATTGTTTTTACCTTGGAAGTCGGTTTTAATTTTTTGTTATTTGGTAGGTGGTCGTAGGCGGGTTAAAGGGCGAAAAAACAATAAGTACTTGAGTATCATTGAAACGTAATATTTTCCTCATCCATTGTGACGTTCATCCAAGGACTTAAAGCCGGTTAAACTCTTTTACGTCACGTGGCCAATCGGCTCCTAAAAGTAAATACATAACAGGAAAACTCAACAGCTTCGCTTATCAGTTAAATGTTTTCCTATTGTTAACCTTCGGAAGGCAACAGGGGTGACGCGTCACCCTAACACTCGAGAAATGCATAAGTATCTAGTTAACTATGATTTTGTCTATTTCTAACACTCGATCTATTCTCTAATTTGAGTGATTCTGATCAGTTGCCCGCGTCGATGTTTTGCTGTAAGTTTTAGTTTTTGTGATATTGACACCTTTGGGGTGACGCGTCACCCCTGTTGCCTTTCACGTTGGTAATTTTTCCTCGCTATTCCGAAACAAATATTTCATTTTAAGTAAGAAATTGCTCCAATTTTTGATGTTCATAACTACTTAAAAGTAACTATTAATGATAGCTTACATGATTAGAGTTGTTCGGAAGATGGCAGAATCTCCTAATATGAAAATAATATTTTGGTGCGTTTGGAGGAGAAAAGTCCTATCTCAAATGGAAAAATCACTAACCATGATATGTTTCCGCTTTCCTAATTAAAAAATAATGTGTTGTGAGGTAAAAACGGTTATGTTTAGTCATAGGTTCCGTAAATTAAGGGTCACTTTAGTATAAATTTAAGGCGCGAATTAGAAGCTACTTTACGTCACATTCTAAACATGAACCAAAAAACTGTTTATTGTCAACCCCCAATAAAATTACAGAAACAAGCAAGATGTGGAATATTTTCAAGAAAATGGGATTAAAAAGTTAAAACATTTTGCACAAAATGCCTTTTGCCTGAATGCACTGAAATCACAAAGATTTTGCTTTCAAGTGCATTGAAACTAAAATAATAATAATAAATTATATTTTAAAAGATCAGTAACTATTTTCATATATTTCATTGTTACTGTAATTGATCTATTAATAAATAAACACGATTATGTTATATTTCACCGTTTAATCACTATTTCAAAATCTGGGGTGGTGCGTAACCCCTGTTGCCTTCTATGTATGCAAAATTAGTGTTTGTATCCGAAGGTTAATAGGCACTGAATTGTGGCAGTTAAGTTGTAAAATATAACAGTTTTGGTACCTAATAGTATAAATGGCACGTTTAATAACTAGTTCAGCAGTTAAAAGTTAAAACTAAGGCCTAAGCCGTAAAGTAAACAAAAATAAGTAATAAAAAATTGTAGAGTCTAGATCAGTGGTCCCCAACCTCGTCTTGGTGTAGCGGGCCGCAACAAAAAATTTTTAGGGTTAAAAAATAAAATTCTTCAAAATTAACGATTTTAAAGTGAAAAAAATTTAACGACTATCACGTAGACTTTACGTTATTTTGCCGGTGAGCGTGAATTTCAAAATTTTTTAACATCACGCGGGCCACAAATAAAGTCCCGGCGGGCCGCATGCGGCCCGTGGGCCGCGGGTTGGGGATAGCGGGTCTAGATACTCCAAGATAGAGTATAGGTACCGCTGTCACCGCAACTACGCTGTGGTCCAAGTCAGAGGCGGGGCAAGACCAAAATTTTATGTGGGCGCCGCGAGATACATTTTGCGAGGCCCCTTTTTTTTTTGACGCAGGGGAAATCTTCATAAAGATTCCTGAGTAGGATATGTGGGATTTTTACCCACTAAAACCCCTGCGATGTACAGACTTCCGCACATAGCAGAGCAACGGGTACTCTGTCGAACAACTTCTGCCGCTCCTAGCATAGAGTAATCTCTAACCGAGCTCTTCACGGAATTACACTCGAAAGCTTTCCTGGGGTACTATGTCCCCATATTATAGTGTAGCCCTAGACACGAGTTAGCAGGGAGCAAAACACTCTGTTGACTTATGGCATTGCCACGATGTCGACGGGAACGTCAAGCAGGATCAGATCTCTGTCCATCACGTTCAGCAGCCTCCTTTTGTGCCATGGTTGACTCACAAAAGGAGACTACAGCCGACCAAGCAGACTCTCTATTCAGCGTTGCAGATAAAACAGCTGGAAGAGAAAGGTCTGTCCCAATTTCGTCAACAAGGTTGCGCCTCTCTGTATCCCAAGCAGGACAATCTTCTAAAGTATGTTGAGCAGAGTCAGTAGGAGCCCCACAATGATGACACACTGAAGTAGGTTCGCGCCTGATCTTACACAAATATTCACCAAAACAACCATGGCCTGTAAATAATTGTGTAAGTCGATACGTCATTTTATGATTACTTCTTAACCAGTCATCAAATGACGGCAAGACGGCCTCTACAACGCGTTTGTGAGCTAAGCGCTCCTCCATTAGAAGTGACCGCCATTTATCTAAGGCTCTGGCACGTTCTTGTCTTTTAATCGCGTTAGGAACAACGATATCATTGACATCTCGAAAAGAATGTAAGCAATCGTACACATTTGCATCCATCTCCGCTAAAATATCTAAGAGTGGAAAACGCGCTAGTATAGTCACTGCTTCGAACGATATCGTTCGATAGCCCCTTATTATTCTTATAGCGACTCTTCTTTGAAGGCTGCGAACTCTGTTTCTGTTACGGCGAATACTTGACAGTTTCTGATACCAAACTGGTGCACCATAGAGAACCATGGACCTTATTACTCCAGCGTAAAGACGCCGAACTTCTTCCCTAGGATCACCAATATTAGGCAGCAATCTATGCAAGGCACCCACCACCTTCTCAGTTTTGGGGATTAGAATATTAAAGTGTTCCTCAAAACGCCAATGGCTGTCGAGCGTAATTCCAAGGTACTTCATGTACCTCCATATTGATAAGAGAGTCTCCAACTTGAATATGCATCTCAGGAGGATTTCTACTTCTAGGCAGCTTGTGAAACCACATGACCTCTGATTTATGGGACGCTATACGTAGACCAAGACTCCCTATCCTACCTATTACAATAGCCACTGCGATCAGCCAGCCTTTTAGCCACGTTAAATGAGTTTCCAACCACCAATATAAAGGTATCATCGGCAAAGCAAATGATATAAACGCCAAAGGGAAATGCCACTCGCAAATCTGGATGCGAGGCCCCCTAGGCCCAAATGGATTATTTTTAGACATTTTTTTTTTTCAAATAAAATTTGAGTCTCAAAACGCGTAAATTCCCAAAAAAAAATCCTCGGGGTCCAAGACGCGCGCGAGGCCCTTTGGACCGCGAGGCCGTGGGCTGTTGCCCACACCGCCCACGCCTTGCGCCGCCTCTGGTCCAAGTCATAACTCACACCTCGAATTTTGCATCATCTATCAGGCCATCGGCTTTACTATCTAACAAAGATTAGAGGTATAATATGTAATATGCAGTTAGTTGTGCTCGGCGTTGGACTCAAACAGTTTGACAAGAGGTGCACTCAGTACTCACCCTGGCGTCGTAGACCCTAGTGAGGGCGTCGTAGCGGATGGAGCCGAGGAAGATGACGGCCTGCGCCGCGCCGCCGCGCCCCCGCGCCACCAGCTCCACGCACACCATCTCACCATCACGCACCACGATGTCGCAGAACACCTGGACATAAAGTTACGGTTACAAGCAAAGTAAACAGCGAAGGTTTCCACTTTTTCCCCAAAAGTTATTTCACATTGGAGAGCCTATTCTTATAACTCCAATTTTGCCTCAAGTGCATGCTCCCACTCCCGCGTGCGTAATTGCTGTCTCTTGCGATCGATGCGACATTTGAATCTTGACAATAGTTACTGTAGGCCCCTGGAGTTTAATTATTATCATCACCAATTTTTTCGCTTCGATCCTGAGGCGGTGTGGGACAGCCTAAAAATCGATTTTAGTGCAAACTTCACCTATTCAATATTCATTCCCGCTTCGAACACTCTCCCGACCTTAATAAGCGACATTTTCTCATCATTTTCTGCTATCATTACGTTGGCAACGCAAAACTTTGAAAATACTCGTAATTTAATAAGATAAGATTGCTCTAATTGGCTTAATACTTCTTATCCTAATTGGATTATACGTCGTCTTAAGTCTTATCTAATCTCAAGTTTTACGTAGGTTCTGACTTCTGATGGATTGTGATAAGTATAAAAATTTAAAATACGCAAATCTGTTGAAGGATACTTGAAGGAAATGTGGGGACCCGCTCTCGGAATGAGAAAAATAATTAATAAAGATCCTTACTGAAGATATTTTAATTACTTAGCTAAAAACCTGCAAGGCTTAATCATGATAGGTTTGACGTGATGTTTGTGTCATGTGTGCAGTACGAATACCGGGTTCTATGGTGCCAATTAATTTTTTTTTCAAGTTTTACAATTTGGCGCCAATCAGCAACGAATTTAGTGCATTCTTTATGTAGCCAACTTCATACTCTTTAAAATAATGGATTGAACAAACGAAATTAAATCTTATAAATATTAAAATAAGTTACAAAACTGCGTGAGGTAAAAAAAAGAAACCTATCATGTCCTTTCACGTGGTCTATTCTTCATGTATGCCAAATAACATAAAAATTGCTCCAGTAATATGTTCAAATAAGCCTTTTCAAATAATTTCCCCCGTTTTTTCCACACTTTCCTCTATTTCTTCGCTCCTATTAGTTTAAGCGTGATAAAATAGAGCCATAGCCTTCCTCGATAAATTGGCTATCTAACACTGAAAGAATTTTTCAAATCGGACCAGTAGTTCCTGAGATTAGCGCGTTCAAACAAACAAACAAACTCTTCCCAATTATAATATTATATAATAATATAGTATAGATAGGGATCTAACACATCAATAACTCTCAGTTTATATCTTGAGTGACGTACCGTACTTAAACGTGGCCACTGTGTTTCTGCCAAACAAAGACTGCCCTTATCGCTATCGGCTGATTACCTAGTCGCCGGCGATAAAAACAAAAACAGAGGAATTTAAACAATTGCTTTGTTTGAGGAACTTTAAGTACACAAAAAGGCGGTCCATTACACGGGTATCTAAACGTGTACATAGTTTGAAACCCTGAATGTAAATTTCGATTGTTTTAGTTGAACACAATTTCAACATTAGCATGAGTGTGCCGACTGCCAACGACAACAAGCGTTACCGCGTCTCGTGCCAACTCGCTGAGGAAATATGAGTTGCTCCTCCTAAATAAACGTCTTCGTAAGAGTCTGTTCTAGTTATTTACCCCTGGCTAGAACTTTATGCGGACCACATAAACATCATTTTTAAAGAGTATCTAAGAACTTCTGGAGCTAGGCGTAACTATAATCCTGAAATGCCATCCCACTAACGTTGGGAGTTGTAATCGAATCACCAGCTATTTCGATATTTGCCACAAATGGTGACGTATCGATTCACAATAAGCCTGGAGACGTTGCTACTGTCTGGAGCTACGTCACGTTTCGGGGAACCGACGCGACCGTGATACTTGCCCCGGTCGCTGTACGCCTACTTGTACCCTCATTGCGCATTTACCTCAAATTTTAATTGTAAATACAATTAATCACTTTGCTTTTCACGAACGCCCTTTGCTATTTTACATGTTTTTTTACTTTAGCTGCTATTAAAGACGGTGAGCTCCTATAACAACCGAATTCTCAAACTCCATTTAAAGTGAGGAACCTCACAAGCCGCATGGTGAAATTTGGTGGGATAAACAAAGAAAGCATTAAGTATAAATACCTAGTAATATTGTAATGATTCGAATGATTCCTGACATCTAAGTATTCGGTAATTATTATTAGTACTTAAACTTTCTTAAAATATTTTCAACAGGTATTGCAGGTTATAGCCGTTATGATAGTGAACTTATTCATAATTTTAATCATTGCCAGTCCATTATACAATATCAAACTGGAGGCCACCATTCAATACACATATTCTGTCAATGTTCAAAACAAACATCGACGCGACTTCCATATTTCACGTGAAGCTTTCAATTCTGAAAAGTGAAATGGTAAACAAAGGCTCTCGTTTGTTTTACATACGGCTCCTAGCCGACAGCCAGGTCAAGGGCACGACTGCGCGGATTCACAGATGAAGTATTGATTTAATGACCTACGAGTCCTATAGGATACCTAGTACAAATACAGATTTATCTGCAATCTAGCCGGAGCGAGCTTATCGGCTGTTACGCTGGTGGGTGGAGGCGGACGGGGGGCGCTGGCGTCACGCGTGTGAGTCATCGCGTATGTGAGCATTGTGAGCATACAGCATCACACGAGGTTCTAGGTTACTAGGAAGTCCACCCGCCCCCGCAAACAGACAAACAAATAGAACGTTGTTCCATGCAAAATGACTTGTAGCGTTTTTGTGTATAAACCAGCCAGCCATGAATAATGATCTTCCTAATTACGACATTCAAACGAAATCGAGATAAAACAACCAATGCCATTGCATACCTTGATAGATACTTCGTGTAGAACTAAAACAGCAAAGGTTTTGAAATCGACACATTCCTCGGAGTTCGGCGTAAGTATAAACTTTTGTTTTTGTCAACAACGGGAACGCGGATTCTTTTTAAAACTGTGCTCTGGATTGAGAGCGATCAGGTAACATTTTTAAAATACAGGATTTATTTCTACCAAATACTTCATCTTAGTAATCATAAGACTTGTTTAGTAAATAATTATCACCGCCTAGACGTGTAGTTATTACTGTAGATGATGTAACGAGCATTTACTGCATAGCAGTATCATCATTGGCGAGGAATTAGTTCATAAACAATATTCTTGCCTGTAGACTGTACACGGACACATACCTATTTCACTTACGATAGACTGCTGCCTCTGATACCTGCATGTTATGTACTTATCTACCTATTAATATTTGATAAGTAATTACATGATAACTCCAAGCTAACAAAAATGGTAATGATATCACCATTTTTAGAAGAACATCTACAGTCTACACAGGTTTTTCTCGAATTTGTATACTACTATTTACATTTAACAATAATTAGGCTAATTCTATAAGCGCTGGTACCTGACGTCGTCAGTAAGATGATGACTAATTTATCGCTTCATAATAATTATAACCTTCTCGACTCTGCCGCTAGTAGGGTCAAATAGTGTCAGAAACATATTGTTACGAAATAATTAGCAGAACAAACATGTCGTTATGACTCACTGATAAATGAGTTTAAAATAATAGTCTTGGATAATGGATATAAATAATCATAACGAAGTACTATCAAATATCAACTACTAGCTGTTGCCCGCGACTTCGTCCGCGTGGACTTCAGTTTATAGCGCGCGGTGTTAACAAAATTTGTGTCAAATTTAAAAGCTTTTTAATACCCTGGTACCCCTTAAACCAAAATACCCAAAAACAGCTGTGCAGTGCGCACATAATAATTCATTTTTTAAAACAAACCTAAAGCTTATTTAGCCAATTACACAACTTTAGCTTTACCCATAAACTATTTAGCAATGCATTGGTAGGTTTAAGGTTTCGTCACTCATCACTGCGTAAATAAAGTACTGAGTAGTGACTTATTCACTATCGACGTGCATTACAATCGCAAGAATCGAAAAACGATACTTAACATGGTATCACCTGAACAGATGCAACAGAAATTTGCATGAGCAAGCGATAACGCGATGTAGGAGACGCGCGGCGCCATCTATTATGAATTTTTGGAACTAACTTAATTTGAACAAATTTACGCATTTCCACCCCCTTACAACCCTTTTTTCCGGTTAAAAAGTAGCCTATGTCCTTTTTCGGGCTTTGGACTACCTGTGTACAAAATTTCATTTCAATCGGTTCTGTATTTTGGCGTGAAAGCCGGACAGACAGACAGACAGAGATACTTTCGCATTTATAATATTAGTATAGATTATACTGTCCTACCATGTCTAACGTAACGAAGTGTGAAAAAAGTGTTTTGTCATCTAATAAGATCAAACATTATTTCGCACCTCAATCTAAAAGGGCATTATCACACAATAGCCATTGTTAAAATCTTAGACAATAGTAATGTCCTATTTAGTCAAATAAACTTTTATTTATCTATTTATTTAATTGAAGTAATTAATATTTTAATAGTTATTACTTCTTAATTACTAAATGACGCCCGCAACTTCATTGCGCCAAAATGAATAGTTCAGAAGCCGCGGTCCATTTTCCAACGAAATACCCAAAAAAAACATAAAAATAGGTCGAACCGTTCCGAAGGAGTTAGGTTAAATACAAAGATGAGATCAGACAAAGAAGAAGAGTCGTCCAATGCCGAACGCAGTGTTGCCAACTTAGCTACTTTGTAGTAGTATCAGTCAGCTACAATTTTAAAAAAGTGGTTGCTAGATTTTTTAGCTACTTTGTCTA
Source organism: Polyommatus icarus (assembly GCA_937595015.1). Classification (NCBI taxonomy): domain Eukaryota; kingdom Metazoa; phylum Arthropoda; class Insecta; order Lepidoptera; family Lycaenidae; genus Polyommatus; species Polyommatus icarus. The sequence continues at coordinate 6,824,649 of OW569326.1, forward strand.
GCTACTTTTCATCTTTCGAGATTCGTGAAGTATTTACCGAAATTGAAGGGAAGAATGTAAAAATATAATATCTTTTTTAGGGTAAAAACGGGACCCTATTACTGAGACTTCGATATCTGTCCGTCTGTCTATCTGTCTTCAGGCTGTCTCTCAAAAATCACTATAGCTAGACTTCTAAAATTTTCACAGATTGTTTATTTCTGTTGCCGCTATAACAACAAATACTAAAAATAAAATAAAGTTTATACTTAATTTCTCATACAATAAACGTAATTTTTTTGGCCTTTTTTGCTTGTAGTCAATAAAGGCACCAGGTAGGCACTTGAACTTTGCACTAAATCCTTAATTTTATTTGTATTTTAATAATTAATAATAAATTAAAAATATATTTAAGGGGGGCTTCCATACAAAAAAACACAATTTTGCTTACTTTCGCTCTATAGCGGTACGGCCAAGTCCGACTCGCACTTGGCCGATTATTTTATGGTCACCAGCTAAAAGATACGTAAGCTACTACCTACTAACTACTCTAGAGCCAAAAACTGGAAATCTAGCAACTTTTTAGGAGCAATCTAGCCACTTGGTAGAGGTAGGAGTTGGCAAAACAGTGTCCGTTACATTTAGCTACTTCTAGCAACTTATTGGGGGAACGAAAATTGGCAATCTAACAACTTTTGAACAATAATCTAGCTACTCGGCAAGGCAAGTTGGCAACACTGGCCGAACGGCACTGTAGCACATAACTGACACCTGGATAGTTGACGAGTGACGACGCAACAAGGACTTGAGATTTGAGAATACGACATCAAAATATATATAATTGGCTTTATTTTAAACTTGACTAAATCGAGTATTATAAGCTCTGCCTTATTGGTTGCGTAAGAAATAGTTGAATTAATATTCATAAATATAAATGTAAAGTAGCCAATTAAAGCAGCCTCTTACGTGGGTCGTAATGGTCCAAGGCACCATGTCATGTCACTCATGTGTGACCGCTTACGTCATCGTTTAACTTCATTCAACAAGGCGTCTAGCAGCCGATGCTCTAGTTGGCTCGAACCCATTGAAGAGATGGTCGACGGCCAAGTGTTACGTCACCGCTCACAGCCAGGCGCCGGAGCTGTGGGTCAATAGAGATTAGAGCTCCGAGGTCAATGTCAGAGCCGTGGAATACCATCGAGTCCATAGACTATTGCCACATTTTTTGTCTGCTTTCCGTGCATGTCCCATTTTTCGTCACATTTGATTAGGTACAATAATTATTTCGCATGTGAATTTCCGCTCCTTGCACAAAATGGCGTGGGAAGCCAATTCTCCTAAATAATGACCTCCTCTTTTGAAATCGGTTCAAGCCAGAACTGCAACTAGCCGCTTTAGCAATAGTCTCAGACCACGGAGCTAATACAAAGTCAGACCATAATATTTTGATGTAGGTCGTAAGCAATATTATTATGTATAATGTTAAATGTAATACTGAATACACTACAATGCGATGTTATAGCCCCGAGAACAAGATTGATTAAACGTTAACGAGGTTTTAATAAGAACTACTATCGTAAATACATTAGTGGAGCATTCCTCGGTTCTAATTTGTTAATAGCATTAGACTTCCTGGTACCGGCCCGGATCCCCTCAAGCCAATTACACGTAATGTAAGTCGTTGAATTACCAACTACTTGGGTATTATAAGGGTGATTTAGGTATCGCCTTCAATATTTTGAACATGATACCAAGAAATGCTTTTCAAGGTAAATTGCAATTCAAAGAGGCCTGAATAGACCATGTTTCAAGCTTCAACCATACAGTGTTTTACAAATATCGTAGGATTCAAGGACTAGGTTTTAGGCAAGTACAATATTTAACTGATGGACGTGGTTGGCGGGCCGCTGCCTTGTACTTGCTGTATCAGCTGAGCATGCCAACCCAGATGTAAAAGCGGCCTTTGTTCATTAGGTTAATGCAACAATCCAAGCGCCTATCTGCTATCCCGAGAGCATAAAACCTTTGGCGGTTTTTAGGGTTCCGTAGTCAACAAGGAACCCTTATAGTTTCGGTCTGTCTGTCCGTCTGTCCGTCTGTCTGTCTGTCTGTCCGCGGTTTTTCTCAGAGACTATAGGACCTATAAAGCTGTAATTTAGCATGAATGCACATATTAATGATGCCGACAAAATGGTACTTACATAATTTTTTTGAAGTTGGGGTTGAATTTTTTTTCGCGCTCATCCCATCGTGTGGGGTGTCGTTGAACAGGTTTATTAAAAATATTATGAGTATTCATAAATCATTTTCCGATTTAGGGATCCGTTTGTGAAATATTAAGTTTTAAAGTAAAAAAAATCGTTAAGAGTCCAGTGTCCCCCCCTTCTACCAGCTAAACGGTAGTTTCTGGAAATGTGAAAAAATTCACGGGAGTAGGAAATATGGTGAATTTAAAAGGAAAACTATCACGGATAAGGAGACTTCATAAGTTATTGAGTAATAGTCGATCAACTAAAAAAATTTTTTCGGCGAAGTATAAAGGAACTTTTCGTTCAAATTCCTTTAAAAAGCAACTGAGATGATGTTGTTAGTAGTGTAAAAAAAACGTTATAAAATATGTACATTCATTGACCATACACAAATTTTAAAAAACTAGCGGTACTACGGAACCCTATATTGCGCGTGGCTCGACATGCACTTGGCCGGTTTTTTTTTAATAATAATTACTTCGGAAACAAAAAGACCAATGTCTTTACTCTGTTGGTTGTTTTAAGTATTTCCACATAATGTGTTACGGTTGTAAATAATATATCTTGTGTGTGACTTTGTTAGGAACTGCCACATATTGTTGCCACTGAAGCATAATAAATGAGCATGTAACAGCCCTAACAGCGACGGATAACAGACGACCTATAACTTATAAGCCTGTTAGCGTCTAGGGGTCAATGCGGTACTGCATTGTTACAGCGTGTCAGTAATGGGCATTGTCCAAAAAAAATCACATGTGCTTTTTATATTTTTTTTCGTTAAAATAGGGTATTTTAAGAATATAAATTAAATAATTTTGAAATTCATTGGCTAGTTTTTTTTCAATAAATTTTTAAAGTTTCGCTCTGACGTCATCATCGGCGGCCAATTGACCTCTTCAGTATGTTTAAATTTCGCCTAAATCTTATTATAATGGCTGGTTCGTCAAATGCAAGTTCTCATTATGTGAATACTGATACGAGAAGCTTACCAAAAGTTCGGAACGTAATGTTGGTCGAATTTATTGCTAATTTAACGCCATTGAAGGTCAAACTAAGGTTAAACATATTTGCTCAAAAATATAAGTAACTAATGGGTATTTTTTTCGTTTATATACAGAAAAACGATCACTGACCTTATTCCTCGAAATGTTTTTGTAATGAGCAAAATTAAAAAAAAATGGACAATCCCCATTACAACTAACAGCATGCGACTAGGAGACGATCTTCGAACCTCTCGCTTACAAAGTAGGTAGCAAAGGAGAAACCCGATTCAAAACTCTAATAATAAGTGTCAAGAATCAAAATGCATTTGGTATTCTGATTCCTCACACTTCATCGAACCGATCAAAATACTGAAAATTCGGGTATTTATCCGTTTCGTGAAACCTTCATGATGATGAAGCGGATAAATTCGAATTTAACAGCACTGAACCGGCGGGCTGATGGCGATAGAATGCTCTCAATCATGTCAGATTTCAAACAAAAATAACTGCTTGGATCAAAATCGGTCCACCCGTTTGGATGCTACGATGCCACGGACAGACATACACGTCGAAATTTAGAACACCCCTCTTATTTCCTTGAGGGTTAATAAAGTAATGGTAAAAAAATATAATTGCACTGATATTACAAACATTACGAGCAGATTTTCTTCTTGCTTGGCGACCAATTTCTCAAGTATATTATCAACATTTAGAGGCAATTCTTTGGGTAGCGTGTCAGGGCCGAATCTATCATCTCAATACTAACGAGCGCTATTCCTACAGGCGCCTACGTCAGCCTGCCCCAGAGTCAGAGCCGACCCCATTCTCCACAATCCGTCTCAAAAAGTGACTGTGGCACCCCAGCCCCCACCCTATATTGTTACGCTTTGTTTATGCAAGAATTCATATTAAATTGAATATGTATAAGAAAATAGCATATACCTAGTCATAATATTATGAACACAAGGTACTCGTATATTGCTGTAGATATGCAGTATGTCAATAAGTAATATAACGTGCAACAGTTTATGTATACAATTTATGGCGAAATGTGATGAACGAGTGAGTTCTACGTAGGTATATTAAATTATAGCGTGTTTGTCATTTAAGTTTATTTAACATGAAAAAAAGTTAAAAGGAATCCTTACAAATTGAATAAATGCGAAAGTGTGTCTGTCTGTCATCATCAGGTTAAACAGATGAACCCTTCGGATGAACTGATACATAACTAAATCACGTCCGCAACTCCGTTGCGACAAAACTCGTTTATCGCGCGGGAACCGTACATTTTCCGAGATAAAAAGTATCCTATGTATCAATACTCAAAGTATCTCCATACCAAATTCCAGTAAGATCGGTTCAACGGTTTAGGCGTAAAGAGGTAACAGACAGAAAGACTAGAGAATTTGGTACTTACTTAAGGAGATACCTTGATACGGGTAACAAGTTAACGACGATAGTATTTGGTGCGGAAAAATTACTGTTTCCGCGCGGTAAACGAATCTCGGCGACGGAGTTGCGGTCTTCATGTAGTGATAATTATGTACTGCGGTTGTGGTTACGGACTACAGTCCGACAAGGCTGTTTATGAACGTGGCGAAAAAAGGAACTAACGCTTCTATCATACATACGTCACTTTTGGCAGTTCTCCTTTACCAGCAGCGCCCATTAACATCATTGACATATTCATTTAAAGCCTTGTCGAACTGTACCTAAGCTACGGTACGTACCTCATCGAAATTGTCAACCATGAAGCATATGTGGGGGTAGGTCATCTCCTCCCCCTCCCCCTTGGTGTCCATCTTGCGGCGGCTCGGGGACGCCCACACCTGCAACACCACTAATGTAATAAGCCTAACTAATAACTAATTTACTGAGAGGTGGCATTCCATCAGTAACAATGTAAGGTTTATTACCTCTTACTCATTACAGTTTATTAAAAGGCAAGAAAAACAAGTTAATTAGTACTTAGACTTACATTAAGATATGAGAATTTACAATGATGCAAGGGCACAGCTGCAGAACAGTATCTTTCATGAAGACCTTCCTTTTCGGCCGCCACTAACATCGCTAAATAGGTAATGCTAGTTTACCTTTTTATTCCGGTTAGAAATGAACGCTGGATGCAAGAGAGATACCATAATAATTACAACCTTACCTTTTCTTTGGTTTTACGTAGGTCATGCAGGTGAGAAACTGAGGATTATTCTAGAAATCTTGTCAGCAATTAGTAATTACTGAGTAGTAACAAGTTTGGCAAAATGATAAATACATACGCGTATTATCACAAACTAGCTGCATTGAATAAGAAATATACAGACGGGCGACGATAGTGAAAATGCTATACAAGCTACTCAGAGTTCTATTTAGATTGGAAGCATTTCTACGAAGAACTTATTTGAGTCATAGATTAAATCTATGATTTTAGTATTATTATATTTATTTCGCATCCAACAATGGACTGACCTAGTCTAGCCATTCAAGCGGCCGAATATAAAATATGGAAAACAATTTTCCTGGTACAATCGCCGAGGGTTCATGAAGTCTGTATGACTCACATGTTTGTATTGACAGTGGTAAATGGTAATCCTGTCAGTAGTTAATTTCCATCAGTACTTATCGGTGACTCATCAGCCATCAGTCATCACTCATCACTCATCCGTCATGACTGATTATATTGGCTCTCAATTTCGTTATTATTGGCTCTGGGGGTCGTCAAGCCTTTTAATTCTTCAAAGTATCGGTTTCTTGATATATAAACATAATTAGAAGACCCCTGCCTATTTATAGCGGATTTTCCTCATAATGACCTTCCCGATTTATCAGCTCCCTCATCATAGCCACGGAGGTAAGTACTTCAGTCTCTACTAAGTAGGTATTATCTTCTTCTTATATCTAATATATATAAATCTCCTGTCACGATGTTTGTCCGCGATGGATTTCTAAAATACTTAACCGATTTTAATGTTTCTTTTTTTAAATGTGTACTTTTTTCCAACTTGAGAGATAGGATAGCTTAGATCTTTAATTATAGTCGCAATTTTATTTTATTGCAAATTATTTACAACCTGAGACTGACGGCGACCATTGTACTTTGTGCGACGGGATAGCGATCGACGTTGCCATGGTAACATACAATATTTAGTCACTTCAATAAAATAATATGGCAAATACATAATATATTATGGCAAAGCAACGTTTGCCAGGACAGCTTGCACTTATATAAAACTAGATGACGCCCGCAACTTCGTTGCGCCAAAACTCGTTATAGCGCGGAAACCGTACATTTTTCCGGGGCAAAAATTATCCTATGTCCTTTTCCGGGACTCAAAGTATCTCCATGCCAAATTTCAGCATAATCGGTTCAGTGGTTTGAGCGTGAAGAGGTAACAGACAGACAGACAGACACACTTTCGCATTTATAATATTAGTATGGATATGGATTCTCGTGTCACAAAGTCGGGACTATATTATTGTCTCAGTACTATAAACCCTTTACCGATGCCCTATGTAGCTATGGCAACATGGAGCACCGAGTCTATGACCGAGTTGCCAGGACTCGGCAGTCCAAAAGGGCCCGTCGCATTGTAGCCGAGTTCAAGGTCACAGTGTCGTCACGCACCGCCCACTGCCCACCTCACTATTTTGGGCGCCACTACGCTTATTATGATTGTGAGTTGTGACTTGTGACACCAAAATAGTCTCCTATTTTTGTTTTATATCGATTTCTCTAATGACTAATCGAATATATAACTGTAATCTTTAATCGCAGTACCGTGTTATGTTTTGTGATTTTATTGACATTCGTTTATCGAAGCAACACACTTTTTATAGCTTTATCTTTTGCAGATAGGTAATTTCTCATATTTTATAATCAGTTATCGTACTAAATCGTGACAATTAATAAGTGCAAATTAAATTGAACCTCTAATCTCATCTATTCTACATTATGAAGGCACATCGTGTTTTAGTTTGTGATGGAGCTTATACCTAGCCAATAGATCTCTTGATTGCTTGGAGAAGCACGTATACCTACAATAAGCAGTTTCTTATGTGGGGGATGTCTTCGCCCAGATTCGCGCTATTTCAGGCGCGCGTTCGCAATTTTTTCTCATTTCGTTCGTACAGAGGCGTGCGCCTACACGGTACACTGGTGGCAGAATCGGCTCCACAAGCGTCAAGCGTACAAAATCCATACTAATATTATACATGTGAAAACGTGTCTGTCAGCGGGGCTAAAATGGACACATTTAGCAATTCCTCTCAATCAATTCAGCAAATGAATTGTCAAAACTGTCAAACAGACAAATGTCAAATCAGTACAAAAATACAGAAATGAATTGCAAGCAGAGTTGCATTTTGCGATTTTAGAAAAATGAAACATTATGATTCATATCATGATTCTTCAAAGCGACCATTTTAGCCCCGTTCCCACTTCCCGCGCAATAAACTTATTTCTGCGCATCGTAGTTGTAGTTGGTACAACTAATATATTATACTATTCTGTGGTTGCAGGCATAAACTAGTAAAATATCAATTTATCTGCACCTTGCTAGCAACGAATTATGATAGTGGACCCTGCTGCATATTAATTGACCTAAAAATTCTTAGACATCATAATATTAATCTGTACAAAGTTTTATAGACCGTTCAGTACATGTATTTTCTAATTTTTTATTCGAGCATTTCATCTCCTTCCGGGTTTATAACGATATTTCATGTCATGCTGGTTATTTTCTATCTCTTAGCTTTAAAAGTATATTTTAGTTAGGTACTGTAACTTTTAACGATCGAGCCAAGCCTTTTATTTACTTTTTTGCTTGCGACAAATGGCAAAAAACACAGGGTATTAAAAATAATAATGCCGCAGCATCCGTATTTCGTGAGAAAACGAACTAAAATAATTCCCACGCAAGAACAATAATAATAATCATTAATGCTGCTCACAATGTGGTGTCGCCCACAGGCCACAAGTGTGGTCTACTACCTGCAATTAGATACGGTCTACCAATTATTGGTTCATGAAAAAATATATAGGTACTAGGGTGTCCCTTAAATTTCAAGTTCGATATATTATTTTTACGCATACCGTCTCAAAAGTTTCGTAATGACCCTTTAATGTCTAGAAATAACCATAAGTTCGATTCCTAAACTATAACCCGTTAACTTAACATTAAACTTCTTCATACAAGTTACGTATAAGTACTGCGTTGTGACCTGAAAGTAAATGGTTTTAGGCATATTTTGAGACGTGATGTTTGAGATTATTAATGCTCCATTATTTAGTGCGTAAACATGTCAGTTTATTTACTCCTAACTGGGTGAAGAAATTTATTGATTTATATCATGTTTGGAGAGAGTGACAAAAAAATCAAACTATCGTTTAAAATTTGTTTACTATAGTCGCTATTCACAATAACTGCGAAGGAAAAAAAGGCTCAACAAGATGTTTGCTTATTATTTTCGAATGCACAGTGGTAACTTAAAGCATATTACTAAAATTTGTGCTTCTTGAAGATGTTAAAAGAGTACGGAAAAACAACAACAACAACAACAAACAATTTTTAAGGCTTCTCTAAGGAAGTTTAGCCATAATTTATGGTATTTATGTGAAGAGTCATTATATGACTGTCATTATATCACTGTTTGATGATGAATGTTGATAACCAAACTAAAAAGCAGATGATTTTCAACTTCAACGGGGACAGAATCACAAATTTTAGCAAACGTCAAAGGAAGAATTGTCTCAAAAGTTGTTTCGTTGTATATTCTTGGAACAATAATTATTTTCTGGAATTTCAAAGAAAATATGTCATATTTTGAGAGATGTAAATTTAACTGCCGAAAGGGCTGTTATATTGATGTACGGCTGAAGATGAACATAAACAGTTGTTGCTGCGCTGAATGCCGGAACATAGAAAAGTGTATCTTAACTGTAAAAAACACTACTCTAAAAAGAAGTTACCCTATCTGATTGTAAGAAATGTATGTTATTAATTAAAGATAAATGTTTATCTTATTGAATTGTTCCATTTTCACTTACTTTTATTGCAGTTCTAGTGATTTAATGTAGACCGACATATCAGGACAAAATTACGTTTCATACTAAACTTTGAGGCTCGGTCGGCACGGGTTGCAATTGTGCTAAATTTTATATTTGAGTATCTTATAACGTTAGTAAAAAATAAACAGGGTATGCATTTTGAAATTCTAAAAAAAAATTTGTTTTGTCATATAAGGGACACCCTAATAGGTACGTATCTACTATCCACGAATTTGTACTTACGGAAGCGGACCAATTAATAAGTTTAAAACATTGCAATTTCAAACCAGCAACTAACTACGCAGTAGATATTATTTTTAAAAATTTTTGCAGTCTGCAGATTGTGTCGATAACACTATCATAAGTATTTGTGTCAAGTTGTTGTTGATAATGTTTTTATTTTTGTACAATAACAATTGCTTGAAATCGTGCATCACGTTAATCACGTTACACACCCACCCACAAAAATATATTGCTAGAAATTGGGTAGCGACTAGCGATGCAGCTTACAAGCTAATACATTTTCTAGCAGTTGCAAGTTTGCAACTTGAAGCCTATGTAAGTTAAGCATAATATAGATTACAGCTCTATGCATGTAGGGAGTTAGGAGCACAAAGGCGTTATTGTTGCTATTGTTGTGAGAATGTGCTCAGTCAGGTATAGCGTACATCGTAGACCGTAGTCCGTCCTTTGACTGCTTTGCAGCGTTGTGTGCAGCTAAACCGAATTTCACCTTATAGTGTATCTAGTATCTCACCTCCATTTACTTTCGACGAAACGGTCCAAAGCTCTGTTGCTATTTCCTAACGCAGTGTTAAAAAACATGTTGTTTAGAAAAATCTGTTTTTTCATCCAACAGAATTGGCTGTCCGTGCCGAAACAGCGCTAAAGAGCAATATAAAACTAAAAGTGATAGAACTAAAATTAATGTATGCTATGGCAAATAAATAAAGGTAATGACTGTAAATGGCATATTCGGAACATACCCCACTAAATCCTACAACTACCCATACATTGTCTGGCATTGCACAGTGCACAACTGCACACCCCCCTCAAATATTTAAACGAGTCTAAAGCCACTTCAATTTACGTCAATCACAATACTCAAGTAGTCCATAATAATACGGTCTACGATAGAATGTACGGAACCGAAGACCTCTCGGAAGGAAATAATATTGGATTGGTACCAGAGCTGTCGCACCTATGGATAATGGCAATAAACTCCTGAGTTTAGATGTAGATTAAATTTTCTTAACATCCACTTTAAATTAACTACTACTGTTGGCTCAGAGAATAGGAATATAGGATAATAAAGCCCAAGACCATAAAAATATCTGAAATGACATCAACGTATATAATTTGATTGATAATAATGATTTGTACACGTATTCGCTTTTACATCTTATAACAAAACAAACGCGTATTTTGATAACGACGATAACAAAATATTTAGCACAATAATTGAGATAAAGTATGGTTACTAACTTGGAAAAAAATTCTCCGTGTTCGGTTTTTTAACCGACTTCCAAAAAACGAGGAGGTTATATGTTCGGCTGTGGATATATATTTTTTTGTATGTTCAACGATTACTCCGCCGTTTGTGAACCGATTTTCGAAATTTTTGTTTTGTTGTATTAGGTTTCACTCCAATTTGGTCCCATTTTCACAAAGGTGGTGACCTGATGATGGGATCCATGAGTAATCGAGGGAACTCCTCGAAATTTATATGGAAACATATGGTGATTTTGGTTTTATGTGAAGTGTACTAAGAATACGCTACCAAAATTCAAATATTGGGTCAAGGTATACCATGGTTTCGATGATGCTGAGAGAACTCGTGATTCCTTATAGATACACGTTTGGGAGTTTCGGCGTTGTTTTAAGAACAGAAAGCATAAACTACTATGTAATTCATATTCATCATCATAATCATCATCATCATCGTCATCATCATCATTACCACGTCGTGTTAAGGCCACGAATGTCTCATGGCACAGAATAGATAATAGTACAAGGCATAGGTATACTAATAATAATAATTATGTACTGTATAACAATTAACAACACCTGTTTGTTTTTAATACACGGCGGCGGCGTCGAAGACAGAATATCGAATACTTTACTAACTACTTTATATACAGATCGAATACTTTACTACTTTATAAAATTTTAATAGACAAATAGAATTAAAATAAAGTTATTTTAAAAAGAGCATTTAAACAAAACAAAGTCATTACGTGTCTTTTTAATTAGTTATACTTATTAATCGATAGATGGTGCACTAAGTACCTATCGATTTGAATTCTTGATAACAAGAACAGCTGTCAATAATTATGATAATATTAAATATGATGCTACGCTACATCCTATGCAAGTTTGTACAATTTTTTATCTGATAGATCCTTCGATCGTGGAAAAACGAGACACAATAGCCTTTCTATTGTTATCGCAATCGCCGGTGACCGCTTCGGGCTTGAAGTATTAAAATTGTTAAATTACTTAGCACAATATGTTCACTTCACTGATAATATTATATTATTTTGTGAGTGTGAGTTGTGACTCTTAACAAATTGTTATAAGATACGTAAAATATACGCGAAGATTTATCTACTAGTGTAACTAAAAAGAGTGAAATTATTATTATTTTTAACAAAAAATTAAAACCGACTTCCAAGGTAAAAACAATAATAACATTAATATGAACTAAAAAGTATTAAATAATTTTCACTATCTAATAGTGCCTTTTTCCGAATTCGGCTAAACCTCAACTATTTCTGTACTCAATCTTCATAATTTTGAAGTCGGTGCCAGTTCCAAAAATTTTAAATATTCTGTCAGAGGACTGAAGATTCAGCTATCTGGTACCGACTTCAAAATAATGAAGATTGAGTACAGAAATAGTTGAGGTTTAGCCGAATTCGGAAAAAGGCACTATTAGATAGTAAAAATTATTTAATACTTTTTAGTTCATATTAATGTTATTATTGTTTTTACCTTGGAAGTCGGTTTTAATTTTTTGTTAAAAATAATAATTTATTATTGTTACTGAAGGATACGAGAAGATTGTATAAATTTTAATACTTATCTTATCATTCAATATTCATGACTTTATCGCAAGTTGTGCCAATTTATATCGACTGTAAGTACGAGTATATCTGTATCTCGACTATCATAATTATCCGAAAGTTTTACTTTTTATTGTTTAACCCTCAGAACAGGAAAATCAAAGCGCACGGAAGTGCGCAAGCCTAGTTCCAGCAGGCCGCGCGCATGCCGTGCACTATTTACACGAACCGTTTCGACGTACTTTTGACCCCCCTGTAGCTCAGTGTCTATTGCGAGTGCAAAGATAAAATTATACCTACGTAATTATTTACGAGTACTTAAGCAGTATACCCAATTTCATAGATATAGCTTCAGTAGATCCTGAGATATGTCCTTGTAAAAATAGCTTATTTTGGCACTGACTCACTCATTCACTCACTCACTCACTGACCGGTAATCAAAACCTCTAGGCCACTTCCAATTGTCCTAGCGTTATGAAATTTGGCACACAGGTCGTGTGTTATATGTAGATTAACGAAAAATTAAGAAATTGTAGAAAATGGTCAAGCGTGAGTCGGTTCATCTACGAACTTCAGAGGCCACTTCCAATTGTCCTAGCGTTATGAAATTTGGCACACAGGTTGTGTGTTATATGTAGATTAAAAAAAATAAGAAATTTTAGAAATCGGTCAAGCGTGAGTCGGCCTATCTACAGCCCATACAAACTTCAATGTCATAGCGTTATGAAATTTGGCACACAGGTCATGTGTTAAATGTAGATTAACAAAAAATTAAGAAATTTTAGAAATCGGTCAAGCGTGAGTCGGCCGATCTACGAACTTTAGAGGCTACTTCCAAATGTCCTAGCGTTATGAAATTTAGCACACAGGTCGTGTGTTATATTATTATGTAGATTAACGATAAATTAAGAAATTTAAGAAATCGTCAAGCGTGAGTCAGTTCATCTATGAACTTTAGATAAAAATTCTTATGTACCAGTGATATAATGAGGCAACTATTGAAAGTATTGCTTATATCGGGCGTAGCACAAAAAGAAAACATAGGTAGGATTTCTTGAAAAAAAGTATTGAAATCCCACCAAAAACATACCTGTTAAAATAGGGCCTAGTTCCTATAGGCTAACTGTTGGTCTAAAAAAAGAGTTGAAATCCAATCCAATGCCAAGTTCAGATGCACTTCATCGATCATAATCATCTTTATCAACAGCCTGATCCATAATACTTCTAAATTTGAACTTGGCAGGTTTTTGTGCTATGCGTTACACTTGATTAATTATATAATTAGATAATATTAATAGAATTTAAATAACCTGCCAAGTTCAAATTAGAAGTATTATGGATCAGGCTGTTGATAAAGATGATTATGATCGATGAAGTGCATCTGAACTTGGCATTGGATTGGATTTCAACTCTTTTTTTAGACCAACAGTTAGCCTATAGGAACTAGGCCCTATTTTAACAGGTATGTTTTTGGTGGGATAAGGTTTAACCAGATGTCTATAGGCCTCAGTTGAAAAATTGCACGCGTGGTGATATCATAAAGTTAATATACCTATCGGAATAGAGAAACAAAGGCCTGAGCAAGCGAGATGTCACTATCAGTAACACTGCGTGGTAGAAAGAGAAGCGTGATTTGAGGTTGCATAGCTTTTTTTTCATCTGTTTGACAGTCTGTCTGCCCCTGGGCCGATCGTTGTCAATTTGGGCTCTCAGAAATATTGTGATTTTAAGTTAAATAATGAATAATTTTTAGAAATACTGCTCTAGAAACATGGTTAAGTGTTTGTGGAATGATTCTGGATCCACACATCGAAAAAACCCGGACAAATATTCATTTCACAGGTGAATTATTCTACATCGACAGGACCTAGTTTTAAGTTTATTTTTGCCAATTCCCTACGAGTTATTGGTATTTTTACGTCCGTGTTCACTTCTGTATATGTTTAATTATATGGAAAACATAACTTGACTAGCCATGGTGCACAATTTAAGAATATTTTGTGTAAACAATTTTCATCTATTTTACACTAGGGCTGCATCAAGTTATCGATAAGTTGTATCGATATGAAAATATTTTTAGTTAAGTATTAGTTATTTAGTAATTATCTAGGAATGTTGAAATGATATCATACTCATCCGTAGTTTATAATTAGTTTAAGTATATTAATATACTATCATACATAATTTATCGTTTTTAAAGTTCCGCACCCAAAGGGTAAAAATTAAGTCCTAGTAGTAGAGTCCCGCAGCCCGCTCTACTACTAAGACTTCGTTGCCTGTCCGTCTGTCCATCCGTCCGTCCGTCTGTCTGTCTTCAGGCTGTATAACAAGAACCACTATAGTAATAGACTTCTGAAATTTCCACAGATGTAATGTCATTCTACATCCAATACGGCTGCTCATCCAAGATAGGGAAATAGTTGAAAGCACTTCTGCAAGATGGGCATCAAATAAAAGGGCTCAGTAGGCTCATTGAGAGTGAATTGAAAATTAATAGGGTCTAGTGAAATCGTGTCGTGTCGTGTAGGTACTGATGTCACGTGACGTAACCTGTCGTGTCGAATCGTGTCATGACATGTCGTATCGTATCGTACCGGGTTTTAGAAAATGCCCGGTTGAAACCGGTCACCCTTCATGCGCGAGTCCGACTTACACTTGGCCAATTTTTCAGATTTCCTGCTGACCTGGATACCAGAAATTCATAGCTTAAAATAATTAACCGTCCAAACTGGACTCCGAAGAAAAATTCATGCATACTTAATTATGCAGCAAGCATTTTGAAGAAAAGTCACATTTTACTTCAAAATTACAAATTTATTATATTATATCTATGCAGTTTTATTTTATCCCATTTTATAATGCCCGCTGTACACTCTCGCCGAGAGCTCTCGGGCGAGAGTCTCGTGCGAGAGCCCCTTGCCCGAGTGCGATCATGTACATTCTCGCTTAGTTCAATCGCAGATAAGAACTCAGAGAAGATGGACGAAAACGACCATTCACCATTCACCATGCATCGAAAGATATCATTGTAATCCGAAGATTTATAATCATATTTAATTTTATTTCTCATAGATGATGACTGATAATGACGTTTATTATTGTTATTTTTCCGTTCTACTATGTCCAACGGCGGGACTAGTACTGAAAGACGCGAGAGTGTACAGTAGTGCGCTCGATTTCCTCGCGAGACCCTTTGTCTCGGGCGCCAAATACCGACAACGGACCGAGAGGGTCCGAGACAGGCGAGACGAGGCGAGCGCACCCATTTACACTCTCGCACTCGGGCCGCCTCGCTGTGTCTCGGCGAGTGTACAGCCGGCTTTACACTTTCGCACTCGGGCCGCCTCGCTGTGTCTCGGCGAGAATGTACAGCCGGCATTATGTTTACAATCTTACAATTATTATTCCATGATCGATATTTTGTCGAATTACAAGATGTTTGTACATCACTGACACGCACACGTAAACATAATTGTATACACAGATGTAAATCAAATTTTGGTTAAGCTTGACAGCTCGGGATTGTTTCTCTATTCCGATAGGTATATTACCTTTATGGGTGATATCAAGATTCATAGATATTGACTTCATCAATTGCCTGTATTATCCATTATCGTACAATGCCCGTAGTTTTGTCTGTTTGCCTTTATCTGTTCAAGGTTGAAATAGCAATTTAAACATCAACAAGTATCCGGAAAAATAATTGCAATTTAATTTCAACTAATTGTAGCTCTGTTTAGTTTTTAAAAATATTTTGCTCATAAAACTAGTGCTCCGAGCAATTATAGTCAACTGCAGATAACGCATCACATTTCCTTCCCGTTAGTTAACAGTGCTAGACGATTAGCTAAACAGCCAAGTTTCAAAACAAAACTGGGAACAGTTAGGCTGCGTTTCCACTGAAGCGGAGCGGAGCTTAGCGGTGCCGAATTGACAAATCACCATGCTCGAAATCTTCGCTGTCATTCCGCTGAAATAGCACGATTGGTCAATTCGGGCACCGCTAAGCTCCGCTCCGCTCCGCTTCAGTCGAAACGCAGCCTTAAGGTTGAACCAAACTTCGTCGTACTTCAGATCGAAACTGGATACCCTGTAATGAACTATAACAGCGAGAATAGCATCAAATATAAAGGCGGACTTAGCAGAAAATGGAGCGAAGTGTGCACCGTCCTAGTAGCATGATATATAATATAGCAGTTCGGATAAGGCCATAAGTGTGTCTCACTAGACACTAGGTGGTGTCAACTAACGCCGAGTCTAGACCAGACGCATGTACAACAGATTTACCGGCTGAGCACGTGTCGAGTTCAATAAACTACGTCGGAAGAGTAAACATAGAATTTGCTTCCACCAAGCCCACAGCCGTCCGAAAGCAATACGCTGCAATCACGAGAAATCCAGGCCAATTTGTGAAACTCTACTTTGACAGACAGCAAAGTCCAAATATACCTATATAATATTATAGAATAATATGAAATAATATGAAAGGCTATCCATGACCCAGGAACATTGAAAAACTTTTTTGTTCCGTCGGCGGGATTCAAACCCGCGACCCCCGGCTTGAGCTGCCACACGACTTGAAATTAAGTGCAAAACGCCAAAAGAAACGATTTAAATCAGCTTTAATGCAAAGTTTGGCTGTAGTTTACTGTTTATTTGGCACAAAATGTACGCGCACGACCTATTTACAAGCCAACAAGTACCTAGGAGCGAGAATTCTTGTTACTGCAGATGCTTTCAGCACGGCTCAGACCGCAGACGTAACTGTCAGTATGTTTAAAATTATTATAAAATTTACTAGATACCAAGTACAACAATTCATTTGTGATTAGACCAATATAAATCTGAAACATTTTCTGTATTATCGGATAGCAAAGAAATATGTTACAAATACCGTGACACGAGAATTTCATATTATTATGATAGATACCGTTAATTGTGTTCCAATCAAGCAAGCCAGCTCCCCTCTTCGGAGGCTGACCAGCCAATTGCCCACAATTGCCCCCACAATTCATTACGAACGCTGCATGAAACGGCTTCCCAATTTACCAATCACCAGTTTTATTGAATTTATTGACTTTGAAGAATGAATAATACAAAGCATGACTACTTCCCAAGTTTAACGGAAAACGGCAAAACAGGGGCTGTCGAAAACGCTGACAGTAGGATGGCACAAAAAAACAATCGTTGAATTTTTTACTGAAATATCAGAGTGTAAAAGCAATCGAAAAAATAGCACGTCTTTCAAGGCCTTAATTCATAAACCATTACCAGCGTAAATATTCAAATCCATGACGCTCAGCGCGTGGAACGTAATTCTGATTCTTTTGCAGATGCCGAGCGCTGAATATTACATGTACCCTTTACAGCTTCCAGTGTCATCGATGTGTGAAACACGCTAACGGCTTTGATGAAAAATTCATAGCAAACTAAATACAGATTTTTACAAATGTGTCGAGGTCGAAAAGATCTCGTAATAAAGCTGATACGAGGGCTGCTATTTATGTATCCGGAATTAAAAAAAGAAACAAACATATATCATTTAATATGGTTTTATTGCTTTTCAAAATATTCGCCGCGATGATCGACACACTTTTGCATACGCTGGAACCAATTTTCATAGCACTTTTTCCATTCTGATTGAGGTATCTCCAAAACGTGCATTTTGAACGCATCAACAGCCTCTTCGCGGCTCGAAAAACGTTGACCACGTAATTTGTTCTTCGCGTATGGAAATAAAAAGAAATCATTAGGTGCCAAATCAGGGCTGTACGGCGGATGACCAGTCAATTCGATCTTTTGACCCTCCAAGCCCGTTTTTGATCGATTGTCAAGTAGTGCGGAATCCAACGCGAACATATTTTTTTACAGCCAAATGTTCGTGTATTATCTTATGTATGCTCGTCATACTTATGCCTAAGGACGCCTCTATCTCGCGATATGTAACATGACGATCACGCATTATTAGTTCCCGCACAGCATCTATATTTTGTGAGACAACATCTGTTTTTGGGCGACCTTCTTTATTTTCATCCGTGAGCATAGACCGCCCACGATTAAACTGATGGTGCTTCATCTCCAAAAGTTGCGGTGAGTTGAATAAAGCACTGTTGTTGATTGAGCCCACGCCGAAAATCGTAGTAAATCATTGCACGAAAATGTTCACGCGTTAAATCCATGGCAAATGAAGACACGCAATTTTCAAAATGACGCCACAATGGTAAATAATTGACAGTCACATGAAACAAAATGTATTCTTCAACCAAAGAGTTCTATTTTCAAATGTTGTAATTACTTTTTAAATATTGTTCTTGTAAGTGGCCAGTTCCGGATACATAAATAGCAGCCCTCGTATCTGATGTTTTGCAAGATCCATTTGGAATCGTACTAAGTGACTTGCATTTGCGACTTTTAAGTAATCAAATTATCGTGTAATCGCTAACGAAACATTAAAGCATAGTGTAATGTTTCGCTAAGTCCCTCACGTTTGAATGATAAGTTATGAGGAATCTCTGTATTAGCTCCATGTGAAGAATATAATAAAATTCACTTAGCATCACAATCACTTTATTCAGACTTGCAACGCTTCTCCCTTACAAAATCGTTCAGTCCCCCCGTGTCGGTTTTTCAAAGTACCGCCATTTTTATACCACTTTAAAAACAACCGTCACTTTCAAATATTACAATAACATCCGGAATTACAAACAAATACAAATCAGCAGTATAAATTCAAATTAAAGTACAGTTTATAAATTTTATATGAATATTAAATTATCATGTACTATTTAATTATATCAACTAAATTATATTCTCAACTATATATTTTGTCTTTTGCGTAAATTCCTTTTTCCAATACTTTAAGAAAATACATTCATATCTTTTAAAAAATATATTGTCTTAATTTGACAAATTTAAGTAACATAAATTCTATTTTTACTACTCAGTTTATGTGTGTTCCTAATAATCGTCCATCCTGACAAAATTTGCTACCACGCAAATTGAAAAGAATTAAATTAACAATAAAAAAATAAAAAAAAAAAAACTTTTGTTATGAAGTCACTAGAGATTTTTTTCTTTCTTTCTTTCTTTCTAGAGCTTGACATCAACTCTCCATCATCAGTCAGCCTGGCTTTGGATAGAGGACTTACCTGTAATAAAAATAAAGAAAAAGAGAAGAAACAGCATAATATGCCATAATAATTTAAGGATGTATTATATATAAGGTCAAATTCCGTAGTACATCGAAATAAATTATGAAAGTACTAATTATATGTAAATTTTTAAGAAATCATTCAATGAAAGCTGCACATGCGCATTGAAAATGAAGAAATATGTCTAATCTCAGCTGTATCACCATTATATTTATATTTTTCGAGCAATTTTCGAGGAAAGTTTTCATCAATTTTAATTTGAAAATTTTACGCAGAATTAATTTTCTTATTATTATTAAAAAAAATATTTTTTTATTGATTGAGTGTACTAAAATGGAAACTCATTTAACATTACAATACCATCATTAATTGCCACAAACTATAAAACTTGATACATATTTTAAATTTTAGTAGAAACTCATAGAAGAAATAGCCGCATTTATCGTCATTCACGCCAAATGTCACAGAAGTTTTAAAATATTTGATTTTGACAACATTTTGCCTGCACTTGTGCACAATAACAAAGATTCCATGGCTAATATTTTACCACTATTGCACATCAAAACCCAAATACCACAATTTGGAAAAATAAATAAATAAAAACCACACCAACAATAAAAATTAGAAGACTAATTGTCGAAGTGATATGCCCGCCAAAACTCCTTGAGTTGTCATTGTCAATTCTCAGTTTGACAAGTGTCATTATGGAAATGTATAAATAGGTACATACAGTTTTGTGCTTTGGTTTTGTGTTAATTTTATGGTACCATTGTATTTTGATTTATATCACATTGGACAGTACACATTTTTTTTTTTAAACACAACCAATGTGGTGCTTCAGATCAGTGCGGAACCAATAGAAAATCTAGAAGTGTCAAACAACCCATTACCGGTGAACCCACTTTTTGGGCTTGAAAATCGCAAATTGTACAAATAAATTGATAAACAGTTTTTAACCTTTTGTCTTCGATACAAAGTTCCCCATTCTGATTTCTGTCGAATTCTCAAAAATTGCAACACCTCCGGCCAATAACTTGTCGGCAAGGTATTGATTTTTTTTTGTATCAATCGATGCAGGATGTTTTATTCTACTATTTATAAATGTTATATACATACATCCTTAATGTTCTTCCGATTTTACTTTAGTTTTACTATATTATATCATTATTTAAAAAAAAATCATTTGGTTATTTTCATCATCAAATCAGATGGCCCATTTATTATGACAGAAAGAACAAGATTTTTTTTTCATCGTTTAATAAGACGGCCCATTTTATAATTATTTTGTACATTTTGTCTGTGTTACCCAGTTTTTCATCGTTTGGTTAACGGTCCTGATTCATTACGTGGCAAGGTTACTTTTACCCACTGATATTTTACTTATACAAATCTGTTACGTCCATACTATTTTCCAGCTTAAATCTCTTCTGAACAATTTCCAAATTCAAAATTGCAAACATTGACAAATTTGACAGATAAGTGAAACAAAAGATACGAAAAACCATTTACATAAAAGAGACAGTTCTATTTTTCAACGTCGAATCGTATCGCTGTCTCTTTCTTCGCCTGAGCGAAGAAAATTCGATTTTTTTTTCAAATTGTTCGAAAAATAAATGAAAATGTAAATAATCGAGGTATTTATTGCAATCAAGACATGCGGTAAGAGATTCCATGTGTTTTGTTTTCTTTTGAGTCATAATTGGTACTTTTTCGAAACACGCACGACGTCATTTTCAATTTATTTAGGTAAGACAAGACGCGGCACGTTCGAGACTGCGCTCGATGCAGACTAAATAACAGACGACTCAATTGGGCCGTATTTGAATCTTCACAACGCGCGCGGTAATTACATATCTGCTTTGAGTTTTCCATCATTGCTTTTACCATTTTCTCATCGTCTAGTCAGACGGCCCTGATTCATTACACAACTACTACCATTTACTTTACTACCAGTTACTTTCACCATTTTCTCATCGTCTGGTCAGACGGCCCTGATTCATTGCACAACTACTACCACTTACTTTCACCATTTTCTCATCGTCTAGTCAGACGGCCCTGATTCATTTCACAACTACTACCATTTACTTTACTACCAGTTACTTTCACCATTTTCTCATCGTCTGGTCAGACGGCCCTGATTCATTGCACAACTGCTACCACTTACTTTACTACCAGTTACTTTCACCATTTTCTCATCGTCTGGTCAGACGGCCCTGTATTTGTCACTAAGAACTACTTACACCATAATTTTTCATCGTCTAGACTCTAGTTAGACGGCCCTGTATTAGTAACACATGTATAATATGATATATACCATTTTCTCATCGTCTGGTCAGACGGCCCTGTATTTGTCACTAAGAACTACTTACACCATAATTTTTCATCGTCTAGTTAGACGGCCCTGTATTAGTAACACATGTATAATATGATATATACCATTTTCTCATCGTCTGGTCAGACGGCCCTGTATTTGTCACTAAGAACTACTTACACCATAATTTTTCATCGTCTAGACTCTAGTTAGACGGCCCTGTATTAGTAACACATGTATAATATGATATATACCATTTTCTCATCGTCTGGTCAGACGGCCCTGTATTTGTCACTAAAAACTACTTACACCATAATTTTTCATCGTCTAGTTAGACGGCCCTGTATTAGTAACACATGTATATGATATTAATAACACAATACCTATGTTACATATCCGTCACGAATGTCTAGAAGGCGAAACTTTTTTTTTTTTATAGCAACAGCAACACTCTTTAGTCTTTTGAGATTGACCCTTTTGTATGTTACTCTCGTGACATAAAATTTCCTATCAATATTCTTCGCCATATCAATTTTAAATTAATTTTATGTTTTGTAATATTACCTCTTTTATTGATATTCTGTGTACATATAATATATTTTCGTTCTCATAATATAACGTGATTTTTTTTTTTTTTTTTTTGCTAACCTCTATAGTATTATGTTTGTGTTTGTTTTAGGAATAACGAATATTCAACCGTTTTAAATTAATTAGATACAGTAGGTAGGTACAGTAGGTTTAGTAGGTACCTTGTTTCTTTACCAGACCTGCAATATAGTATAGACTATAGAGCAAAGTCAACACAAAATCACTCTGACATTGGCAACTCACTGAGGCCGCCATATTATAAGAAGAAGACATACAATTTTCAAAACAAAACTACAATTTACTTTTTAGTTTTACATTAAATAAAAACTGTTACTGTGATTAATACTAATATGTAATTAATGTGAAAGACGTGTCAAGAGTGCTGCAATTTAAAGCAATTTCCATAAAGTAAAACGCGAAAATATCATTGAAATTCTTGCGTCTACCTTTTTCGATTTGAATCGAAAAATCGCTATTTTAGCATTTAGCAGGTAATTATGCTTGTTTTATAAATTTTGTTTGGTAATTATTTTACTGTGTAATGCAATCTTAGGTAGCCTGAGTAAGTACTATGTGGTTCAATAAAGAAACATTTTTACAATAAACCATAAGTTTACGAAAACAATGAACTGTCAAAGGCCATAATACTATAACTTTGTCATAGGTGCTTTGCGTAATTATGTATCTAGTATGTAAAATTCTCGTATCACAACCCACATTGTTTGTGCGCGAACTGCTCCAACAAACACTTTGATGCAGCATAATATGATATTATAATTATTACTTTTTGTGTTTATAGGTAGCAGAAAAGCGTTTTACGAAATAACCGGAATGACTGGGAGGATTTATAGTAGCAGCATTACCTATAAGTACTCAAAAATTCAAGATGAAAGTGCCTCTTCACTGTGACACCACTGCTATAGCTACATGGACCTAGAAAGTAGCCATGATTCCGTCGGCTGCAGTGTAGAATGTTTGGATGAACATATTACCTATCTTATTAAAATAAACAAATCCTATTTTCTTTTTCTTTTTAATTTTTGAATAGTTTTCTTAAATAAAACAAGAGTGAAATGTAAAATTTCGCTTTTCTCAGCTCTAGCTGGTAGCCATCCTAATTGATCTAAAGCCTTCAGAGAGAGGGTACTTAAACAGTAATATTATAGTGTTATTATTCTTAGCAGAAAAATCAATGGTCATAACATTATGAGTTATTTGGTTGGATAATAATATGTAAAATAAGTCTGTAAGCCGAAAAGCTTATGGGCTTCACCAAAATTGATAAATTTTAAATAACCTTCGATGCAGATAACTCCTCCAGGAATAGCATATACCTAACTTGTTTTCTGGTCTCTGCTATTACACAGAGTTTTAAAAACCATTTAACAATTTTACCCTCCGAGGCAGTACAGTTACATGCATTCTAAGTACATGTTATTTTTTTGAATTAAAACCATTATAATTTAATTTAATGTCACAAAGTGTATCATACGATTAATAAGTTGTAATAAATTTGGCAGAGTTCAATGTAATAACAAGACTAACACCTACTTGATTAATCATGGATTGAACAATTAATGGAACAATTATTATTAACTCTGTATCCCACATTTTACAGTTACTTACTTTGACATCCCCTTTCAAGTACAAATTATCTGTGATTTTTTTTTTTTTTTTAAATGTGTGACTTGTCTAATGACTGAGTATGAGCTCCTCCAACGCCTTTCATAACTACATTAGATGTTATTATTTTAAGCTCCAGTTATTTCGCTTTCATTGAACTTGAAACATTTAATTTGCTGCCTGTATCAATATAAACAACTAAACTTGAGGTGCCAACAAATGCAAGGCGCTTTTAAATATTCAAGAACTTGTCATTTAAATTAAGTATCGGTAAACTCACCGGGGTCGATTGCCCCTGTTGTCTCGATAGTCCCGGCTTGGCCTCCAGCCAGCAGCTTGGAGTGTGGCCGTTCCGTTGGCAAATGTCACACCGTTGTTGTGCTCGACAATCACGTGCCTCGTGTCCGATGCGCCGACAGATGTAGCACCGTTTCACTCCAGAGTGTAGGGCAGCCGTAGAGTTCTCTTCCGCGGTTCCCACTGCGGTACCCCTCCGCCACGACGATTTCCGAGAAATTAAAGATGAGGTATCATCTCCCTTATAATTTTCTAGAGAGGGTAGGTATTCAAGATACAACTTTTCTGGTGTTTCACACTAATAGGTATATGCTTTAGCATTAGCACGCAATTCTACCGGAAGTATTCTTATTATGCATGACATCATAGCACAGGCTGCGCCTCTGATGTTACATTTTCATTTTTCGTAGCAGTGATAGCTTGTCGTGATAATTACAGATCATCGTTTCAGACTCCTAACTTCTAGCCAACATAGTTCTTAATAATTTATCCACAAAATCGACTGAACGCGGAAATGCAGTCTCTAGAACTCGTTTCAATGCATTCCAATCAAGACTGTGATCGTTGAGCTCATCGTATCTTCGTCTGGCAGAACGTCGTAGACGAAGCTGCATAAAAATTTGTCTGCAACGAATCCCAACCGTGGACATCAGCGAGCTGGTCAATTTTGTACTGCCAGCTGAAGTTTTCTTTTTCCAAGTCCGGCTGCGTAGGGTCCTGACATCTTGTCCAAATCCCACTTCTGAAGTATGAGGAATCTCTGTATTAGCTCCATGTGAAGAATATAATAAAATTCACTTAGCATCACAATCACTTTATTCAGACTTGCAACGCTTCTCCCTTACAAAATCGTTCAGTCCCCCCGTGTCGGTTTTTCAAAGTACCGCCATTTTTATACCACTTTAAAAACAACCGTCACTTTCAAATATTACAATAACATCCGGAATTACAAACAAATACAAATCAGCAGTATAAATTCAAATTAAAGTACAGTTTATAAATTTTATATGAATATTAAATTATCATGTACTATTTAATTATATCAACTAAATTATATTCTCAACTATATATTTTGTCTTTTGCGTAAATTCCTTTTTCCAATACTTTAAGAAAATACATTCATATCTTTTAAAAAATATATTGTCTTAATTTGACAAATTTAAGTAACATAAATTCTATTTTTACTACTCAGTTTATGTGTGTTCCTAATAATGTACAGATAACTTGACGAAAACATTAAAAATAAGAGTTTGCAGAACTTCTTAAAACAAAAGGAATATAGTATACTAGAGATCGCAGTAAAATAGAATTCCTATTACTACGCATTTCAAAACAATAAGGCAGCGAGTGTCCGCAGCCCTATTTGTCCCCATTGTGGGAACAACAAAGAAGGAACTATTATGAGAGACCCTTCACTTTCGACGAGATAAACGCCAATAGCTCGTGAGTCGTGACCTTCCTCAATCCGAACCTAGACATTATGCATCACTCAGATTCAGGCCCTTCGCTGACAGATTCTAAGAGCAATCCATTTAGAAGTTTGGACCACTAGCTCTAGTATGTAACAGATTTATAAGTGTAGATAGAGAACACTCCTCACGCAAGGTTCCTACTCCCTTAGCTCTGGCACGCCAATATACTCGTAATAAAACAGGCAGAAATTCTAATATTCATTATGATGTGTCAAACGAGGTTATATTAAGTAATGCGCGAAATCGTCATAAAGTCAAATACATAGTAGGAACACGAAACTAAGTTCTGCAATGCACGTTAGTAGAATTATTTTCATAACTACATATTAACATACATAATAGAAAACGTGCTCTTTTCGTCAAATACATTACTTAAAAGTTAACTAACAATATTATGGACCGCGGTATCGTAATAATTTGGAAACTGATAAGGTGTAGTGATAATCGTGACAGATGAGAGGTGTATTTACTGCAACATTGTGTAACTGTAATATAAAAGCAAGGATTTCATTATATTGCATCGAAATATTAGTTTAGAATTATTTATATAAATTCAATAACTTTACTGGAATTGAATCTAATCAGTTAGTTCCAATAAGTCAGATTTCAGAATCTGAAAATATTAGTCACAGATTCCACGTTTACTATTATGTACCAAGTACCTACTAACATTTCTTCTAAATGTGAACTGTTCGCTGGCTTAACTATCCAGTATCCGTGATATAAAGCTTTGTATTAATTTATGATGATTTTATGTCAGAAATTAGTTTGGGTCAATTATGCAGGGCGGATAACATTGCCGTTTGAAATAATGGTTATTTTACTCAACATTGACTTGTTGTATAATTGTTAAATCAATAGATTTATCCTTAGATTTAGGATACAATTGGCTGATGCCTGATAGCAAAACGGTTTTATACTATTCAACTCAATAATATCTTTGATTTTATATTTGGTACCAGATACTGGTATGAACATATTATATGAATGTTTCCTACAACTTTGGGGTATAAATCAGTCGATGGAGTATTTTCCGCTTCCAGATAACAAGAGTACAGTAAAAAAAAAAACAATTCTACAATATAATATACGCTCTGACATAACAGTGCAGCCAGTAGCCGCCCGCATTCCATCCATTTCCGCTCATTTGAGCAATTAGTGACTGATCGCGACCACCCTGATCCACGACACTCGCTTAGCTTGGACGTTACTTATGAATTATGATAAAATTTACAAGTAATAAGTCACTAGATACTACCATTTATATATCCTCTTTGATACTACTCAGAAAAGCAATCTGTATGAATAAAAATGAATTTTAAATTTTGTTTGTCTCGCTAAAACTCGAGAACGGCAGTTTTAAACTGGTCGTGGAAGCTCAGGGAAGGTTTATTGCTTTGAATCGCAAGTACAATCTGTTTACGCATCTATGTAACTTATAAATTATAATATTATTTTCTATGATTTGCACGTAACTTGTTATGATTCGACATCAGAATAGAGATTATATTAGGACAACTAGACCTATTTCTTGCGCTTTATTTAGGATCACATATACATCGATGATATGATCATTAGCAGATGTAACATACTAGTAATCATTAATAGTTATCTAAGTACACACTTTTTATTTTATTAGTAAGTATTCACTAGGTAGGATATCGAGACAAATATTATGCATATTAAAACCGGCCAAGTGCGTGTCGGGCCACGCGCAATATAGGGTTCCGTAGTACCGCTAATTTTTTAAAAAAATTTGTACAATTTATAACATGTTTTACACTACCAACAACATCATCTTTACTTTCAAAGGAATTTAAAGGAAAAGTTCCTTTATACATCGCCGAATACATTTTTTTTAGTTGATCGACTATTACTCAATAACTTATGAAGTCTTCTTAGCCGTGATAGTTTTCCTTTTAAATTCAGCATATTTCCTACTCCCGTGAATTTTTCCACATTTTCAGAAGCAACCGTTTAGCTGGTAGAAGGACTCTAACGATTTTTTCCACTTTAAAACTTAAGTTTTCACAAACGGATCCCTAAATCGGAAAATGATCTATGAATACTCATAATAGTTTTAAAAAACCTATCTAACGACACCCCACACGATGGGGTGGACGCGAAAAAAAATTTTCATCCCCGCTTGATGTGTATGGAAGGTACCATAAAAAAATAATTTAAGATTTCATGTACTATTTTGTTGCCATCATTAACATGTACATTCATGCCAAATTACAGCTTTGTAGGTCCTATAGTCTCTGAGCAAAACTGCGGACAGACAGACAGACGGACGGACAGACCGAAACTATAAGGGTTCCTTGTTGACTACGGAACCCTAAAAATTATGTGTCATTTAAATATTATATTTTCATATTAGTTTAGATATTATTTTTATTCTCAAATCTTTTGTAGTATAGCACAGAACACATAATATGTAGTAGTAGTCATTCATTGTAGTTTTTCGGTAACTTCATTAAGGGCGTTCCGTCCGGAGATTCCGTAATTGACCGTATTTAAAACCTTATAAAATCATAATCTGAAAGCTACAAAGTTATAATAAAAATACAGCAATAATCTTCAGTATATCAACATTCCTTTTGTCGTTTTAAATTTTCTATTTTTGTTTCTTATACTCATGATATTATCAGCTTCCAAAGTAATACCAATTTGTTAAAATTCAAGCATACATTCAGCATCTCCTTAGGATTTACAAATTACTTTTATTTGAAACTCACGCCAATAGATCGACAATATCATAAACTACATATTCGCCGTTTTAAATTTTTTTAGGACAATTTTGAACTAAGATAAGTAAAAATAATAGGGTTTTGGCGCGATCTCGGCAACGCGGCAAATGTATGGCTAAGGTCGTTTGCTCGGGGGACGGCCTTAAAGGCAAATCAAGGAGAGCATGAAACCGTGATGTCAATGTGTACTGTATGACAAACATTATGTAGTGTAATGTTATTTAAAGTTGTGTGTAATTCGTCTGTTGTCAACTTTGTGTTCAGTGTTACTCTTTGTCTTTGCCACAAAATAATTCGCCTCTTGTTAACTTGTATCGGGAATAATTATTGCTGACTCTGATGACTAATATCAGTAATAATTTGTGACAAGTGATAACGTGAAAAAGACTTTCAGTAGAGATGTGCCGATCATGACTTTGGCCAACTAGCCGACTAGTTGGCTGCAAAGAAGCCGACTAATCGGCCGACTAGTCTCCCATACAAATAATACAATTTTTAGCATATTTTTGCTCTGTAGTTGTACGGAACCCTTCGTGAGCGAGTCCGACTCGCACTTGGCCGATTTTATTTACTGCTGTTTGCGCACATGCCGCCTGCAAACGTGTCGAATCGTGTTTAGTAGGTATGTTTGTTGTACATTACTTTATTTTGTTTCTATGACACAGTTGATGGTTTTCATTAAAATATATTTCATGTACTATCAGAGAAGTTGATTCCTATGCAAATGGGGGACCTATCACCTACGTAGTTTGGTCGCATTACGTCAAACCCAGCCGACAGATCACAAATTGACATGATCGACCAAAATATGACGTTGGTCTCTCAAATGCATAGGAATCAATTTCCTCGATGGTACATGAAATCTCGATTTAATCTATATTGAGTCTCTGGAAAGGACAAGGGATACTTTTTGTCCCGGAAAATGTACGGTTCCCGCACAATAAACTTTTATGATTTTCGGGATAGTTTGGGATGAATGCACGAGGGCACTCAAAAAATTACACACTTTTTTTATTAATTATACCAATTCGAATTAAATAATCATCGTTAATACAGAACAACGTCTGTCGGGTCAGCTAGTATTATATATAAGAAAGTGGTGTTAGTTGCACTATTTATAACTCAAGAACGGATGAACCGATTTGGATGAAAATTGGTGGAGAGGTAGCTTAGAATCAGAAAACAGACATAGGATACTTTTTATACTGTTCGACCGCGTTTCCGTGAAGTCAGTATAAAATCTTATATATATATAACATTCTCGTGTCACAATGTTAGTAACCGTACTCCTGTCTTCTCCGAAACCTTCACCAAAATATGCGTATTCAGTAGGTCTGATAATTGACTACTGGCTACTTTATTGAAAAGTGCATTTTATTGAATAAATAATTGTAATCTATTACAACTCGAGACTGACGGTGACCATAATATGTTAAAATTACATTAATTACAAAAATAATTTCTTTACTAGCAATAGTGCAGTCGCCAGAGGTTTTAACCTCTGAAAACTGTAATAGTGATGATTTAGAATGGATTTTTGTTTTTGAGGTGTCAATTTCTTTTTTACACTATAACTTGCAAAGTTTACCAAAAAATTTTTTGTGCTTTTAATTTTTTAGTTACTTAATTAAAAATTGATATTTCACCATATAAAACCGGTCCAGGCAATTTTTTTTTCTTGTTCCTGTTATTTAATAACTCTTATCCGATTATTTACGTTGAAAATTAACCAAATACACAATTTTTAAAAAAGAAAGTTTGCTTTGCCAATCTAAATACAACAAAGTATAAGGTTTTTGCTCGTCGTAACCAAGATAAAAGGGTTTGGGTGGATTTAAGTGTTGTAACGTAAAGTGTGTTAAACTTACTTGTTATGCGTATTTAATTTTTAGAGAAATGATAACTTTTAAGTACTTAAAAACGTTTAAATATCTCCAAAAATGTGTAAAATAGACCGAAAATATTTTTCTATATTTGTTGAGAATTTATTTAAGTGAGAGCTAAAACATTAAATGCATCGACAAATGAAAGACTTTTTCTAGTCTTTGAAATATATTTAAACTTCCTACTTAAAGCCAGAAAAAAAATTGGGTGCTACAAAGTACAAATCTCACGATGCAATAGTCGGCGACTAGTCGGCACATCTCTAATAATTATCAGTAAGTTTGTCACCCGACGCGACGCGACGTTATGTTGATGTTTAAATATCAGTATCAC
This sequence comes from Polyommatus icarus, assembly GCA_937595015.1. Lineage (NCBI taxonomy): Eukaryota > Metazoa > Arthropoda > Insecta > Lepidoptera > Lycaenidae > Polyommatus > Polyommatus icarus. Next base: position 6,855,377 of record OW569326.1, read on the forward strand.
AATTCACAATATAATATTGCGAAAAATGTTTTCTCTTCTTACTTGATAGATTTCTATGTTACGAATTACGATCTACGACCATTCCATAGTATTATGACTTTTGAGTTATGACCATGCCAACGTTAATGAAATCAAAGCAATATTGTTATTGTGTAGGTAACTGGTAATTACTAATTAATACGAAACCAGTAGACGAGGAAATGTATTGTACGCGAGGGCCTACAACCGCTCCGCCCGCTCCCGGGCTGGTGTTCTCGTAATAATAATTATTATTATGTAGGTATAAGTGAAATGCAATCTCCCGAACTCCGATAGCTGCAGCCGGCGATAAACAGTGATTGATAACGAATCCGCATTCCGCGCCGCCAGCGATGCTCGCTATTAACCCTTAATTAGGCGCGCCTAAAAAGTTGCAGAAGTGGTCGCGTGGGGTGTTTAGCACCCCAATCAATAAATTGAAATAAAATACAAAATACGTGCAAAATCAGACTTTTATTGATATGAACATATGAATTACTTACTAATCAACTTTTACACTTATTTCTAGAACAATCAAATAAATTTTTTAAACTTAAAAATAACTTTATATAAGTACTAGTTTTCTTCATAACAATTTTGGCAGACTACAATCATATGATCATTGCACACATGCTTATGGCATTTATAACAACCAGTCTTTGTTTTTCTATCCTTCGTTCTTGGACAAATATAACACCTTTTGTATGACTGTGATCTTCCAGCTTCAGAAAAAGATTCTTGCTCCTCAATTTGATGACGCCTTTTTAGTCGTTTTTGCACCAGTCGTGGTAATGTGGGTATGCCTGCTCTTGAAATTTGATGAGGTTTAACTAAATCGACAGCCAATCGCTTCAAAAATACTCTTCGGAGTATATTCGAGTCAATTTTAGATTTGTAAATTACATATGAATTGATACCTGTGATATTGAAAAGATGAAAAAATATCACCATTGGCCATCTTTTGGTTCGTCTTCCTACATTATATATAACTTTACAGTCACGTTCTCTTTGGTATTTATTTTGAATAGACATTATATATTCGTTCGAATGAGTCAGGATAACATCTATAGCTTCTCTAGAAAATATACTCAAAAAAGCATCACTCAAAGTGTTTATTTCTCTAGCTGGCCCCTTAGGTCCAGCAGCTTCTGTTACAATATTTGCTCAAGCAGTTCTTACACTGGAGCGCGGATGATTTTTGAACCATTTAGTTTCTTTATTTTTTCCGAGATAAAATGATCTGTCACGCGAACTAGCAAAATTCTGTAAAGGGGTATCATCTTCACTACTCCATTCATCATCTAGTTCATTTTCGCTTTGCTCTGATTCACTGTTATGGTCGCTCACTATAACATCATAATCTTGTTCAGTTTCAGATTCACTATCGAAAGGCTCTTCTAATTCCAACAACTCTTCTATCTCCACGGAATTCAAAAAACGTGACATTTTACCTAAAACAAAAAAAATAAAATATAAGTAACCTCAAAATCAAAATAAAGCTAAATATTTTTTGTTCACTACTACTACCGTAAACTAAACATAACCTCAAAAATAAAGTTCTTAAAACATTGAACTTTGAGAAGCGTCACATTTTTCAAAATTCAATGTTTTAAAAACTGTAATACAAAAGAATAACCTTGTAAATGTTATAAAATAACATTTTCAATTTTTAAAATTCATTAAATTGTCAAAATATAATGATTAAAAAATAAATAATAAAATTAACTTACCGGCAATTTGGACTACGCTTACGGTCACCTGGGGTGTCGAGCACCCCAAACGCGCTCTCCAACCTCAACCGTCTACCACCGAGCGCCGCTCGCAACTGAATCCTGCACGTTACGCTTATTTACGAAGCTACCTAAAAAACCAGCGCGGTAAATTCAAATTTCAAAATGTTGTGAGTATGCAAACCTGCTTTGGGGTGTGTGACACCCCACGCGACCAATTAAGGGTTAATAAACTCGGGTCAATTAGGGCGGGTCGTCAACCATTGGCAGATTGTGTGACCCGATAGCGCCGTGGTATGTTCAGCCGCAGCAGGCGAAAACGACTTGCCTGGGCCGTTGGCCCGACAGATACCGTTACGTCATTAGCTTGTCAATCATAATTCATAGGTGCCTCCAAATTGAGATAGGTACATGGCAAAATATTGCACGAGTTGTGCGACACAAAGAACATTATCTACATACGACTGTTTTCTCGCTATGATCGAAAGAACGGACTTGGACTTTGCGAGGAGCGAGCGGGAGGAGACGGGCGGGACGCGAGGGGCGGGACGAGTTAACCGTCTCCTCCGAGCCGAACGCGATCGAGGGGGGCCGACGACGGCCGAGCGACCACCGAGTGCAGGCGACGCGCGGCGGGGCCGGGGGCGAGGGGCGGCGGAGCTCTAGTCCGCGACCGCCAGCACACGAGCGCACCCGTAGTCACGCCGCGCGGCTGAGTCGAATTAGTGTTTCCAAGTAGAATTGCGTCTAAACGGGGCTTCGCGCGGAGTGCGACCGGTGAATGAAGTTAAAGAGTGCCAGTGCCGGTGCCGTTCTGCGCATGTCGAGTGAAGTGTGCGAAATACTGTGTTGAATCGCGACCTCGTTCGCCCCTCGCACGGAACGGGCGCCGCCGAGATCCAGCTTTCCACCGCAGCGTCGAATCGATGAGCGACCGCGCTCGGCGCCAGTGACAACTGACAGCTCGCAGTCAGCAGTCAGCACATCGATCGCCCGACCGGTTCGTAACTTCCGTACGCTTTCTAACGCGAGTGCTAACGTGCAGTGAAATCGGCCGACCGATCTATATTTGTCGGTAGGCTAGGGTGCGCGAGTCTAGGGGGTCACGCCGAGGCCGGTGACACAAAGGGACGTAATGTTTACGTCGTACGTCTAGAACGGCCCACGTAAACGTCGGGCCGTGACAACTGACGGCCCCCTGCCAGGTAGGCCCGCGCTGTACTTCCTATTCTTCCTAACGCAACGTCATTTTACGTCTAAAACCGGTCAGCCGACCGCGCTCGATGCTCCCCACCGCTCACTCGAAATAACAAACTTTACGATCAAATGTGACCTTAAACAAAACCTGATTTGCCGAGTACGAGTTACACAGTTTACTCATTAATCATTATTCATAACATTAGGTACATTCTGCATACAATTTAACGAGTAAGAAGCTTTAAATAATGTAAAACTAATAAAGTTATTACAACGCGATAAGTGAGATAACGTATCAATTATCATGTATATCTGTGTTGCTGCTGTGATCAGTGTATTTTAATTATTATTATAGTGTCAGTGCTCTCTGGTTTAACTTGACAGTTGACAGCTATAAGAATTAGGCTCATTGTCGTTACACTAAATAAAGGTAACAATGAAATGAACATCATTTAGGTACTTTTAATGGATCAGATTAAATATATGAATCCAACGTATTCATGCCATGACGAATGCTTTGTTTGCCATCGTACCAGATGTAAAACAGATGTCGAATATAAAAAAACGTATTAAATAATAATTATTAATAAAAAAAACTTTTATTTTTTGGGTTCCGTATCCAAAGGGTAAAAACGGGACCCTATTACTAAGACTTCGTTGTCTGTCCGTTTGCCTGTCCGTCTGTCTGTCTCCAGGGTGTATCTTAATAGCCACTATAGCTAGACTTCTGAAATTTTTACAGATTATGTATATCTGTTGGCGCTATAACAACAAAATATGTATAAATTAACTAAAATCAAAATAATATTCATATTTAAGATTAATCTTATACATATATATAATAATAATCCCATAAAACAAACGTGATTTTTTTGGCCTTTTTTTGATATGATATCAATAATGGTACATGAAATTTTCACAAAAGCCTTTAATTATATGTGTATTTTATTTTAATAATAAATAATAAAATAAAAATTTAAGGGTGGCTCCCATACAAAAAACACAATTTTGGCCTATTTTTGCTCTTTAACGGTACGGAACCCTACATGCACGAGTCCGACTCGCACTTGGCCGATTATTTTATTTTTCAGTTATTTATTAGGCAACTATTATTATCATCGTCAACATCACTCTCACTCTAGAGAGTTACCTTATCGTTTTTGAGCCTGAAAGTAATCGTAGAAGCCCAGCCCTAATACAAAAACTGTTTCGTCAAACTTTGATATTGTATATTAATATGATTAATATACAATATCAAATCCACTAAAATGCATTATAACCTAAATAAAATAAAAACATATCCACTTACCACCGTCCTATACTCAAAAGCACTGTCTGTCGGTTTCAGGTTCTGTCCAGGCGAATGGTGATTGGATGACGATCTCGGGCCGCTCCCCGGAGCAGGAGCCGTCCCCGCCACTCGTGGCCGCCGAGCCGCTGGTGCAGTCGGTGCGCGCCTACCTCGCGCACCAGCCGCCCAAGCGTCTCGCGCTCCCCGCGCCCCCGGCGCACACCGACCCGCCCGCGCCGCACGCGCCGCCGGCCGCCGCTCCCTGTGATGCCGACGTAGTCGTCGACACGGCACGCGAGGACATCAAAGGTATCAACTTCGAGCCGCGCCTCCGGCGTAATGACCTGAACAACAACGCGTCGCGCCGTCGCCCCGATCCTGCGCCCCACGCTATGCCCAACCAGGCCGAGCTGATGCAGCGGCAGCCGCTGCTGGCGCGTGGCGCCAAACCCGACGCGCCGCCCGCCACCGACGACTCCGACCCCGACCACTCGCCGCAACGCGTGCACGGAGAGTTCGTTGTGGAGCTCCCGCCGGGCGCCGTGCGCGAGGACCGCTACCCCAAGGAGATCTGGAAGACGATCCTTTCCTTTTTTTTCTTGTTCCTATGCGTGTGCATCAACATGCTGTCGCTGTCCATCGTGCACGAGCGGCTACCGGACCGAAACACGACCGCCCCGCTCAACGACATCGTGCTCGACAACGTCACCGAACGCGACTGGGGCCTCGCCGTGTCCGAGTACCTCATCATGCTGTCCACGACGGTCGCGATGCTGGTGGTGGTGTTCCACAAGCACCGGTTCATCGTTTCGCGTCGCCTGTTCTTCATAATCGGGCTGCTTTACCTGTACCGCTCGGTCACCATGTTCGTGACCGTGCTGCCGGTGTCGAGCAGGACCTACCCGTGCAGCCCGAAGAGCAGCAACGACACGACGCCGCTGCTGATCATTCGGCGCATGTTCTATCTAATCTCCGGATTCGGGCTGTCGATCAACGGCAAGCACACGTACTGCGGGGACTACATCTACTCGGGGCACACGATGGTGCTGGTGCTGAGCTACCTGATCGTGGCGGAGTACTCGCCGCGCAAGCTGTGGCCGGTGCACTGGGCCATGTGGGGCTCGGCGCTGCTGGGCGTGTCGTTCCTGCTGCTGGCGCACGGCCACTACACGGTGGACGTGGTGATCGCGTACTACATCACGACGCGGCTGTTCTGGACGTTCCACTCGCTGCTGGTGACGCCGCACCGCGCCGGCGCCGGGCAGCTGATGATCGCGCGCGAGTGGTGGTACTGGGCGTTCACGTACCTGGAGCGGAACGTGCGCGGACCGGTGCCGCGGCGCTACGACTGGCCGCTGCCGTGGCCGCGGACGAAGCTGTTCAGCCGGCTGAGCTAGTGACGCGAGCGCGCGCCGCCGCCCCAGCGCGTATGACGCTCACCTTCTGCGAGTGCCGCTTCAGCACCTGCAGCTCCTTGGGGCTGGTGCGCGTGCAGATGGCCAGCGTGAGCGTGTAGTCGAACTGGTGCACGATCAGGTTGAGGTAGACGGTCTCCTCCCAGTCGATCTCAGGGTCGCCGATGGGCAACTTCTTGGAGTCCTTGCGGAACACCTCCACGTCCGTCTGAAACCGGCTCGAATGTGATAATATCGTGCGAGACGAAGCTCCGTACTATAACCTCGTATGCTTTTATTGTTACTTAGTGTAATGGACTCGGTTAACACTTGACGAACGATGACTGTTGATAATTTTTGTTCTGTAAATTGTATATTTTATGAAGGGTTATCGAACGATCTCGAGTCTAAACAGAGTGTAATACATATTTATTAACAAACTATAATGTGATTAGTTTCGTGTACGGTAGAGTGTTAGTACATACTCGAAATAGTGCATAGTCGCGTTGTATTACCAGCCTATTTTAAGGAATAATATTTTTATATCGTTTAAACAAAAATACACAACTGTTGTTTACCAAAAATTTTGTATTTTCAATTTTAATTTTCTACTCTACGACGTATTCTAAGTCCGAATGGTGCTAATCGAGAAGGATGTGGCAGTCGAGCATGCAAGCACTCGACACAAGCAGCACCGGCTCACTCTCAGACTCTACAGTTCCTCACATTGACCGTCACGGGGACTCGATTCATAGTCAGAATATAGTGAGATGTTCAGTCTGTCCAGAACGATGTACCTTATAAGTTAGGGAGTAGACATTCGTAGACTGCTTAAAGTGCCCGTTTAGCTAGCAATACCGGCTCATTATAGCTAGTCGGAGGGGGCGGAGTCGGCATTACCTCGTACTTGGGTAGGTAGCGGGAGGAGCCCTTGACGTGTCGCTTGCGCACGAAGAACAGCAGGTCGTCGCAGTCGATGGCGCGCTCCTCCTGGAACAGGAAGTGGCGCACGAACAGGTCCGTCCAGTACGTCGTGCCCTGCAGCACAACGAACCCCGACTCTGCGCCACCCCACCACACCATACTCAGAAACCGCTTGATTGGAAATAACCACTGGTGTGGTGTCTTGTCAGTATCTTTCAAATGTAAATCATCCTTAGTAGAGCACTGCAATTTTGTGATTATTTTCAATTCCAAGAGCCAATTATGATTTTTGCAAGTGTAAATTGTAATTGTGTGACATGTCAAGTGCCTTTTGAATGTGTATCGATGAAACTGTACCTCCTATGCGCCTAGTTGTATGCTACCTTTAATTTATTATTATATTGCAGTTAAGTTTGTTGAGGATGTTAACCTCAATGTTAATGCATAACACTGCATGTCAATGTAAATAAAAAAATATTTTTTAATTGATTTCAAAAATTGTGATTAAATAAATTAAAATTTCTTTGCACACTGTTAATATTATGAAATGTTTATAATTTAACATTGTATATTTAGTTACAAAATTAAGAAGTTCGCAACTTAAGCTTCTTTATGTACATAATATTATATTTACAGTTGAGGGGTTATGCTTCTACGACAAGCTGGCAATGTCACTTACTATTAGTTGCGCCTTTGTGATAGGAAATTGCTCCAAAGGGTTGGACTAAACCTTCAACACACTAAATGTAGATATGACTTAATGTATATTGTAAATTTATTATTATGTGCCCCCTGTTATATTGTTGAGTTTACGGTGGTAACAGTAATATTAAGGTATCGGTGTAAATACTGTAACATGTACAAGTAGCTGGCCGTATGTGACTGAAGTGTATGTGAAACTTACTACAAAATGAGTGACAAGAGTGCCTAAAATATGAATCAGCGCTTAACTTGAGAAAGGCTTTAAGCTGTGAGATTGTTTGATAAGAATAGAGTGTGAATACTTTTTTACTGATATGCAAATTTTTAACTGATTTTATACCTATTATGATAGAAATAAATTTTGCTAACATGATAAAACTCAGAAAATAAACATTCCGATACTATTTTTAAGGCAAATTAAACAGTTTCATAGAAAACTTGATTGATCTTCCATTGTGATACTCAAAAAGCCAATAATGAATTTCAGATCAGCAGGTCTAAAAGGGAAACATTGAGTAAATTGTACAATATTTTGGAATTTGGAAGCAGTTTCTGCTTATGAATGTCATTACTCATTCCATAGAAAACTGGCAAAATTAATGTTTCTTAGCTCATCTTACATGTAGTTGTTTTACAACTACTGTTATTGAACAATTATTATAAAACACTCATAAGTGGCCATTTTAGACCTACAGTCTACAGAGCAAAATATTTTTAAGTTCTGTGTGATTCAGACTCAAATGCTAATTGAGCAAACATGAAATGAATGTAAACTGATTATTACTATAATTGTAATTTGTAACTGATTGTTTTTAACACAGCTGTTGTAATTTAATGTTAAAATAAATGTCATTTTTCATTTGTTTTTTTTTTTGTCGTAATTGCCCTCCTATGAATAACTATAATTGCAATCCTAATAAAAATTAAATCTAAATAACCTGATTTAGGACAGTAATTTTAAAAAATCCTTAAAAATTATACAACTTAATATATTAAGTACAGAGTACACAACTACTGACTAAACTACAAGCATTTACCACAGACAAAAGTAAAGTGTAAATGATACTTAAATAATACTAAGATACATTTAAATATGTAATAATAATAATTGTTATAAAAAGCTTTAAAATTCAACAATTTAACCCATCAATCCCCAAGCAGCCCCTGGTGCCCATGATCGAGGTATTAATCCCTCAAGCCCCAAATGGTCGCATGCAACTGTGATAACCACAATCCAGGGATTGAAAACAATTATATATTCTAATGACTATTTGCATTTAGTTTACTACATACCTATTTTATGTACCTAATACCTAACAAAATTTTATACTTTTGATCTGCAGAGTGCAAGTTAAATCAGCCCCCACAATATTTTAAATATTGATTGTTAGTTTTATTAAAACCAGAATGGCTAGTAAAAAAATATTAATTAGGTCCAAGTATTTGTACAAAACACAAAATATGTGTAGTATTGTTGAATGGAAAGTGACTGCCCTTACCTATAATGTTGTTATCCAGCGTACTACAGCTGAACCCTGCAGTTTACACAGACATACATAGATATGTGCCATCAAAGAAATTGATTCATAGGCAATTGGCCTATGTCACTTAGTCAGGTTATGTAAATTCAATATCAGTGACGGATTACCCCTTAATCAAATTAAGAAATTGCCTAGGGCATCACGTCTGAGGGGGCACCAGAAGAAGGATAAAAAACATCCGTCCTTAGGGCATCATGTCAAACTCTCACGTCACCAAAAACCACACCAAAAAAGTGTCTAGGAAAAAAGTTATATTTTAGGTGGTACAAGTTTAAAGACGATTCTAGTTGATATCCGAATGGGGGGGGGGGGGGGGGGGGGGGGGGGATGATACACAAGCATGGATTGCTTAGGGCATCAAGTAGTCTTAATCTGTCACTGTTCAATATCAGTTGTGATTTGCCAGCTGGGTTTGATGTATAGTTCTTGCAATCTACGAGTGTGCGTCGCCTTTATTTGTAGTTGGAAATGTGAATAGACATTTTCATTAGTGTGTGTACCCGACGGAGCAGTCAGTAGCGAGCGAGCCATGTACGCGTGCATAGATACGGTCACTCACACAACTAAGGGCGATGCACACTTCTAGATTGCAACAACTATAACGCGACCAAATTACGTAGATCCACCATCTGCCTATTAATCAACTTCTCTGATAGTACATGAACTCTAAGCTTTCTATTAAACTTTCAACTTAGATAAACCTTAATCCTTTGATCGGTGATTCTCGGAAATGCTATTGTTATCGCGATCACCGGTGCTCGTACGGGGCTTGATGGGTTAAAGCGAAATTGTCAAAGGGGGTAATGAGGCATAAAAATCAAAACCGTCTAATTTGGCTAGAATTACCCATATACCTTATAACAAGACATGACCATAATATATTTACATACATACAACAAATTCTAGAAGCGATACCAGTGCATATTTATTGAACAAGCTTACCATCTTTCATCAACTGTCTCATCTCTTTAGTCCGCTGGAAATTAATCTCCTCCAGCAGTTGTTCCAGCATAGTGGTGGCCTGAAGCAGCGATGAACCTCCCAACGACATTGTAAAAATATTTTAACCGAGCCCTTGCCCTTTTTTCCAATTTATTTCACTTTTAAGTCCGTATCAGAATATAAACATTTTCAATAAACATAAACCACTGATAATACCACTTGTGAGTTTATTTATCTTTTCATGAATATAGCATTCTTAAAGTACAAATGTTACCGCATATTTTCATATATTTTTTTAATTAATAAACTTAAATTTCTATAATTTTCGTACAGTTTTTTTCCTGAATTTCAGCACAATTTTCGAAATTCGATTGATGTAAATCAATGACAACTTAGGTGTTTTCCTTTATTACAGCAGTTAAGTTATTATAGTAGACAATACGATTTGACAAGATTTGATTGGCTGCCGAGACATCAGTTAAGTCGGATCGTATAATATTTAGAAGAAAAGAACTCAATAGTCTACTTTTTAAACCATACTTTATAGTCTATGATTTCGTGGCTGTATGGGCTTTGTTCCCTTTGCCTGTCCTGAATGGGACGAATCAAACCAAAAAAAAAAAGTCTATGATTTTGGGAGTTTTGGCGGGCATGTGAAAGAGTGCCGTTGTGTTTTGTATTATTTTCCTAAAATTGTGTTAGCTGGGTTTTTAATGTGTAATATTGGCAGAATATTAACCATTAGATATTCGTGTTCATGCACAAGTGTAGGAAAGTGATGTAATATCCAGAAACGTGCTATTTTGTGTTCCCTCCAAAACTCCATCGAAAGTTTCAGTAAAGCGTCTACCACTTTACTGAATCGACCGACTTGACTCCTTGACTGTATTGACTTTTACTTAGACTTTGACTAGACTTTAGACCTGACGATACATGAAAACGATGATGAAAAACATAACAATAGTACTACAAAAGATATGGCTGTATGGGCTTTGTTCCCTTTGCCTGTCCTGAATGGGACGAATTTGGGACGAATCAAACCAAAAAAAAAGTCTATGATTTCTAATAATGGGTTGTTTTCTTTTTATCATCCCCACCAGACGGCGCGACGGTAGACACTCACTAATTTTCTATTAGTTCCCCACCGATTTGAAATTATCTGCAGGTTGGCATTACTGACTACATGTTGGTCGTGTTTCTAAAAAATATCAGTGTACTGTCAAGTGTAATATCAATCAAAATATCATACTCCTAAGCGATCATTGGCCTAAGCAATTATGCCAGTATACTGGTAACAGCTTAGGAACACGCTTGCACTTGTCAAACTGAAAACATGATAACTGAAAGAGTTTTCTACTTCTACTTTTTATTGCCGGTGTGGTTTTTATTATTTTTCCCCAAATTGTGTTATTTGGGTTTTTGATGTTCATTATTGGTAAAATATTAGCCACTAAATATCTGTTATTTTGCACAAGTGCAGGTAAGATGTTGTCAAAACCAAAATGTATAATTCCTGTGACATTTGGTGTGAACAACGGTAAATAGGGCTATTTCTTTCGTGAGTTTTAACTAAAACATCGTTATTATAACTTTATTATCCTATTCATTGGAATATTATTGTGTCTTTTTCAAATTGAAATGTATCAAGTTTTACATGCTTTTGCCCAGTTATGTAGCAATTATTGATGGTATTCCCTGGTATTACCGATAGTTGTCTACCCATACGCCATCTAGTTACTAAAATGGAAGCTGTTTGACAATCAAATTAAAAAGCTAAAGCCCCATCCCCACTCGCGTGCGAACCGCGCGCGACGCCGCGAAATTTCCGCGAAACGTGAGTGAGGATCCGATTCGCATATTTTTCGCACCTCGCGGCTGGTTCCCCGGCCGCATCCACACTCGCACGCGGACCGTGCGCGACGCCGCGGCGCCGCGAAATTTCTGCGAAGCATGAGTGTGGATCCGATTCGCATATGTTTCGCACTTAGCGGCCCGTTCCCCGAATGTTGTCGGTTTTCTGTCCCGTGACAAAGGGTTTTTTTTTAAATCTTTATTTTAATAAGGGCTTTTGCCATACAAGACATGCCAGCATTGTTTAGTGAACAGATAATACAATATATTAATACAGTCTGTCAAGAAAGAGTAGACGCGCGGAGTTTTGCTGGGAATACGAAAGAGTGATGTTGTGTTTTTGTATTATTTTCCTAAAATTGTGTTATTTCGGTTTTTAATGTGTAATGTTGGTAGAATATTAACCATTACGTATTACGTTTTACGTACGTCCTCACAGAAAACCGGCGTTGACGTGGGAGAGCCATGCTTCGGCATGAATGGGCCGGCTCGACCGGAGAAATACCACGTCCTCACAGAAAACCGGCGTGAAACAGCGCTTGCGCTGTGTTTCGCCGAGTGAGTGAGTTTACCGGAGGCCCAATCCCCTACCCTTTTCCCTTCCGTACCCTCCCCTATTCCCTTCCCTACCTTCCCCTATTACCCCTTAAAAGGCTGGCAACGCACCTGCAACTCTTCTGATGCTGCGAGTGTCCATGGGCGACGGAAGTTGCTTTCCATCAGGTGACCCGTTTGCTCGTTTGCCTCCTTATTTCATAAAAAAAACATTAAAAATTTGATGTCGTGCACAAGTGTGGGCAAGTGATACAACTTCAAGAAACGTGCCATTTTGTGTTCCCTCCAAAACTCCGTCGAAAGGTTTAGTAAAGGGTCGACCACTTTACTAAAACAACTAACTTGACTCGTTGACTTTACTGACTACTTTTTAACCGACTTCAAAAAAGGAGGTTATCAATTCGACGCGTATGTATGTAATATTTCCAGAACTGTCCAGTTTTTTTATATGTTAATCTATAGCAGCTTCTGAACAAATGTGCCAAATTTCGAAAGTGTATGTATGCATGTATGTATGTATGTTTTTATGTTTGTGCACGCATATCTCTGGAACTACAAGTCCGATTTAAGTGACTCTTTTTTTTGTTGTACTAGGCATTGTTCAACATAGGGAATGCTGCAAGTTTCATCAAAATCGGTTCAGTAGTTTTTGAGATAGGGAATTTTAATGCTACGTAATTATTTACGTGAAACTTGAAGTCGGTTTTATCTTTTTAAAATACTATTTTTAGACTTTTACTAGATTTTTGACTTGACGATCATCTGGAAAAACAACTTTTTGTAAACTTTTCACGAAAGTTTTTTTCCCCGCCATATTTTACTTGACACTGGCCATTCTTAAAAAGCCGAGCGCCATATTATGAAAAAAGTAGACGCGCGGGAAATTTAATTCAAATAAAGAACGCTTAAAGCGCGAACTGCTCTGCGGACATGTCGCGAACTTTGAAAGGATTTGGCAGTAATGTGCGATCCGCGCCGCGATTCGCGCCGCGATCCGCGCCGCGGTCCGCGGCGTACCTTCGCGCGCGAGTGTGGATCGGCAGTAAGAAAATTCCTCATTGGACCATTGAGTTTATTAATACACTAGGAGAGAGCCTTATATCGGTGTATAAGCGTCAAAAGCGTGTAATGTTATGTCCTACTTACTCGGATATAACAAAGGAGTCGGTCTGCATATTTCATGTAATAAAAGTGTTAATAAAGGTTTTTAGTGAACATTTTATGTTAGATATTGTTGAGCTTTGTGGTTCCGCTAAATAATAAACCATAAAAATGGCCAAAGAATGCCTCAAACACGTGGATTTAACATAAAATACGTTAGTTTTGAACAACGTTTTTTGGGCTTTTCAATCGGTATTTTTGTAAGCTAAAAAGATAATTTACAAGTTTAATAATCCCTTATTTGTGCTATATAAGGCATTAGTGCTAAAAATGTCACATCAATTAATAATTTGTCTACAAAAATTGCATAGCTTTTTACGTGTGTTTACGGATTCTCATTACTTGAACTGTAGTTTATCGATATCACGAACTAAATGACTGTCTTTTCTGTATAATAATGTGCTTCGAAATGATCGACAAATAGAAATATTCAAGAAAATAAACGCACACTACTTGTATGAAAATAAGCACAAAATGGCCACGCGATGACGGGCTAAGGTTACATCTATATATTAAATTGTTACGTGCTAGGGTTCGATGATTCGGAGAGAAAGACCTGGTGACTCTCTTGAAGACTTTATGTATTCACAAACACTAGCTCACACTAATCACTAAGCCCAAACACTAAGCACTAGATCCAAATCACTGAGCACTATCACTGTCCTAGGTCGTAGCCGAGTCACTATCACAATCACAATCACTCACTATTGATCACTTGTTTTCGCTTCGAAGTCGCCTAGAAGACCGCTCAGACGAAACTGAATTATTGCCGGCTCGACTGTCTGCGACTATTTATACGGGCCGGATCGAATCTCAGAATGATCCGGAACATCCCAGAATAACCCTGATATGCGTAAACAAGTAAAAAATGTGGGATGTTTCTAGAGAAGGTACCGCTAACGCCATCTAGTATCGAGTAGGGGATATAGGGTATCTGTGTTCCCCTGGTTTGCCGCTAGATGGCTCTGTGTGTCCGTAACAATATATCCTTAATCTGTGGATTGGACAGTACCAACTATAGGTCTACCCAATGAAAAAGAAAACATATGGAAGTGACATAACTACAAAAAATTGTGGCCGGCGATATATTGCCTGGAACTAAACATGGCGGTCTATAGTGATGGGACACTCGGTTGATATTTGTCAAGGATATCGATAAACTAAGATGTTTTAAGTGTAATGGGGCATTTTCTTATTTTTTTAATTTGATTGTCAAACAGCTTCCATTTTAGTAACTAGATGGCGTATGGGTAGACAGCTATCGGTAATACCATCAATAATTGCTACAAAACTGGGCAAAAGAATGTAAAACTTGATACATTTCAATTTGAAAAAGACAGAATGATATTCCAATGAATAGGACAATAAAGTTATTATAACGATGTTTTAGTTAAAACTCACGGAATAAATAGCCCTTATTATCGTTATTCACACCAAATGTCACAGGAATTATAAATTTTGGTTTTGACAACATCTTACCTGCACTTGTGCACGATAACGGATATTTAATGGCCAATATTTTACCAATAATGAATATCAAAAACCCAAATAACACAATTTGGGAAAAAATAATAAAAACCACACCACCAAAAAATAGTAGAAGTTTCAAAGTAACATGGCCGCCACAAGGCCGTTAAGTTGTCAGTTCTCAGTTTAATAAGTTTTTATTTTAACAGTGTATTCCTAAACTATTACCAGTATAATGACCTAATCGCTTAGACCAATGATCGCTTAGGCGTATGCTCTTCGTGACTTGACAGTACACTGATATTTTTTGGAAACACAGGCCATATGTAGCAATAATCTGTGATATGTAGGCAGTGATGCCAACCTGCAGATAATTTCAGATTAGTGGGGAACCAATAGAAAATCTAGAAGTGTCTATCGTTGCGCCGTCTGGTGGAGATTAAAACTAAGAAAACGTCCAATGGGAAGTTTTCTTTTTATCATCTCCACCAGACGGCGCGACGGTAGACACTTCTAGATTTTCTATTGGTTCCCCACCCATCTGAAATTATTTGCAGGTTGGCACCACTGACAACATATTGGTAGTGTTTCAAAAAAATATCAGTGTACTGTCAAGTGGGGCGTAAATCAAAATATCTTAAATCTAAGCCATCATTGGCCTAAGCGATTAGGCCAGTATACTGTTAACAGTTTAGGAACACGCAAATTGTCAAACTGAAAACTGACAACTGACAGAGAGTTTTGGCGGGCATGTCACTTTCAAAACTTTTTCTACTTTTTATTGTTGGTGTGGTTTTTATTATTTTTTCCCAAATTGTGTTATTTGTGTTTTTGATGTTCATTATTGGTAAAATATTAGCCATTAAATATCCGTTATCTTGCACAAGTGCAGGTAAGATGTTGTCAAAACCAAAATGTATATTTCCTGTGACATTTGGTGTGAATATCGGTAAACAGGGCTATTTCTTCCGTGAGTTTTAACTAAAACATCGTTATAATAACTCTATTATCCTATTCATTGGAATATTATTGCGTCTTTTTTAAATTGAAATGTATCAAGTTTCACATTCTTTTGCCCAGTTTTGTAGCAAGTATTGATGGTATTCCCTGGTATTACCGATAGTTGTCTACCCATACGCCATCTAGTTACTAAAATGGAAGCTGTTTGACAATCAAATTAAAAAGCTAAGAAAATTCCTCATTGCAAATCAATCGCCAACTTGCAAGATCTACCCACAGGCCACAGGCCACCAATCCCTAAGTAGTCTGTGCAGGGGGCCTAGACAAGATCCGTTTTCTGTAAGCGTTAACGCCTACGGAAAAATCTAATTGTATGGAGTTGACATTTGCTAACTTGATGTCACGTGATTGCTGATTAAATGGTAGACAAAGTCATTATTCCTCCTGCGGAAAGGAACGTCGAAGTGAGCGTGACACGCAAACAACTATAAACTTCTTGCACGCAAACGACAAAAACGGTAGACAAATGCCACTTTTGACAAACGCCAATGATATTTTGTCGTTTCCGCAAACTGATAAATTAGCGGGACATCGGACCCAGACGCTAACGCTAGAAACGAGTAAACAGTGATATTTTTTTGTGTTTTTAATTCAAATTAACTAGTGAAAATTATTGATTAAACGAACTTACCTTACGTGAAGTTCAATCAAAATTATACGAGGGGTTTGTCCGAAGATATTAGTATTCCTTTTTACACATAAGTAGTTTCACCTCCATTTGTTACCACATAGCACAATTTTAGAGCCAAGAAAAAAATAACAAGTTGTCTCTGGATTGCACTTTCCTCCATATTTTCCCGCCTCTTGTCTCTGATTTTCCCCTTCTCCTGTCACCTGCAACTCTCTAGAACCTTCATTTAGTTCAGAGCCAAAAAATAAAATGACATAGCTCTAGTTACTTGGGTGTTATCTACTGAGAACCAGGGTGGGTGGGAGTTCCTACTAATATCTTCGGACAAACCCCTCGTATAATTTTGATTGAACTTCACGTAAGGTAAGTTCGTTTAATCAATAATTATACTTCGGAGGTTTGTCCTCGATATTAGTATTCCTTTTTACACATAAGTAGATGTTTAGAGAATAAACAAGATATGCCATTTTATTTATGCTTAATTTTTATACTTAATCAAAGTACGAAAAATGTTACTTGTTAACATATTTTATACCTAATCTCTCATAAATTATAGGTACATACCAAATTATTTTAATCACCTTCAACAATAATACATCTATTAAAGAAACTAGCAAAGGTCATGGAGTTGACTGTCCAATTCGCTGTTAGGCGAATAACATCTAACAATGCTAACGAAGTTAAAACGTGACGGTTGCTAAGACTAGAAAAATTTGACATCAACTCAATATTATCCTTAAAAACATTACAATTTCTGAAACTAGATAATATGTTGTTTACTTAAGCCAATAAAGTTTTGGCTGGACAGATTTCAGATTTCTCTAGAAAATACGGTACAAGGAAATTGGATTGCATTCTTTTAGGTTTAGAATAATTATTATTACTTAAATCAATTATTTTTGTTAGAATATCTTTTTCAGTCATAATAATTTAAGCATTTAAATAAATTTTGATAAAGTTTGCACCCTCTGTGCAGTTACTAAAGCTAGTAATGTTATACATTAATTATTTTTGAGTTCTTATAAAGATAAAATATCATTAGGATGAAACGACCATAAATAATTCAAAATTATTATATTAACATCCTTTATCTCCAAATATTAAAGCCAAAGCTTCGTAAGTATTAATACTGTAATTATACTTATTACCTTTATTTAAAGATTTCAGTTAGAAAATTTAAAATTATAGACACTGACGGCCTAAATAAATCAACCTTATTTCAGTTATTTCTGTGTGCATATTCACAATATCATCTTTTAATACAAACATTACATTTTGTTTGTAACTTAAATTGTTTGATAACGACGCTACATTTAAATTCACTGCTTTTGAGTTACGTTATTAACATACAATTGTTTTGATGTAAGAGTTAAGACCCAATATTTTCGCCCAGATAGCCTGCGGGCTGCGACAACGAGGGTGATTGAATTGAAATTAATATATTACAGTATACACGCTACTGGAGGGAAAGCGTAAAAATAATATTGTGACCAATTCAAAGTAAAAACGTCAATGACAATAATTGCATCAGGGTCTAATTGCCCCTTTTTTGGTTTATTTGATTTTTGCAAATAAATCGATGTCTGACACACCTAAAGCTAAAAACTATTTTGCGGAACCCAGTATCCAATATCTCCACTCTGTATCGGGATGCCTTTTTGGAAATTCCCGATCCGCAACAAATAAGTTTGCGGATTTAATGTACATGCAGCTGTAATTGTATAATTTTCTTTCCTCGCCCATTGTCTGCATATGGAGCGTGGGCAATACCCCATACGGTCTATGCATATAATAATAAATTACTAATGTTATGGTTAACATAAACTAACGGCCATGCTATTTGACAGCTATTACAAAACTCTTAATGCATAATAATAATATGTTGTTATTTTTCAGACTGACCAATAATTGTCCTCCTGTCATGAACCCTCACAAGTCACAGGCTTCCCGCCCCGTTGTTGAGGCGTCAGGATTAATTTCACGACAAAAATTATGGTCTTTAATTTTTATAAATTATACGTATTCTACACCTGAAATCAGGAGGTCTATAGTTATGGCCATTCCCTGATTTTACACATTCACAGTCTTATAGTAAGAGGATAAAAACTTATAGGATAAAACTTGGAACTCGTAAATAATTTTTGGATTGTCCTCTTGCAAAATCTTAAATATTTCCTTGAACTTGGGTGAGTATAATAGAGTGGAACATGTAATTAACATCAATTCAGTCTACTTCGAAAAAAGATACGTTACGGCATAATATAGTAATTAATTCTTAGTCTGTGGTACGGCTTGTGGTACGGGCTACGGCCGTGCCCTCCGTGCCGCTGATCTCGCCGCGGGGGCACTTTCGCGCCCCTAGATTATAGACATGAAACAATTATTGACGTCAATTTTGAAACTGTACGCAAGTCTTCCATTTATAATGTTATTTAAATTTTTATTCAGATATTTTAAACTAAATCTCATTGTGTAAAACCAGATTTTAGCATGATAAAAACACTATCAAGTGTTGTCCTGGCGTAGGTCCTGGCGAATTTATATTAATAAGTAATTCGTTAGGACTAAGCTATGGTCACATAGTATTATGTTATTTTATAACTGTTAATCCACCAACATTTTTAGTTCCTACGTTCTCATCGACCATTGTTGAATATAAAACTTAGGCGACCTGCTTAGTTTTCGGCTAGCTTGGTCTATCGCTTCCGTGGTTGTCGCTGTCGATGAGACGACGCGTCACGCGTTCCACGAGCTCCCTTGAAACGCGTGTTGTTTCTGAGGTGGGTGATTCCGAGTCCTGGTTCTGCATGATGGAACCGAACGCTGGTGACGGGTCGACTGGTCTGGGCGCCGAACATGCGCCAACGAGAAAGTTTTATCTACATGTTTTCTCGATGTTAGATGGTTTGTCACTTCATATCTATACACCCTAGCATAACATACATTTTATCGAGTTTTGTCTAGATAATGTCGAGATTTAGACATAATAAGAAGAGTAGTTTTTAATTATCTCGAGAGTGAGATATCTCGTTGGCGCTAGACGTCGTCTAATGACAATGAGTAATGTCCCACGGCTGTATTTGGCTAGTCTTTTTAGCTACTTTTTGGTGATTCGTGACTGCTTTAGCTAACTTAAGCGTTTCAGCGAGATTATCTCTAAATAAACATTACAAGCTATGGAATCATAATGCACTCTTACTTAAAAGACGGCACTTAAAAGACGTGTAGCGTCTACAAGCTTTCGTAATAATTTGTGATCGGGTGAATCATTAGAATTATTATTATTATTATTTTATATTTCAGAAAACGTGATCTATATTTCCATTTCCCACGTTCGATCCCGGTGCCGCTATTAATAATATCTTGATCGTGAGTATCGCAGACCCTATGGATCTGCAATTGTTATGCAGTAGCCGGCCGCCGCTTGGGGATTGATGAATTAATAATTGACAGTTACGGGTAGGTAATATGTAGGTACATAATTATACCTTTATATACCAGATGTTCCAATGTAATTTAATTTAGTGGCCAATTCAATATTGATTTTCGGTTCATAATTTGCAATTATTAGTAGAGTATCAATGTCCAAAACTCCAAGACATGCCGGATTCATACCCGTATTACTTTGTTTTTCTACCACGAGTTGCTTCTTGAGCCCCGGAAGTAGATGGAAAGCAGAGCCCTCGTAAGGGCTATTGGCGCCTGTGTGCAAAGAAAAAAGGATTTTTGGCGCCCCTATAGGCAAATTTTTCGGTCCTTGGTTTTGGCGCCTCTAAAGATGGTGATTTGGCGCCCCTAGAGGATGGCGCCCGTGTGAATTGCACACATTGCACATATGGTAGCGGGGGCCCTGATGGCAAGGCTAATTAAAAATATTCTCGCTTGTCTGTTCTATCAGTTGCAAAATGATGGGTTAAAAATAGAAATGTACATTTTTTTTTAACTACCCTCAAATTTGTCAATGCAGCAAATCATTTTACCGATTATTATGAATGTAATAATTTTATCATGCGATAAATAGTCCCACAGACTATAATTCTCAATGCAAAATAAATGTAATATTGCGCGAATAGTCCTACAGACTACCCTGAGTGCAATAATATAATCCGTCGAACATCAATTCCAGGAAATCCTTTGTTGTCGCGGCCGACATGGGCCCTACAGGGCTTGAGGGATTAAAATATGCGCGAATAGTCCCGCAGACTACCCTGAATGCATTTTAGTTAAGGCAGCGAGATAATCCTATAGACTCCCTGAATTGCCCTTATTGACTTACCCTCAATTTGCAAAGCGGCCAATAATCTTACAGATTATATGAATGTAATAATTTATTAATGCGACAAATAGTCCCGCAGACTATTCTGAATGCAAAATAAATGTAATATTGCGCGAATAGTCCTACAGACTACCCTGAGTACAATAATTTAAAATATGCGCGAATAGTCCTGCAGACTACCCTGAATGCATTTTTGTTAGGGCAGTGAGATAATCCTATAGACTCCTTGAATTACCCTTATCGACTTACCCTCAATTTGCAACGCGGCCCGTAATCTTACAGATTATTATGAATGTAATAATTTATTAATGCGACAAATAGTACCACAGACTATTCTGAATGCAAAATAAATGTAATATTGCGCGAATAGTCCTACAGACTACCCTGAGTGCAATAATTTAAAATATGCGCGAATAGTCCTGCAGACTACCCTCAATGCATTTTTGTTAGGGCAGCGAGATAATCCTATAGACTCCCTGAATTGCCCTTGTTGAAAATATTATCAGTCTTGTAACAATCCATGTGTCACTAAAAACAAAATGATAACTTACCGTTAACATCACGTTCACCTGAAGTGGAACTGGATGACGAAGATACGCTTGATGCCGAAGAGAATCGTATAGGTATATAGCGTGATCGCCTTAAACGCCGTTCTGTCTTCTAGTCACTTTTAAATATTTAACAATATTATTATAATCTAACGACTTTTCGTTTTTACGTTACCCATTTTGAAACTAAAATTAGGTATGAAAATAACTTTTGTTCTAAAGTTAATTTTTAGTGCGATCGTGGTAAGCACAAAAGTGAATGAAGGTTCTAGAGAGTTGCAGGTGACAGGAGAAGGGGAAAATCAGAGACAAGAGGCGGGAAAATATGGAGGAAAGTGCAATCCAGAGACAACTTGTTATTTTTTTCTTGGCTCTAAAATTGTGCTATGTGGTAACAAATGGAGGTGAAACTACTTATGTGTAAAAAGGAATACTAATATCGAGGACAAACCTCCGAAGTATAATGCATAATTTGAGGTTATTATGGGCAGCTCATAACAAAACAACATTGCAAAGACGTCAAACAATAATCAATTGTCGTAAAATGGTGCAAATTATGAAGATGGAGGACTTGGAATTTGTTCATCGTTTTAGGTTATATAAACAAAGTTTTTGACATCTTTGTGATGATCTTCGGCGATTAACCTCATTGAAAGGTACACGGGAAATTAGTATAGAAATCAATGTAAGTTTTGTATCTACTTCTAACCTTATATAAAAATATAAAGTTAGTCTGTCAAGAAAGTGAAAAAATTAAAAAGTGGTGTGGGGACACATTATAATTTATATTACATCGATGTCACATTGTATGGATGTAACGTTATATTATATCGATGTTCGATGCACACGTTATAACTTGTAAGTTGTAAAATTGTAGTTTAAGTTCAGTGTTCAATGGAGCAGCAACCCGAGCGGTCGTTCGCGTAATAAACGTAATCCAGTTAGCCAAAGGATTTTATTCATGAACACTAATTCTAGTTACCCTGACGTAATAACACAGGGTGTAACAGTGGCAACATCGTAGTGTCATCCCTTTCAAATCAATCTAAGAAAAAAGGGATGGCATGACTATGTTGACACTTTTTAAATTTCTGCACATCCTTGTCGGACTATACTTAGTGTAATTTCTCAATGAAATCATGTTTCAGGTTTTGTGTACTTTTAGATTTTTGGCTACGGGTTCATATCAACGCATTCGAACGAAGTCTAAATTCCATAGCACAGTTGTTTACTAACTTTTTTGTAATAAAACACTTCAATTATTATTGCTTTCAAGTTTCAATACAAAACTTTTGAATATTATTCTAAGCGCGCGTTTGCGTTTGACGGTGACAGATGTCAGATACTGACTCTGTGACACTTGCTACACACTATTCCATAAGGCCTGTATTCACTTTGATTAGTGCAAGTGCAAGTTACTAGTAATTGAGGCAGTGGAGTGCAGGTGTGTAGTGCAAGTAGTGTCCAATTCTTGTTTAGAAGCTCTATTTAGTAAATTTAATAGTAGCTGTCAACCAGCGATTGTTTTTTTTGTCAACCAGCGAGTATGGACGAACATCGAAAAGCAAGCTTGCAATTGCAAGAAGTACTCAAAAAAGTATTAAATGCGGTGCTGTCTGAAACGGGAACTCTTTTGGAAGCTGAATTTGCAAGGCCAAGAAAAATATGGGTTCGAAAGCGGATTACTAGAAGTCTTTGCCATTTTTTGCAAAACAACACGAGCGTCCGACTTCCGAGTTTCAAAACTGCAACTGCCATTTTGACATGTCCTTCATTTTTTAATATTCGTTTTAATAAAAACTGTTTGACCATGAAGACGTATGCAAAAAAAAAATCGTATATCACGCGGGAACCATGCGATTTTTCGGGATATAAAATTATCCTATGTCCTTTCCTGGGACTCAAAGTATCTCCATGCCAAATTTCAGCAAAATCGGTTCTGAGGTTTGAGCGTGAAGAGGTAACAGACAGACAGACAGACAGACAGACAGACACATATTCGCATTTATAATATTAGTAAGTATGGATTAGTATGGAAGTAACTGAAAGGGTGTCCTTTTATCTATGGACGCTCCACACCACGTCATTCTGGCCCCGTGCTAAGTACCTGAAGGACTTGTGTTACAGGTACCAGACAACGAAAATAATATATTTAATACTTTTATACTAGATATACATAATATATTTAAGATTATTATTATAATATCATACACATATTTAATACACATCCAGACCCGGGAACATTGAAAACTTTTTGTTCCGTCGCGTCAGCCACACACTCAACCAATTGAGCTACAGAGGTCGTCTCTTTATATTTTGATAAATTAAAAACTAACTTAAAATTGAAAGAAAAAATAAATTATGGTGATAATTATAATTAATTAGCCCCCTCTATTTCCATTATCCCCAGTATGAATTTAAAATGGATCAAAAAATTAAAAAATGATCCATCTTATTTACTGGACCAAGAGCCTGTGACGGCCAGACCTATCTCAGTTTCGGAAAGCTGTTGTTCAACATTCTGAAAACATTTGCTTCAAATTTATTTAGAAATGAAACAATTTTTATTTATTATTTTATTTATTTATCTGAAGGTCTACCTGATCTTTGAGAAAAAATAAAGCTCAATTTCATAGCTGGCAGGCATGAGGCACGCTGCGAGTGAAGGGCGGAAGGGCGCGCAAGACGTGGGTACTCGCACTTGCACTCGCAAAAAATAGAACATGCTTCTAATCACGTTACTACGCAGCCGACTAATCACTCGCACTAATCCGTTGCTGTCCACACTAACTTTTTCTAAATCACTAATCACCTGCACTAGTCACCTGCACTTAATCACTAATCAAAGTGAATACAGGTCTAATCACGTTACTACGCAGCCAGCTAATGACTTGCACTAATCAGTTGCTGTCCACACTTACTATCTCCTAATCACTAATTACCTGCCCTAATCACTTGCACTTATTACTAATGAAAGTGAATACGGGCCTATAGACTAATTATAGAGTGTTTCGGGTAACGCTGCGGAATGGGCGCTCAGCGTTCCATGTGTAGCATGTCTACCAATTTCAACACGCTAACGTCAAGTCCTTAGCGTGAGCGGAAAACGTTTGCACGGAAAACGCTTGGATCTTGTCTAGGGCCCCAGGCCCAGGGCTTCATAACGTTATCGAATAACAGAAAAAATATCGTTGCGTACCGTTACTTTCATAATGGTAGCCAGATAACGTTATTTTTTATAACGATATCTAATAAAACAACGTTATATTTACCGTTATTATTATAATGATATTTTTTCGTTATGTATAAACGAACGAATATCGTTATAATAATAACGGTAAATATAGCGTTATTTTCTGGTATCAGGTATGCGATCGTGCACGGTGCACTAAATCTCACTCGCAGCCCACTTTTTTTGCGAGATTTGTGCTTACCTACTTTTAGGAGTTTAATACATAGAGAAATAATAAAAATAATAGTTATTGTTTTGTCATGACTTTCTTGACGGACTATAACGTTATCAAAGAACATAATATATTTACCGTTATAAATCCTATATAACGTTATAACATTTACCGTTATTAATATACATTTTTAACGTTATTTTTAATATCGGGTATATTTTCATAACGTTATCTATGCCCTTGAAGCAGTAACGTTATGAAAAAATAACTTTATTTGAAGCCAAGAAGTTTATAGGTAAAATCTTTCATATAAACTTCTTGTTTGAAGCCCTGCCCAGGCCACAGCCCACAGCTAATCTGTGCGCACAGCTGATCACATTTTTAATTGACAGTTGTCAATTTGACATATAAAACTACAAAATTTATCTCCAAATTCTAAAGAAAACACACTGATGTAATTAGATGTTAAATTACCTATGTTATTTAATAAAATTTAGAATAAAACAATGATAAACATTAATTGCTACTGACTTGGTCTGCTGAGAATGGTGAAAAGAAAGCTTTGTGATGTGATAAAGTGGATATAATTATAATTTTACTATGAACCATAAAGTAGTTTAAATGAAAACACAAACATTCCTGCTTTAACTGATTGAGATGGCACTGCGAGGAGCATTAACGAGAGTTTATAGCAGCAGGGCCGCCTGTGCGCGATGTCTTCTAATTCCAGTGCGACACTGCTTGGTCCCTCAGATTGTCCAACACTCACATCAGAGAAGCAGAAGTAGAAATTTTGACGTGAGATATACAATTGGCGCGGCTTCCATAGGTCTCGCGCTGTTAGCTGCTGATTATACATTCAATGGTATGTAACTATATTATTATTACTATATACGTTATTATTATTTTTTCTTCTTTTGTTTACTACAATCTGACTCCTGAGTATGGGACATTCAGCAGTATCTTGGTTGGTGCTATTGTTGGCGCGCTCGGTATGTGACTTGTGTCACATCCTCTTTTTGATTTGTTATTATGAAATGAATAATTCTCAACTTACTATTCCTGAATCACATTTATATAGTAATAAGCACTTTATATGCTTACATATGACTTATTATTTACATTGTATTGTAAGCAGGCCCCTAGAAAATCAATTTTATTGCTCAATATCACATTTTGCTCAATATTATTGTAGGTTTAGGGACTGCCTAACACAGCATTTTTGTGGGGTGAGGAGGAATTAAAAACTCCTCAATCCTTCGATCGGAGGTTCTAGAAATTCCCATTGTATTCTTTTGTTCTCGCGATCACCGGTGCTCGCGCGGGGCCTGAAGGATTAATATAAAATAGGCTGATATTATACCTCCAGACTTGGGAAACTAAGCTTTCCTAGAATTTTTAGAAGTAAGAAAAAAGTCAAAACATGAAAAGATAAAAGTTTAAAAACAGCTGTTAAAAAGATACAGTAGGATACAGTAGGATACAGTAGGATATAGGTACAGGAAAAGTAAAGCAGCCTTTTTAGTATTTCTAAATAATATCTCTGTTGTTTTACCTTATTTGACAGTCTCTTGCTTGCTTAGCTACCTGTTTCTTTGTGCATCTTGGTAACTTTTATAGTATGAAATTTAGTTCCCAGAGTTACAAATGAGATCATTCCTTTGTTTTATGTCAATATTTATCACTATCATAAAATAATATACTTAGCCACAATGTAACAATTTTTTACAGAAAAGAAATTTTTCAGAGCTGCCCAAGTTGGGAACATACAAGAAATTAAAAGGTAAGAAATAAATAGGGCAGTATCTTATATAAAAAAAAATATTCAAGTATAAATTTAATGGCTGGTGTCACAATCTCACATTATTGTTCCTCTCGACAGACAGGTAGAGGCAATTCGTGATAGCAGTCAGCGGCACGGCGGCGGCGGCGACGAGGACGAGGGCCCGGCGGACCGGCGACACACGCTGGGCTGGACCGCGCTAATGGTCGCCGCCGCCAACGACGAGCCCGCCGTCGTGCGCGAGCTGCTCGGGCTGGGCGCGCGCCCCGACCTGCGCGAGCGGTACGCCGGCGCGTCCGCCGCCGCCGCCGCCACTGGCCTGCACCCGCTCGAGGTGCTGCAGCGCCGCGAGGACGAGTTCTGCGGCGGGATGAACGCGCGCGCCTCCTTTCTCGGCTGGACGGCGCTGCACTACGCGGCGCTCGCCGACTCCGCGGCGGCGGCGCGCGCGCTTCTAGAGGCGGGCGCCGACCCCACCGCGCGCGACCACGCCGGCCGCCGCGCGCTGCATTACGCGCGCGAGCCTTCCGCCACGCGCGACCTGATCGTCGAGCACTCGCGCCGCTGGGAGGAGCGCGCCGCGGCGCTCGCGGCCGAGGAGCGGCGCCGCTTCCCGCTGGAGCGCCGCCTGCGCGCGCACATCGTCGGCCAGACCGGCGCCATCGAGACGGTCGCGGCCGCCGTCCGGCGCAAGGAGAGTGGCTGGGCGGACGACGAGCACCCCCTCGTGTTCCTGTTCCTGGGCAGCTCGGGCATCGGCAAGACGGAGCTGGCGAAGCAGCTGGCGCGACACGTGCACCGCGACGACCCCGCCGGCTTCGTGCGCCTCGACATGTCCGAGTACCAGGAGAAGCACGAGGCGGCGAAGCTGATCGGCGCGCCGCCCGGCTATGTGGGCCACGACGAGGGCGGGCAGCTGACGCGCGCGCTGGCCCGCCGCGCCGACGCCGTCGTGCTGTTCGACGAGGTGGACAAGGCGCACCCGGACGTGCTCACCGTGCTGCTGCAGCTGTTCGACGAGGGCCGCCTCACGGACGGCAAGGGGAAGCTCATCGAGTGCAAGAACGCCATCTTCGTGATGACGTCCAACCTGGCGGCGGACGAGATCGCGCAGTACGGGCTGCGGCTGCGGCGCGAGGCCGAGGTGCGCGCCCACCAGCGCCAGATGCAGATCCAGGCCGACGCCGCCGCCGCCCCGAACAAAGGTCGCCCACCATTTGTATCTTATTACAACAATATACTTAATTAGAATCTAAACGAGTGCTTTAGCCAGACGATGGATGAAAAATTCGTAGACCTTAAGCCAAATGTATTATTTAGGAATCCGGGAGTTGACAGTATGTTTAAAATTTTAAAATAATTATTAAGTTTTAAAGATTTAGGGCCTGTTTCACCGCTTCCTGATAAGGCTATCCACCACTTAATTTGACAGATGGAGTATGGAAAATCTGTCAAATAACCCTATCGGGTACGTTATCAGGAAGCGGTGAAACAGGCCATTAGTGATAAAAACTCTAAAACAATACAAATAACAAAAAAATAATTATTGATTAATTTTATTTTACATTGAAAAAAATTGGATTTTTTAACTGTAAGGGCCTGTTTCACCGGTTCCTGATAAGGAGTCAAATAGGCTATTTGACAGATAATGCAAAAAATTCTGTTCCACACGTGTCTGATAAGCCAATCAAGCAGATAAAATCATTGATATCCTATCAGCCCGATCATGCGGCTGTTAAAGGTTTTATTTGTCAGATAACAAAACTTTTTTTTGAGATCGCGAAAATATTTCCAGCCTGCAGCCATCCTGCAGCCTATTATATTTTTGCCAGTTATCGTAATGATGCAGTTCAGACTTCAGTGTTGTGTGAACTTTCTTCAAGTTAATATAATATTATAATGATATTTTGAATAAACATGGATCTTTTAGAGATTTTAAAAGATGAATTAGATGATTTTTAGGGTTCCGCAACCAAAAGCCAAAGGGTAAAAACGGGACCCTACTACTGAGACTTCGTCAACGATATTCTATGTTACTAACGTAAGAAACTGATTGGACGTCGTTGTCTGTCTGTATGTCTTTATCTGTCTAGCCAAGTGTGAGTCCGACTCGCGCACAAAGGGTTCCGTAAAAGTAGTCCATAAATTGTGTTTTTTGTATGGGAATGGCCCCCCTTAATTTTTTATTTTATTTTAATATTATTATTAAAATAACACATATAATTAAACTAGCTTTTGCCCGCGTCTTCGCTCTCATTAAGAAGTATAATTATATATACAATATTTTATCCCCTTAGGGGTAGAATTAATAAAAATCCTTTATTAGCGGATGCCTGCGTCATATCATCTACCTGCATGCCAAATTTCAGCCCGATCCGTCCAGTGGTACGGGCTGTGCGTTGATAGATCACCGTGTCAGTCAGTCACCTTTGAGTTTTATATATATAGATATTTTGTGAAAAATTCAAGTACCTACCTGTTGCCATTATTTATATATAGCAAAAAGGCCAAAAAATCATGTTTGTTGTATGGGAGAACTCCATACATATTAATTTTATATTGTTATAGCGGCAAGAGATATACATCATCTGAGAAAATATCATATCTCTAGCTTTTATCGTTCTTGAGTTACAGCCTGGAGATAGACAGACAGACAGACAGACAGACAGACAGGCAGGCAGACAGACAGACAGGCAGGCAGGCAGACAGACAGGCAGACAGACGGAATAGCCGGGTGCCGCTTGGGAGTTGATGAGCTTAAGGGTTAATGGCATTTAAGTTTTATTATGTAACAAAATAATGTTTGTGTTTTAAAAATAGAATGTGTCAATAAATTTAAGAGAGAAATAAAAGTATTAATGCAAAAAGTATATATTATTATCCTTCAATATTCAATCACCGTTACAATTGAAATATTTAAAATTAAGTTTTATAATTACTACTTTTTATTTTCTTATTCACATTTTAAAACTAACAGAGTTAACACTAAACTGAAATGGAGGAGGAAGAAAAGCTATTAAAATAAGTATAATATAAAATATTTGAATAGCCTTTCTTCCTTCTCCATTTCAAGTTATCTACTCTTTTTTATAACGCATTTCCATCTTCAACATCAGCTGTTTCTTAAAAAAAATTCCTGGAGTTCTTCCTCAAGAGGGGTTTTTTGTAGCTTTACAAATTCGAACTTTTCTTCGGCTAATTTATCAAAAGATCTTTTTGCTTCGGGTTTACCTGTAAGGAAATACATATTTTTAATATGCAAGTATTTCATAACAAATACTTAAATAATGATATCCTGCAAACTTCAGCTAGGGAGGCAAATCTGCCCAAGATCAACATCAACCAGCTGCACTGAACACAAATACTGGTAGGTAGGTTATAAGACTGGTAGGTGATCAACTTTTAAAAGTCAGATCAGATACAATAATAATTATGTCACAAAAATGTTAAGTACACTGGGTGGTTGAACTTGTTACCTTTGGGTTATGAGTTATGACTTATGAGTCATTACTAATTTCACAGATTATGATGTTTGAGATTTTAATAATACTGAGTAAATGTAAATGTTCTAAAAGTCCACTGTGGACTCGTGGAAATGCTATTGTATTCTATTGTTGTCGCGGTCACCGGTGTCCTTATGGGGCTTGAAGGATTAAATATTTATTCAGTATCAGGAAAACTTACACAGAGCAGGATGTTTTTTTGATCAGTAGCACCTCAATCGTGGGTATCACAGACATAATAGATTTTCATTTGTTATGCAACAGCCGGCTGCCGCTTGGGTCAAGGTTCCACAACAACTATATCATCTTGGCAAGAAGTACTAGCCACAATAATATCTATTCTGGAATCTGGAAACAAACAACATATGTACTTATAAATTTACATTATGTTTTTTTATTAAGGATTTTATCTAATGAAAATATTTACCATTCACTGTATCACTAGCTGTCATTGGGATCAGATAATACAGATTACAGTGAGTTTATTCAAACATAGGTATCAACAGCTGTCTAATCTACAACTAAAGACTGAACTGCATCATGCATGAGACAGAGCACAGCATGCTGGAGAGATTGGAGACACAAATCCATCTTCTTAGTCGTTTCCTTATCATTTCCTTTATTCGACTTAACCTCAATCTTTAGACATGTATCACTAGTTCAATAGAACTTCCTTGAGGCTTCTTTGACTGTCTTAACTGTCTGTTTCCAACTCAGACCAAAGAAACAAGGCTTCCACCGAAATCGTGTTTTTATTATAGTACCTAGTATAGTATCCTCAATCCCCATGGGAAAATTTACACTTCTCTCGCGATTCTTTCCGTTGTCTAATATAGCGTCTCATATATAAACATTTTTTAGTCTACATTCTATAATACAAATCACAAAATATTAGGTAAATTATTCAAGAAACTACTTAGAAGAACATAGAACCATAGAACACTGAAATATTTTCAAATGTCTTGAAAGGTGTCACCTACGATTCGTTTTACGTATTTCATATTCCTTGCATATTAAATATGTGTGTTGTTGAATCAAAACCTTTTGACTCATTTAAAACAAATCTTATGTAAAACTTTAGTAAATCCATCAATACATACGTCAATTCTATTTTTGTTGCTGTTTTTTTCTAATATATTTATGTGAAATTATGAAACTATTGTACTTTTCAATATAAGGTTGAGTTAAAATGGAACGTACGACGGAAATTGCGACGTTGCCACTCCGACTGTCAAATAAGGTTAGAGTTAATTATCTGGCGCGTAATTTAACAGAGACGTATGTGGTGGAACCAAAAAAATACATCAGTTGGATTTATATGGCAGATTTTTTTATGTGGTAAATAGATAATGGGAGCTTTATCAGGAAGCGGTGAAACAGGCCCTTAGTCACGTGATTGGAAACGCCAATCTGAAGCAGTGACGTCATCGTTCAGTGTCAAACAAATTTGACAGTTGTTAGGTTAAATACTTACGCACTTTTGCTCTGTCTACGCTTGTTTTTTAGGATTCCGTACCCAAAGGGTAAAAACGGGACCCTATTACTGAGACTTCGATGTCTGTCTGTCCGTCTGTCTGTCTGTCTGTCCGTCTGTCTGTCTGTCTGTCCGTCTGTCTGTCTGTCTGTCCGTCTGTCTGTCTGTCCGTCTGTCTGTCTGTCCGTCTGTCTGTCTGTCCGTCTGTCTGTCTGTCCGTCTGTCTGTCTGTCCGTCTGTCTGTCTGTCCGTCTGTCTGTCTCCAGGCTGTAACTCAAGAACGGTAATAGCTAGAAAGTTTAAATTTTCACAGATTATGTATATCTGTTGCCGCTATAACAACAAATACTAAAAACAAAATAAAATTAATATTTAAGGGGGAGTCCCCCTTAAATATTAATTTTATTTTGTTATACATTTTGTTTTGCCATACAACAGACGTGATTTTTTGGGCCTTTTTGGCTCTATATCAATAATGGCAACAGGTAAGCACTTGAATTTTACTCAAGGTCCTTAGTTTTATGTGCACTTTAATATTTTATAATAATATTAAAATAAAATAAAAAATTAATCCCATACAAAAACACAACTTTTGGGCTAATTTTGCTCTATAATGGTACGTGGTCCCTTAGTGCGCGATTCCGACTCGCACTTGGCCGATTATTTCATGAACGATGACGTCACACGTGATCTCGTGACCAAAATGCCGCGTTTTTGTGACATATTTTGAATTCAGTATTTAAAATAATTTTTAACTCATTCTAGGTCATAATAATGAATAAAATATTAATTTACAGGTATTATTGTAAACAACTGAAGCGCTTAAAACTATTTTTAAAAAGTAGTCAACTCCTCTATTACTAATATTTATGATAGTAAATATTTGAAGAAGCTGTTAGATATTTTGAAGTTTAGTATAATATTATTAACATTTGCACTGTAACGTTTTGCATCGCAAAATAAAGCTCTGATGTTGACAGAGACATGTTGGTGGTAATACTGTTGATTTTAAGACACTATTTATTTTAATGAAACTTGAAAGTAGTATCAAACGTGCTGCAACTACTTTCATTAAACTCAAACAACACGCTTAACACTAGGTTCCTAGTGTAAATTCGGCTTAAAATTTAACAAGACAACAGTATGTTAAATATATGAATTAACATTTCAGAGCGCGCATCGGACGCGGGTAGCGTGGGGGGTGAGGAGGGCGAGGGGGTAGAGGAGGGCGAGGAGGCGGTGGAGGTGTCGCGACAGTTCAAGGACAGCGTGGTGCGGCCGATCCTCAAGCGGCACTTCGGGCGCGACGAGTTCCTCGGGCGCATCAACGAGATCGTGTACTTCCTGCCGTTCTCGCGGCAGGAGCTCCTGGCGCTGGTGGCCCGGGAGCTGGCGCTGTGGGCTGAGCGTGCGCGCGTCCGCCACGGCGTGCACCTCACCTGGGAGGGCGGCGTGCTGGGCGCGCTCGCCGACGGCTACGACGTGCACTACGGCGCGCGCAGCATCAAACACGAGGTACCTATTGAGTCATACACAGTTGATTGACTAACGTCATATTGTGGTCGAGTTATGTCAATAGGGATGACGACAAGGTCAAAGATTAGCTGATTTTTTAAATAAAATAAAGACAGCGATGAAAAATAGGTATTCCCAAAATTTCAGCTTCATAACTTAAAGGGCCCATTCACGGAAGTCCGCCGTGCAGGACTGCAAATGGACATAGCTCACTGATTGGTTCACAAGACCGGAAACACCGAGTGTGGACCAATCAGTGAGCTATGTCCATTTGCAGTCCTGCACGGCGCGGCGGGCTGCCGTGAATGGGCCCTTTTATGTATTTTTTTTTTGTTTTGAGCCTTCAAAGTTTTTTCGTCAAGTTAAGTCAAGTCGATATTTTTTATAAAATTCCTTAATTTTTGTATACCATTCGATAAATTATGCAATTTAAAACATTTTTTCTTATGAAACCACTTTCATAAAGTCAATATTTAACATAGCTATCGAAAAATCTAACTAGGTGTGACGTCACAGTTAGCTGACATTTTGTATGGAGCGTTTCGGGAAGGTCTATTTTATGTAAGTTTTGAATTGTGATATCTTGGAGAGATTTTACGCTATCAGAGTCATTTTTTCAATGATATTTCTTTTTTTGGATGGTCCTTCACTTACCAACAAGAAAAAATGTTCGTCATGCCTACTCAATATAATGGCTGGTTTACACGTATTAAGTAGATAAGTAGTTAACTAAATTTTAACTTAATTTTAAGTTACTTATTGCATGTAAACACAAAATTTAGTAGCAAGTATAGTGCTCTCAGCCTATCTTGTCTCTAGCGTTTATTCACCCTACCGCTACCATGTTTCAAAAAACCTTGACGTAATTTATCGTTTTCTATCAAATCGCGACAGAAAACGAAGCGACAAAAGTTTCATAATACCTCATCCAAATACGTAGTGTCGTAACTGAGAAATTAGGAATTTTTGAAGTTGGATTTCCTTAATTACGATATTGTCAGCAAATTCTTGTTATTTTTATCACAATTATGATAGGAATTGATATTTTTCTGAAAAAATCGGTTTTCAATTTTTTTTATAAATATTAGGTTTCTCTTAGTTTTGTGCGTGTTAAATAAACAGTTTGTAAATAATATCATCAGATAAAAGTGAATCATTATTTTTTTACGAAAACTACGCAAAAATATCAAGAAAATAATAAGTTATATTTTTCACTAGCTGTCATTTACATAAATCCAAAAATTTAAGTTACTCCTGTTTTGTCACAAGTATCTTTAACTTACCTTTCACAACAGGGGTACATAATTTTTGGTCACCTTTTTTATGTTTGCATTTGAGCTCGGAATCTCCTTGCTCGCTATAGAAATTACTTATATAATACACAAAATGTTTTATAAAATAAATTGATTCTTCAGTAAAAGCTGAACGATTCCATTGCATCTTTCGAGCGACGAAACGAAACGATTGTCTAAGTTATACCTAATAAACGTGGTCGGTACTAATTTGCAGGTTAGTAGGTACTTGGTACTAAAATGCCATGATAAGCCAAAATCCGTTCCTATTAATTTAGGTAGGATAAAATAGGTAAACGTATTGTGGTTTTAATTTAAAAATATCCCTATAATTATAGCCAAAAAAATGAATGTGGTATA
Source organism: Polyommatus icarus (assembly GCA_937595015.1). Classification (NCBI taxonomy): domain Eukaryota; kingdom Metazoa; phylum Arthropoda; class Insecta; order Lepidoptera; family Lycaenidae; genus Polyommatus; species Polyommatus icarus. The sequence continues at coordinate 6,889,956 of OW569326.1, forward strand.
CAATAATATTATGTAAGAAGTGAAAATTCATTATGACATTTTATTTTTATATTATACTAGCTGACCCGACAGACGTTGTCCTGTCTTAACGATGATTATTTAATTCGAATTGGTATAATTAAGAAAACAATAGTTTAAAATTAGTATCTTCATGCCAAATTTCATCAAAATAGATATAAATGGTTTAAGCGAAAATCATAAAAGTTTATTGTGCAGGAACCGTACATTTTCCGGGACAAAAAGTATCCCTTGTCCTTTCCCGAGACTCAAAGTATCTCCATACCGAATTTCATAAAAATAGACTGAATAGTTTAAGCGAAAATCATAAAAGTTTATTGTGCAGGAACCGTACATTTTCCAGGTCAAAAAGTATACCTTGTCCTTTCCCGAGACTCAACGTATCTCCATACTGAATTTCATAAAAATAGACTGAATAGTTTAGGCGAAAATCACAAAAGTTTATTGTGCGGGAACCGTACATTTTCCGGGACCAAAAGTATCCCTTGTCCTTTCCCGAGACTCAAAGTATCTCCATACCAAAATACATCAATATCGATTGAATAGTTTACGCGCAAATCATAAAAGTATATTGTGCAGTAACCGTACATTTTTCCGGGACAAAGTGTATCCTATGTCCTTTTGCTGGTTCTAAGCTACCTCTCCACCAATTTTCAGCCAAATCAGTTTATCTGTTCTTGAGATAAAAGTTTATTGTGCGGGAACCGTACATTTTCCTGGACCAAAAGTATCCCTTGTCCTTTCCCGAGACTCAAAGTATCTCCATACCAAAATTCATCAAAATCGATTGAATAGTTTACGCGCAAATCATAAAAGTATATTGTGCAGTAACCGTACATTTTTCCGGGACAAAATGTATCCTATGTCCTTTTCCTGGTTCTAAGCTACCTGTCCACCAATTTTCAGCCAAATCGGTTTATCCGTTCTTGAGTTATAAGTAGTGTAACTAACACCACTTTCTTTTATATATATAGATGTTTACAACTTCTATGAAATTAGGTAGCCAGGGCATAAAGAAAAAAATATATAAAAGCCGAATAATTGAGTTCTTACGAAATCTTTATTGGACTTTTCCTATGTTTTGTTCTAGAACATTCTACAGATCAAGATTCAAGTTGGCAGAAGATTTCAAGAATACGCGTAGGCCATAATAATAATTATTTTCACGAACTTCAAAAGAGTACATAAACGAGATAGTGATATTTTGCTCAAAAAACAAGATAAGTACTTAGTGTAAAGAATTCGAAATTTCTCTCATATATCATAATATATCATAAAGCATAAAAAGCTCTACTTCATTAGGTATTTTCTCTTCCCCTCTCGAATTTAAGTTCAGTTTTATATATTATCCTTTTCACTGATTTCATATACTTACATTTTGATATCTACTTAATTACAATTAATTAATACAAAGTGTGTTTTTCTTATATTCGAGTAGCAAAATCTTGTTGTGTCACAAAAAAATCTTCGCTGACTTTTTATTTCACTGTATACTTTTAGTTATTTATAAATTAGAAACTAGGAGTAGATGAAACCAAGTATTTATTAAAATCATTAGCTGGAGAATTATAAAATAATAGTAATAATAGAAATATATTAGTTTCCCAATGAACCTATTAAGTGATAACTGATAACCCAGCCTCTTTCATACTCCACATAAAATAAAAAACAATGTTTTATACTATGTATATTTAGGTCTCCATCATTTTAAAAATATAAAATGGCCCCTACAAAAATAACCATTGTAAAATGTAAATTATGCTTCGTCGTGGGGTAAATCTAATATATATAAATCTCCTGTCACGATGTTTGTCCGCGATGGATTCCTAAACTACTTAACCGATTTTAATGTTTTTGTTTTTTAAATGTGTGCTTTTTTCCAACTTGAGAGATAGGATAGCTTAGATCTTTAATTATAGTCGCAATTTTATTTTATTGCAAATTATTTGTCTTTACAACCTGAGACTGACGGCGACCATTGTTTGTGCGACGGGATAGCGATCGACGTTGCCATGGTAACATACATATTTAGTCACTTCAATAAAATAATATGGCAAATACATAATATAATATGGCAAAGCAACGTTTGCCGGGACAGCTAGTGTCTTAATATATTTCTATGTAAGTGTTATACCTCATCCGTTAGTCTACAATATTATATACTAGTAATCTGTGTCCGTTAGTTTATAATATTGAATATCTCATGCTCGTATCGTTCTAAATTTTTTTGCAATTTTGACAACCGTTGTTTAAGGTCTACTAATAATATATTAATAATAATATTTTATTTTTTTACTCTAAAACATGAGTTGCTTATAGCATGATTTAATTGATAACAATTAAAAAAAATAACAAAATAAGTAATTTAAAATAAATGATATTATAATATTAGTAGCTTCATAATTTCTTAGAAAAATATTTCGTAAGAAAAAAAGGTTCGTGATACATGGCGGGGTCACGCTTCCTCCTGCTTGCTCTACCACGAAACTCGCGGTCATTTGAATTTAGAAACTTTTTGACAATTATGTCATACAAACGATGCGATAGATAATCGCTACATCTGTAAAATTAGAATACAGTGGTAGACGAGATGCCGATAACCGTTAGAGACAGGACTCAGCGTTTGAACCATAGTAAGTTAAAATTTAGTTAAGTACTAAACAAGGAAATTAGAATTTTGACTATTTTCGTGTAAGGTTGGCAGGCGGGGCTTGTCACTTGACACATTTCCGGCAGGCACTTCAAATTAAGTTAAAATTTAGTTACTACTTATCTACTTAATACGTGTAAACCAGCCCTTAGTCGTGATCATAAAGTTAATATAACTATCGGAATAGAGAAACAAAGGCCTGAGCAAGCGAGATGTCACTATCAGTAACACTGCGTGGTAGAAAGAGAAGCGTAATTTGAGGTTGCATAGTTTTTTTTTTCATCTGTTTGACAGTCTGTCTGACCCTGGGCCGATCGTTGTCAATTTGGGATCTCAGAAAAATTGTGATTTTAAGTTAAATAATGAATAATTTTTAGAAATACTGCTCTAGAAACATGGTTAAATGTTTGTGGAATGATTCTGGATCCACACAGCGAAAAAACCCGGACAAATATTCATTTCACAGGTGAATTATTCTACATCGACAGGACCTAGTTTTAAGTTTATTAGTTATAGTTGCCAATTCCCTACGAGTTATTGGTATTGATTTTGATAGTTAACTTATTTAAGGGTTTAATTATATGGAAAACATAACTAGACTAGCCATGGTGCACAATTTAAGGATATTTCGTGTAAACAATTTTCATCTACTTTACACTAGGGCTGCATCAAGTTATCGATAAGTTGTATCGATATGAAAATATTTTTTAGTTAAGTATACTAATTATCTAGGAATGTTGAAATGATAACATACTCGTCCGTAGTATATAATTAGTTTAAGTATAAATTAATATAAGTACTATCATATTACATAATTTATCGTTTTTAAGGTTCCGCACCCAAAGAGTAAAAAGTCCTAGTAGTATTAAGTGGGGTCCCCTTTAAGATATTAGCGAGAATAAAAGGAACTTATTTCTGCTTACGACAATCGTTTATTTTCGAGTCTATTTTCCACTATGCAATAATAACAGTTGCTAGGATACAACATATTAGAATAATAGACAATATAATTCAAAATTATATGTGACCTTCTTTCTTAACATTCCCTCTCCTCTGAAGCAACTGTTCGTTATCCGTATATTCCAGCTAGCTTACACAGCTCCGAAAGCCTCGGCTTGAATAGCGGCTTAGTCAAAAAGTCTGCTAGTTGATCTTTTGTATCAACCTTCTCAACTCTTATATCCTTTTCTAGGACACACTGCCTTATGAAGAAATGTCTCAGCTTTATGTGCTTTGTACGCTGGTGCGTTTCATAAGGTGGATCATAAGCCAATCTTATGGCGGATTCATTGTCAATGTACAGTGGCGTACTCTCTACCAGAGTGTTAGCCTGCATAAATTTGACGATCCGTCTAAGCCAAATAATCTCTCTGGCGGCTTCGCTAGCTGCTATTATTTCTGCCTCTGTAGACGATATAGCGACAGTAGTCTGGCGTTTACTTTGCCATCCTATAGCACCATTGGCGTTAAGGCAAATCATGCCGCTGGTAGAGCGTCCAGTCGATTGATCACCACCGTGATCAGCATCACTGTAGCATTCTATGCCTTGGCCCGCAGTGGAAGACTTGTACGTGATACCGTACTCTATGGTGCCTTTGACATAGCGTAGGATTCGCTTTACTCTCGCCACGTCTTCTGGTGTTGGGCTATCTAGCTTTCGTGACACTATTCCAACCGCGTAGGCAATATCTGGTCTAGTGCCAACCATCAAGTATGAGAGTGCTCCAACTGCTTGTCTATATGGAAAGTCATGATAATCATTTTGATCCTTTGAAGCTGGCACGCTGTCTTTTACGATCGGGGTGACTGCGGCTTTGCATTCCTGCATTTCAAACCGTTGTAAAAGCTTCTTTGCGTAACTTTTCTGATCAATTTTGATTGAACCATCTGACTTCCGGTTTATTTCTAAACCTAAGAAATAGGAACCGTTACTCGTCGTGATCTTGAATCTTTGCCGCATTTCGTTCAGAAACACCTCTGTTTCTATTGAACTCGCTGACGCTATCAATCCATCATCAACGTACAACGCTATCAGTAGCTTTCTCTTTCCCTCTCCTCTTTTAAACAAGCAGGGGTCGCTCTGACTCTGTTTGAAACCAAGTTTGAGGATGTGTTCAGTGATGGTGGAGTTCCAGCATCGCGGAGCTTGTTTAAGTCCATAAAGACTCCGTTTAAGCTTGCAAACCTTACCATCATTGTTTGAGTATCCTTCAGGAGGCTTCATATAAATCTCCTCTTTTAATGTGCCATACAGAAAAGCGGTTGAGACATCGAACTGAGATAGAGACAGGTTTTCTTGTGCAGCTACACTTAGTAGTGCTCTTATGGTGCTTGTTTTTGCAACAGGGCTGAAGGTTTCATAATAATCCAAACCCTTTTTCTGCGAAAAACCTCTTATTACAAGTCTGGATTTATATTTATCAATCGACCCATCTGGATTCGTCTTGATTTTAAAGATCCACTTGCTTGAGATTGCTTTTCTGCCTTCAGGTAAATCTACCATCTCCCATGTCTCATTTTCTTTTAGAGAATTAATCTCATTATCCATTGCCTTTTTCCACTCATTCGAATCCTTACATGTTATTGCTTCCTTAAATGTATTCGGCTCTATTCGTTGTTCATCGCTAAACGAATTCATACAAACGGTGCAGACAAAGTCTTTATATTTAGCTGGTGGCTTTAGATTTGTTCGCTCTCTTAGCGTCATCCTACCTTCAGCTTCAACTTCAGATGCAGTCAGTGGGGTTTCTGCCCTTGACTCACTTGCATCGTTGACTTCATAATCTGCATCGATGTCTTCGTGAACATCTTGCTCGAATAGTGGGTCATCAAAGGATTGTTCCGACTCAGGAAATGTCTGTTCTGCCACAGCCATGTCATCTTCAAAAGCAGCTCCATTCTCTGCACACGATGGTCCAGCATCATGCACAACTTGCTGAGTGGGTGATGCTATACTTTCATCGTGGCTTGTCGATGGCTGCTGGTTTTCTATGACGGCCGGTTTAAAGCTTTAAATTTCACGAGGCATACCTCGTGAAATTTAAAGCTTTAAACCGGCCTTTTTGACATTTGACTTCGTCATAACGAAGTCAAATGTGGTGTCAGGTATTTTATCAGCGGTACTGTTCGGTGTGGCTATGGGCTCGTCAGATTCTTTTGAATGACCGATTAGAGGATTTTCATCAAAGATTACATCTCTCGAACGAATCAATTTGAAGGTGCTGCTGTCCCATATACGGTAGCCATCATCAGCATCATAGCCGATAAGTATTCCCTTCTGTGCCTTCTTATCTAACTTCTTTCGTCTTTGTTTTGGAACATGTGGATAACATTTGGATCCTATTATTCTTAAGTGGTGTATTCTGGGCTTCTTCTGGTGCCATAGCTCATACGGTGATTTATTATCTACAGTGGTAGGACCTGTCCTGTTTAAAATATACACCGCTGCAGATACCATTTCAGCCCATAATGCAGGAGGAATTTCGGCATGTGCATACATTAGACTTCGTGCCATTTCCACAACGGTCCTGTTGTCCCTTTCAGTTGGGTTCTGTTGTGGGGTATAGGGCATAGTCAATCGTTGTACAATTCCTTCCTTCTTGAGAGTAGCTTGTACTTTCGCGTTGACAAACTCTCCGCCATTGTCGCTCAGCAGTTCTTTAATAACAACTCCAGATGCTTTGACTTCAGCGAGCATGAGTAGCAACTTTGCGTGTACTTCAGCTTTCTGTCTCATAAAATATACAAATCTGTACTTCGTATATGCATCTTTGAAGAGGACAAAGTATCGTAAGTTTGTGATAGAATATGGGAAGGGACCACATACGTCTGCATATACCAGTTCTCCGGGTTTTGTAGCTTTATCTCTGGTCCCAAACCTTAGACGGTGAGATTTTCCATAGATGCACCCTTCACAGAGTTCTTTGGTTGCTGGTACTTTTATGGCCAATTCCTTCTCTATCACTTTCTTAACGTGACTCTTATTTTGATGTCCAAATCTTTCGTGATATAGCTGTAACAGATTAGAGGTTGTGGACACATGATTAACTCGAGTTGGTTGTAGACATCTTAAAGTTAGTTTATACAGTCCTCCAAACTTGCTGCGAGTACCAATCAGTTTCGTCTGTCCATCAATATTTATTGTACATTTTTGTGTGGTAGACTCAAAAACGCTTTTGTCCGAAATATCATGCGTGGCGAGAACTGAGAATAAATTCTTGCTAATGCCGGGTACGTACCATACATTTTTCAGCAATATTGTTACTGGTTTACCATTTACATCAGCCTCTGCGAGAATATTTCCGATGCCCAGGGCTTCAATACATTGGACATTCGCGCCAGTCACTGCTTGACGGCTCTCGAAATATTTAAAGGTCTGGAAGAAGTCACTCCGATTGGTCACGTGACTGGTTGCCCCATTATCAACGTACCAATTTAAATCCTTCCTGTCACCAAAGTCTGGCTGTATTGTCATTGCCTCTGCGGTCTTAGATTCCTTAGGAGGTTTCGGAGGTTTTCCATCCTGGATCCACCGCTTGCAGGTTTTTACCCTGTGACCCTTATCCTTGCAGTAGTTGCATTTGAGCTCTTTGAAATTATTCTTTTTCTTATTACCCCTCTTGGTTTTCGCATATAATGCTTCTGCCGTTGTGTCGTCAGTAACTTTTGTGTCTGTCTGACGCAACACTCTCTCATGTGCGCATAACTGACTTGTCAGGTTCTCGACTGACCTTCTTTGAAATCAACAGCCAACTGGCCCTAAATCCAAGATATTCAGGAGGTAATGTATCTAATATTTTACATACAAGGAGAATTTCAGGTAATTTCGCCTCGCTCTGTAGTTCTAAACACAGTTCGCTCCAGATATTCTTTAAAATTGACACATGTGTAATAATGTCATGATCTAGGTCCTTTTTGTAACTGAAGAATTTCAGGCATAAGTCGTATGTCTTGTCTACACACGTACCTCCATAGACGCGCTCGAGTTCATCCCACATGTCTTTAGCAGCATCGAATCGCAGAAACTTTTGCAAAACATCATCGGACATGTTCGTCGTTAGCAGAATTAAAATGGCGCTATTCAAATTTTCAAAACTTTGAAGTTCTTTTTCATATTTAGCCTTTTCATCGCTAGTTGCGGTAAGCGCCAAGGATGGCATTGAGATGTATGGAGTTGACACCGCAACGCAATGCTTGGTCACATTCAAGAGACGCTATATAGCCGCAGCGCACTTAGTCGGCCGCGAGCTCTTCTGCGCGCTTGACGTATGACAATTATAAAAAAACAAAATAAAAGTCACAAAAATGCCTTCGTGTGTTTTATGATATTGTAAAAATAATTCCAAAAACACTTCCAAATGCGACGACATATCATTTTATCGATTAGTATTCTTATTTAATTATTTTCAATTAAAATACGAACATTTAATTACTAGGCGAAGACGCGCGCTAGGGGAATGTAGGCAGAATACAGATATCTATGATGAGACGACAATGAATGAAGTATTCAGGTAGACGAGTTTGTATTTTGGTAATATAAATACGGTATTACGTGTACATTATACATGCGTACATTATAATTGTATTTATAAATATTTAAGTAATTTAAATAAGGTAAGTATGTAGTGGACTTTGAATCCATACTTACTTATTATAATATAACTAGCTATCCCGGCAAACGTTGCTTTTCCATAATATGAAGTATTTCGCCCATATTATTTTATTGAAATGACTAAATAAGTATGTCACCATGGCTACGTCGATCGGTATCCCGTCGCATAAACTTAATGGTCGCCGTCAGTCTCAGGTTATAATAATTTACTATTATTTATTCAACAAATGCACTTATTAATATACTAGCGACCCGCCCCGGCTCGCACGGGTATAAAATATATAGCGGCTATATATTTTATACTCGTGCGGCGCGACGCCGGGATCATTTTTTCAGTGAAATGATTAACATCGTTAGCCTGTGATCCTTCACGGGGTCTACTTTTTATCTGTGCCAAATAACATAAAAATTACTCCAGTAGTTCTCGAGATAAGCCCTTTCAAATAATTTACCCCGTTTTTTCCACTTTTTTTTTTTTTTCTGCATGACTAAAAAGTTGGATTTCACATAACTATTTTTAACTGAAATCCAATTCTTTAGTCATGCAGAAATAAACGAAACTTTGTTTGTATTCCCCTATCTTAGATGAGCCGCCATATTGGATGTAGAATGACATTACATTCATTTTCGAGTTATTCTCAAAAAGTTCTTTCATTTAATATCCATACTGTTATTATACAACGGCATAGAAAATAACTATTCCGCTATCTTGGATGGTCAGCCATTTTATATTTATAGTGATGTCAAATACTGTATCGCGCATTGTCATTCAAACCAAATGTGTATATTTATTACAACATTTCAGCTCAATCGGTTAAAATATTATATTATGTACAATGTACATAGTACATACTTCGAAAATGAGTTCAAAAATTCCACCCGAACTTACATAATAATATTATGTACATTATTTAATAATATGTAAATAATAATATTATACAGATCAAGTTAAATAAAATCTTTTAATAATGTTTAGTAAAAATCTTTGTTTGATTTTATCCACTAACTCAAGTCTGCGTTCATTCAAGTGTAGGCACAAAACTTTGTCACTTCTGCGGTACTGATCTATAGCCATTACCGCCCGTTTTTTGTTGGCAATAGCAACTCCATACATCTCAATGAAGGATGGTCTTATTTTCTTACCTTCGAGGATATCTAAGCCTGCCAGCATTGCTTTTAGGACAATGAAAATTTTGAACCTCCATGTCTTGTAATTCTTGGAATCTAATTTTCCAATTTGAATTTTGCTCGCATTTAATGCTTGCTCCATTATTATTTTCTTTGCTCTGCTACCACTTTAAGATATTAGCGAGAATAAAAGGAACTTATTACTGCTTACGACAATCGTTTATTTTCGAGTCTATTTTCCACAATACAATAATAACAGTTGCTAGGATACAACATATTAGAATAATAGACAATATCATTCAAAATTATATGTGACCTTCTTTCTTAACAGTCCCGCTCTACTACTAAGACTTCGTTGCCTGTCCGTCTGTCCATCCGTCCATCCGTCTGTCTGTCTCCAGGCTGTATAACAAGAACCGCTATAGTAATAGACTTCTAAAATTTCCACAGATGTAATGTCATTCTACATCCAATATGGCTGCTCATCCAAGATAGGGGAATAGTTGAAAGCACTTCTGCAAGATGGGCATCAAATAAAAGGGCTCATTGAGAGTGAATTGAAAATTAATAGGGTCTAGTGAAGTCGTGTCGTGTCGTGTAGGTACTGATGTGACGTGACGTATCACGTAACCTGTAGGCCTACTACGAAACTGTAGGCCTACTACGAAACTGTTTTGAGACTCAAACAATCGGACGAGAATGCCGCGTCCTGCTCTAACAACGTCATTTCACGTTTGTTAGAGTAGGACGCGGCATTCTCGTCCGATTGTTTGAGTCTCAAAAACAGTTTCATGGTACAAGTCCTGTTTTGAGACTCAAACAATCGGACGATAATGCCGCGTCCTGCTCTAACAACGTCATTTCACGTTTGTTAGTGAAATGACGTTGTTAGAGCAGGATGCAGCATTCTCGTCCGATTGTTTGAGTCTCAAAACCGTTTCGTAGTAGGCCTATTATCGCGTCGAATCGTGTCATGACATGTCGTGTCGTATCGTGCTGGGTTTTAGAAAATGGCCGGTTGAAACCGGTCACCCTTCATGCGCGAGTCCGACTCACACTTGGCCAATTTTTCAGATTTCCTGCTGACCTGGATACCAGAAATTCATGGCTTAAAATAATTAACCGTCTAAACTGGACTCTGAAGAAAAAATCATGCATACTTAATTATGCAGCAAGCATTTTGATGAAAAGTCACATTTTACTTCAAAATTACAATTTTATTATATATCTATGCAGTTTTATTTTATCCCATTTTATTATGTTTACAATCTTACAATTATTATTCCATGATCGATATTTTGTCGAATTACAAGATGTTTGTACATCACTGACAGGCACACGTAAACATAATTGTATACACAGATGTAAATCAAATTTTGGTTAAGCCCGACTGCTCGGGATTGTTTCTCTATTCCGATAGGTATATTACCTTTATGGTCGTGATCTGATGGCTGGGTTTGACGTAAAGCGACCAAAATACATAGGTCTGTCATCTGGCATGTTTTATATGCAGGTGGAGCGGCGCGTGGCGGGTCGACTGGCGCTGGCGGCGGAGCGCGGCGCGGTGTGTCGCGGCTGCAGCGTGCGGCTGGCGGCGAGCGGCGGCCGCGTGCACATCGCCGTGCGAGCGCCGCACGACACAGACTACACACCGCTCGATCTGTAGTTGCCGAATAAATGACCACACATACTGTACGTGTTTCATTGAGTCATCTACTTCCGGAGTTGATAGTTTAGCGATGTGAGTGGCGGCCGAAGAGGAAGATCTTCCGACCGAGCGAGATAGCATGCTCAGTCAGGCCGAAGTCCACGGACGTCATTTTAGACGTCGCGTTGTACGGTAAGATATATAGGTACAACTTATACCTATATATCGACGGGTACAAAGTAAAAAGAGTCATCTACAAAACAGCAACTTTTCAGGAGAGCGCATAATAGGAAAAAATGCTCCCATTTTGTCAATTTCCAATCAAATTTATTGAAATTTCTATCATTGCTTCATTATTTATTATAGTCGGGGCATTTTAATAGGCCACATTTGACAGTTCATCAAAATTGCACCACGTAACCTTGTAGCGACGTGCATAAAAAATAAATATTTTCGTTTTGTTATAACTGCACAATTGATTAACTTTTTTCAATTACGATTACATATTTATTGTAAACATGACCGATACGAATTATTTAACGATTTGCTTTTGCTGATAAACAATTCTAAACGTAATAAACAAATTCTGATCTTAATAATTGCACGTCGTTACAATGTTACGTCAGCTGACCTTTTTTCTTTTTAAACTCTAGGGATGTTACTCTAAAAATCGAAAGCTAATAAATAGTATCGATGCATTTATTACTTGTAACGAAATATCCCCATAAATCAATAACCACGTTGTGAAAAGTAACACATATTTATGGGAAATGAATAATGATAATACTAAATTTAACAATTTTTATAATTCAAGCGAATAAATGCAATGTTTTTTGTAAATTATGTACTTGTCTTATTTTGGTCCTTGAATTTGCAAAGAAAAAGTAATAAAGGGACAGGAATTTGTTTTTGGTTTTACAAATAACGTATAATATTCAAATATTTTATTTCAAGTCCGTATCGATTTATTCGTTTTGGTCGATGTTTTTACGCAGTTCACCTCACTATGGAGATTAATCTGACAGATGTCAAATGTGGCCTATTAAAATGCCCCGACTGTAATGAATCCACATGTATACTTATGGCCTGTTTCACCGCTTCCTGATAAGGTGCCCGATAGGGTTATTTGACAGATTTTCCATACTCCATCTGTCAAATTAAGTGGTGGATAGCCTTATCAGGAAGCGGTGAAACAGGCCCTTAATTTCTTCTAATAATGTTTAATTTACGAGATATTGTAGTTGTCTTCATCTACATAGCGCTTTAAAATATGACAACTGAGTTAACTACCACTTGGTCGTTTCTACGTGGGGAAAAAATTAAATGAATTAAAGTAGTTTTGCCGATTACGAGTACGATTATCAGTAAATACGTAAAGTGTAACACTTTATATTATTAAAATACGCAGTTAATGACCGTTTTACATCTTAAACACACCAAATTCAGAACATAATTGCGTAGATATCTTTTTCTACGTTGTCGATTTGGTGCAAGGTGCACGATTTAGAAGGAAATGAAATGAAATGAAATGAAATGTGGAGTTTGAAAATCGCGTTAAATGCAAATATTCCTGTAAGCTCCTTTAGAAACATGATGTTTTTCTAAGATCAGAAGTAGCCTAGGTATATTACTATTCATCCTTTCAACTAAATCTGCCAAAAAACAATACGATTAGTTTATTCGTTAGAGCGTGAAGGTAGGACAAACAAACAAATAAATAAACTAACACACTTTCCCACTTATAATATTAGTATGTATTTACTAAGGAATCATTCATTTAATTTCGTAAAAATCGTAATTTCTCACAAGAAAAATGAAATTCTGTGTCAATACTTTATCATTACTGGGACTATGTTGTTAATTATTATAATTTAGGCAGAGGCTTATTAAGTCTTTGTACTTGGCACTTGTAATCATGATGGGTTCATTATAACATCATAAGCATCGCCGGACGTTTTATACCATCGGAGGAGTGTATGTACGATTCTTCAAAACAAAAAAATGAGTTTTTATTTCAACGATTTCTCAATTGCTTTTCACGATCACAGAGATCCTAAAACCGGTCAAAGATAATTTAATAGGAAAACTTAAACTACAGTTAAACTTGCTAATGCCGGAATATTATGTTTTGCAGATTTCAATTTCCCATTTCTGGACTGATGTAATTGTTTGCCTAAATATTGTCGTAATTTACGTCTCGTGTCAATACACGTACTCTTAATCTATACTTATTATAAAATGAAGTCACTTTTTTTCCCTCATGTCCCTTTGTTCCCTTTAATCTTTAAAACTACGCAACGGATTTTGATGATTCTTTCAGTGTTAGATAGCCCATTTATCGAGGAAGGTTATAGGCTATATTTTATCACGCTTAGATTAATAGAAGCGAAGAAATATAGGAAAATGTGGAAAAAACGGGGAAAATTATTTGAAAGAGCTAACTTGAACGCGCTAATCTCATGAACTACTGGTCCGATTTGAAAAATTATTTCAGTGTTAGATAGCCCATTTATTGAGGAAGGCTATAGGCTATATTTTATCACACTAAGATTAATAGGAGAATGTGAAAAATTATTTGAAAGGGTTTAATCTCGCGAACAACTGGAGCGATTTTTATGTTATTTGGCACAGATAAGAAGTAGACCACATGAAGGATCGTGATAGGCTATCGATTTTAATCATTTTTTCAGTGGCTATATATTTTATTCCTGTGCGACGCCGGGGCGGGTCGCTAGTTATTTATATTTCTCAATCGCCTTTTCTTTAGATTAATACTGAACTGACTGTCATTTTCTAGCGAGTAGAGTTAGACGAGGAAGGCGTAGAACATTCACATGATGCCTCCACTGCCGAAGATATATCAAAGGTGTTGTCTTAGAAGATTTACAGTTTGAAAGAGACAATATACTCGATTGCCTGTATGAGTTAATAAACTGAAGCAGGTCATGGATGGATGAAGTAATGAATTGTATTCTGAGGGTGTTCCCGTATTCGTTAATTTGCTGAGAATCTCTATTATCGACATCCACATTTTCAGAAACCACTATAACCACCCCAAGAAACGACCGATGCCGAAACTCGTCGCATATTAGTCAATCGACACTCGAAACCGGTAAATTAAGATAGATAAAAGCTCGTAGCAAGGCAAGGAGTGGAGATAGATACAAAGTGTAAAGGACAAATTTGTAGGAAATTTTATGAGCTTTCATTATGTACCATACTTTTTTTCTCTACGACGCGCCGTTTTAGCGATATGAGCAAAAAACTATAAATATGGAAAATTGAGCCCCTCCCCCCCACCTAAGGTGATATCGTTAAAAATTTGTAGCCTATGTGTTGACCCGACCTCTGAGTAATATTCGTGCAAAATTTGAAGTAAATCCGTCCAGTACTTTCTGAGTTTATCCCGGACATACATACAGACAAACAGACAAAAATTCTAAAAACTATATTTTTGGCGTCCGTATTGATTGTAGATCACATCCCAAGTATTATTTTTCAAAAATATTCTATGTACAGAATTGACTTTCCTACGATTTTATTATATGTACAGATAAGACTCTAGACAAGTCTAAAAAGTAGCATATTATGTGTTGTTAAAGTTTCGGGTAAAAATTGTGTAAAAACTTTTATTTACTTAATAGTTAATACTAATGTTAGCAGCCTTAAGCACCATCCGTAGACTGTACCTACAGTGAACAGTCATAGTTTTAAATAATAATATGTTGCAAATATGTTAAGGTTAATGAAACGACCGAATGTGGAGTGCTTATTTATTGTTAAATTTCGCACCGTTATATACAAATATAATGTATAAATAAACAACAAGTCCTTACAAAATATAAGTCAAGTATGCGGCGGGCGGCGGGCGGCGGACGGCGAGGGCCGCCGGCGACGAACCGCGTGAAGGCCTCCTGTGACTACGTACAGTACACGGTACACTTGTGGGCGTGCCTCCTACACTGTGCTATGTACTATCAGAGAAGATGATTACTATGCAGATCGGGGACCTAAGTAGTTTGGTTGCGTTACGTCAAACCCAGTCGACAGATCACAATTAACATTGAATTGTCATAATATTCGACCAAATAACGTTGGTCTATCAAATGCATAGGAATCAATTTCCTCGATGGTACAACCCAGTCAATGTTGACGTCATTGACGGCTGTGTTGTCGTCTTCAGCCGAGTAGGTACACACATATTTCGACAGAGTTGTACAGGCCAGCCGGGATACACAGCCACAACACAACAGGCTCGCGAGAGGCCGTCCTATATTGTAACGAAATAATTTAATAAATGCGAGTGTTTACTAACAGTACACGACGTAGTTGTGCGACAATTCGTTGCAGAGTTAGGCCACGTGTTGTCACGACATAAGCGGCCGGGGCCACAATGCTACGTTGCTTTGGCGCGCACCAACACATTACAGCTGTGAGACCGCACCGACACTACGCTGCAGCGGAGCGACACGACACGTTACCGGCTCACGGCTAAATATTCTTTTATGAAATCGTAGCCGCACTACGCGGCGCAGCGTTATGTCGCTTAGCGCAGTCTCGCCTCACGGGCACGGGCTATATTCTTCACTTCATCTTTTGTAATATACAGGGTGCAATTAAACCTTCCTACCAAATTTTTTCCAGGGCCTAGAAATGAATGAATGTAGAACGGTCATTCGCGGCGCAGGGGAATGAGCGGGCATAGCGCGGGGGGAGGCGCGCGCGCGGTGGCACGTCACGCGCGGGCGTCGCGTCGTGTCTATTAGTTATAGTGTTTTTTAGAATAACTTTCCGAAGCTATTTCTCAACATTTTAGTACTGTCGAGTGACTATAAAAGAAAAAATACGTGTATTTTTTTTAACAAGGATGAATATATCAAAATTTGGCAGGAGGTTTAATATGACCCGGTATGATATAATAAAAAATGAAATGAAACATTGCGACGCGTCGGTATGTCACTGCGACGCGCGGACGACGACACAACGCAACGCAACGGAGCTATGAGGCCTCGCTTTTAAGCGCATCACAGACGGTGAAGATAATATAAAATATATATTATCTTAGAGCATATTTTAGAATATCGCTCACCATACAAATCCTATGAACCATCACACACGACGAAGTTAATTTATATTTTATATTTTGTATCTTAAGATATGGAAATATATATTTCGTACCTTAATATTTTATCTTAAGATACGAAATATATATTTCGTATCTTAATATGTTATCTTAAGATGCGAAATATATTTATGAATAGGTACAGGGTGTTTTTGTGTCGCGCAGCGGGCTCATCGGTGATCGGACGCACTAGTAGATGCAGTGTTGCCAGTGCTGTATGTTAGAAAGTTACATACCTACTCTCATTCGAAAAGTAACATTTTGATGGAAAAAGTAACATTTCGGATAATTTTAAATAAAATTGACTTATAATTTATTGCTTTATTACTATTATTGCTTAAAAAGCTCATGAATCGAAATGAATGTTTCTCTTGAATTTCTAAAATACTCCTGAAACTTCTTCGTTGACAGATATTGATAAGGGTCTACACAGACCATAAAAGGTATATTACCTTTATGACACAGACGGACTGCATTTCAACTGCAATCCAACTGTAAATTGCAGTTCAAGTGCAGTTTGAACGCAGTTGACACGACTGCAATGCGACTACAATAGAACTGCAAACCAAACAGTTCACACGACTGCACGCCGACAGCAACTGAACTGCAATCCGACTGCGTGTTTGGTTTGCAGTTCTATTGCAGTCGCATTGCAGTCGTGTCAACTGCATTCAAACTGCAATTTGCAGTTGGATTGCAGTTGAAATGCAGTCCGTCTGTGTAGACCCTAAAGGTTAAATTCGCCGCAGGTTTTTCTCTTTTTTATGTGAGGCTCTATCCAAATGTTTCTCCTTTTGGAATGTGCTACTGCAATCTGCATTTCACATTCTATATCAGAATCATCGTCTGAGAAGCTGTCTAACAAATCAAGAAGTAAGACAGTATCAGTTATTAGTTATCACTCATAGTCAATCACCCTGTATATAGAAATCTAACAAGGAATACGTGTGGCACCAACGAAGACTCGTAAGGAAATGAACATAATTTTAATATTATCGTATCTTAGCCGTGTGTGATAGCTTAAGATACTATAATATTTTATATTTGGGCATCTTAAGATAAAATATTATATTATCTTCACCGTGTGTGATGCGCTTTAGGCCCCTTTTTAATGAGAGAACAGAATAAGCGAGGCACACCGCTTACAGTGATTATGGGTATTGTTAACAGTCATATTATTATGACGTTAAGTTGAAAATTACGTTCAGCGTTTATTTACTCTTTTTTGGGAAGCTATACAATACTTAGGTATATTTTTGTATTATTCTAATATATCAAGGAAGGCTGCCCCGCTCTGTGTGTGTCGTTTCTTAGGCCTCATGTTGTACAAAAAACATCGTAACATAAGTACAGTTCGGTAACTAATCTACTTTTATAATAATTTAAATATTTTACTTTTAATGTTGGTCAGTGAATTTAATTTCGTATATAAACAGCAATGAGAACTAAATAAATAAGACACTTAAAAGTAACAGAGATCCAAAATAATTACAACCCTCCAAGGATGTTTAGGCAGTAGGCACATGGGCAATATGGGAACTAATGCCGTATTCTAAGGGTCCCCCATGAGTCACTATACCTAAGTCACGACAATGTCCTCCCAAGTCCCAACGCCAAAACATCTTTGTTGGTCTATAACAAACATTGAACACAATTAATGCAAGTGTGACATGTAGGTACTGTATATTTTTACTCTATTAACTAGTTACTAGGCCAACCGACTAAAGTATGGCAGCGGAGCCCGTGTCATGTTTACGAATATACACACATCAACAATATCACTGTAAATAGGAAAATGATATCTTATTTTATGGTCTTAAAAAAACAAAAACATTTTTTGGGTGTCTTGGTTCCAAAAAAATATTATTATGTTGGCCTACAATAATTTTTCTATGGCTATCCAAAAGTTCATGAATGTTTTTTCTCTGGAACAAAGTAATCCAGAAATGTTATTTATTTTTGTTTACACAATTTCTGATATTTTTTTAAATATAAAAAAAAACATTAAATGTTAAATGTTAATGCGTGTGTTGCTATCACGTTTACGCGAGTTTAACCGACGAGTATGATCGGTGAGTCCATTGCACAACATTTTACGTTCTCCACGACCATACTTTATTCATAGTGAATTGGCAGACCTATATTCGATTGGGTTATATCAAGCCAGGAGACGGATCACGCACGGGCGCCGGCAGAAATAATTTCCAAGGGGTACAGATTTTAGTTTTCTTTCTTTTCTTTTTACTTTTTACGAACAACAGTACCTAACTCTATTTGCGTCAACAGAATACATGCCGAAACATTACGAACTATCTTTGTACGGCATGGTTACAGTCTACAGATGGCTTTTTATTTCAATAATTCCTTTTGATTCCGAGTTTCCCAAGGGGTGCAAGGGCACCACCTGGCACCCCCCTGCCGGCGCCTATGGGATCACGATCAACATTGACTTGACATAAAGTAGGTATATAGTTTTCAGAGAGCCAGTACTGGCTGCCAATGGTGGCTTGGTAGGGGAAGTACGGACAAAATGACAGGGTGTTTTGTTTTTCAATCATATTTTTTTATTTAATGACATTATAATTAGTCTCAACGGTTTAACATTATCTTAGGTTCATTGACTATCAGTAATACAGTATTTTAATTCAATAGAAACTATAATAAAACATACAAAAAGAAAAAATATGACTAATCACAAAAACCATTTTGTCCATATAGTATGGACAAAATGACACACATTTTTAAGAACAAAATTCACAATAATTAAATCGTTTGAGATTCTTTCTAGCCATTTAGATTTAGAATTCTTGGCTCCACGACTGCCGATTAGTTTTTCTTTCGTAGTTTCGCGGCATATCCCCTTAACAAAATTATAAATGTTAACAGAAAGACTGTACAGTGTAAATGGTATGTCATTTTGTCCAAATGTAACCAAAAACAAATAAATATCAAAATTCAATCAAATAATCTAATGATTGCAATAAAGTTCATAGAAATCACTGGCTAGTAGCATAATAGTTCATCGATTTTAATACAAATAATAACAAATGACAGCAAATAACTCGCCAGAAAACAGGAGAAAACCATCTGTTAAAAAAACTTTTGAAGGCGAGAAACACGTTTGATCTGCTTACTGCGGCGCAACTGTGAGAATAGCGCTCAAAGTCTGGCAGGATTGTTAATATGACTGCCGTCACGTGATACAATCGCGGAAATGTGTCTAAAATCCCCCAATTTTGAAATAAGGGCACTATGTCATTTTGTCCGTATATGTCATTTTGTACGTATTTCCCTTATATGATAATATGTCGCGTGTGAACAGTTTTTCAAGCCAGGCCAAACTGTTCACACGCGGCATATACCAAGCCAATACTGGCTGCCAGTCTTATTGGCAGCCAGTACTGGCTCTGTGAAAACTATACTTTAAGTATAGTTTTCACAGAGCTTACCGAGTAAAACGTCTCCCAGACAGACGCGGCCTGCGGTGGCGGTAGCGGTGGCGATAAGTTAGATGATTTGCGAGTTCTAGGAACGATATAGACACACGCGGCCACGCGGCCAAGCCATCCAACTGACCGCCACCGCTACCGCCACCGCAGGCCGCGTGTCTGGGAGACGCTTTACGAAGGTGCGCCATCTGCCTATGGATCAATTTCTCAGATTTCACATCTACAGTCTACACAATGAACAAGTTAAAAATACATAATATCTAATGATCCGCTGTGGTGCCGCGGATGTAGAAGCCCGCTGCGATTGGACAGATAATATCATAATCCCTGTTTCGTCTCACTCGACCGAGTCCCGTCGGCTAAAGAGGGCTTAACAGTCCGTCCGGAGTTATTTTGCCTCTACAGAACCCTTACATGACATAAGAATCACACCAAGAATCTCCGAGATAAAATATCTACGGACGCGTTTTACACGGGTCGATATAACATAAACTGCTTCACGTGCATCGTATTTCGACGTTATTTGATATAACTAGATAGTTTGTTCTATACCACGATCGACCCATGCAATTCACCATATTTTTGCCAGTACACGGCCGCAGAACAGAAATTCGTGCATTGTCCGCAACTAAACTACTTCGGGAATTTGTATAAACCAAACGAGCTAGGACGAATCTGAGAACCGTCCCAGTGAAACATTAAGAGTCATATCGTCGTTTTACTTGTAATTCTCGAAGACGGCCTAAGAGCCAGACAGCCGAGGCCTAAAACCTTGGTTAATATGGGCGAGTGATAAATTGCACGTTAATTCAGCGACCGCAGTACAGCGGGCCGGACTCGGCGGCACCCGGCCGGTGCGGCCCGGCGGAGTGTGACCCGCCACCGGAAACGATTGGAACACATCATTGTATTGTATAATTACTCTATATAGTATAATATTTCAATATAATTTTATGTCCTCAGTGTACACACATACCGTATATAAAATATTTTAAGTTAGCTTACGTCTAATTTCACTAAGTTTAAAGTTTACAACTTCGCTTGCGACTACTGACTAGTTGGTGTTTCATATATCATACAATATGTTTTCGATACGATGCTCGCATCGACAGGAAGATATTTTACTTATTGTTAGAATCGAGACCCCGCGGGTGCTCTCTGTAACTCAACGATTGACAAAATATTGTTTCGGCCTAAATTCAACGTAACCGATATACTCTACGAAAGGCACTGAAACTTAAAGGGATAATCCAAAATATTACTAATATGATATACGCGAGCGGCGCATCCGTCGCCGCTGCAGATATGGATCAGAGTGCAAACGTCGCCAACAACATAATAGCGCTCTTCCGGTCCCAAAGCCGGCAAGTTTCGTTCACGTCACTGTCGAACTTCGAAATCGAGAACGCTCAGCGGTGACTTATTAAAAGTTATGTAACTTTCGATTCAGACTTTAGACGGTGAAATAAACGAATGCGTTTCGGCTAAGGGCTTCGGCAGCTCGGGCCGCAACCGGAGACGGCTATCGTTGTCTACGTAAAAATTACAAGGAGGGAATATTATTTCAATTTCAATTTTCCTAATCTTATAATAAATAATAATCGACCTGATTCGATTTAAGTGCAGCGACGTCGCTACACTCGTGTATTACGGTATCCGGACAGACGGCACTACGTCGATCGGTACGGATTTCATCGTCCCTAAAACTTCAAGTTTACTACTAGGCCCGCGTCCGAGCTCCTCGATACAGTCGGGCGCGGCCTCGCGTTCGCTCGCTCTGCACGTTCTGTAACCCTCGATCCTCGGAGCTCGCTGGGTGTAGATTTTCGTCCTTCCTGCACTGTACTCTCGCAGCGCGACGCATCTACAGCCAGCCGGCGGAGTGGTGCGGCGCGTGTCCGTGCAGCGGCGTGACGCCGGCCAGCCGCGCCAGAGCCGCGCACCGCCCGCACGCTGCGCCCGCCTCCTCCTCCGCCGCCGCCTCGCCCGCTCCGCCCTCTGCCGCCGCCTCCTCCGCCTCGTAGCCGCACTGTCCGCAACCGTCCTGTGATACGTGCTCCTCGATTAATTGACATGTCTTAAACTGAGGGGAGGACTCATCTTCTATTAACTTTTCCTTTCATCTGTCACGAACTGTCAAACTATTTTCGAAAAATTTTCATTTTCCAATTATTACTCAATACTCTCATAGAGCAGCACGAGTCGGCGCATGAGTACCGGAAACTATTCTACCTCAAATTTTTTATGCGATCCTCTTCAAATTGCCCTCCTGATGATATAAATGCATGTTGCAATGGTGCAACCCGGTGCCATATTGTTTAAACAAACATTGTTTAAACAATTGCAAGGAATTGTTATTTTTTAACCGGACAATTTTTTTTATATTCTTTATTGAAATGCCAATAAAAAAGGTACCTACTATGACTTTTCACGATAAAGTTAATATTTTTAAAGATATGAATTTTTAAAGGTTCGAAAAATCTCAAATTTGGGTACTTTTGACCCATGAAAAATATATTAAAAAAGATAATAATGTCTAAGTTACATATTTTTTTTAATTCTCTATACAATAGTTAATAATATCGTTAGTAGAGATTTAAAAAAAATCATAGCTTATATCTTTTTTTATCTTAGCAAAAGTAGACAAAAAATTGTGTTTTTTTGTATGTGGGCCCTTAAATATTTACTTTATTTTAATTTTATTATGATCTCTAATTGTTCCAACACGCTCAGCCGAAAGCCTTTATCGCATTTATGTAAAACTTTATAGGAATGGCCATCGGGCACGGTATGATTACTATCTAAAAGATGTTTAGCAAAATGTGACTTATCAGGATGACCATTCCTATAAGCCGCGATATGTTCTTTATACCGAGTCTCAAATCTGCGTCCAGTTTGACCCACATATACACTATAGCAAGTACTATAATTAATAATTTTATTATTAATTATTAAATTACAAATATAATTAAGGATTTTGTGAAATTTTCAAGTGCCTAGCTGTTACCATTATTGATTACGAGCAAAAAAGGTTTGTTTAAACAATATGGCACCGGGAAGCACCATGGCAACATGCATTTATATCATCAGGAGGGCAATTTGAAGAGGATCGCATAAAAAAATTGAGGTGGAATAATTTCCAGTACTCATGCGCCGACTCGTGCTGCTCATTAAACTGATTAATTAATTATCTAAAGAAAATGCCATGAAAGCTATATATAATTGTTATATAATTATCGCAAATACACATAGTTTTATATTTGAAACAAAATACTAAGTCGGTGGTCTGCAAAGTATAGACGAAAAACTTTTGGGTAAGACGCCCATTTCACTTTTGGGCGCTTGACAGATGAGCTAAGTACTATGAGTCAATTCTTACCTTTTGGGCGTCGTCGTCGAGGCTGGCGAGCAGCGGTTCCCGGCTGTCGCCCTTGCCGGGCGCGGCGGCGGCGGGCGGCGGGGGCGGCGCGGGGGCGGGCGGCGCGGGGCGGGGCGGCGGGCGCGGCACGGGAGTGGGGCGCGCGGGCACGGAGCTCGCCCGCTGCAGCGCCTCCGCCGGGCCCGCGCCCCGCCCCACGACCGCGGCCGCCGCCGCGCGCCTCGAGTCCGAGAACTTCTTGCGCTTGCGCTTGAGCGCCGCCAGCGCCGACAGTGGGTGCAGCGGCCCCGCGCGCGGCGCCCGCTCAGGGCTGCGCTGCGAGTCGCTGCCCGAGTCCGATCGCTCGCTGCCACTGTACACGGGAAACGGAAAAGTAAAAATTTAAGCCGAATTTACATTCGGAAACTTATATTATTAATGTTGAAATGAGTTTCATTCATGGCACAAAATTATTCTTCTGTGGATTAACAAACTTAAACTGTAAAAAACGTAAAAGTGATTAAATGAATGTCATACAACTGGTTCCAAGTCACTAGTTGTTTGTTTGTTGTATGTTTTTTCGTGCGCGCAGCCCATATCGAATTATAAGACGTTGTCACGTCAAAAACTGGGCTTTAGGGGCCACGAGCTCAATGCACCATTATAAAAGAGGAAGTAGCCGAGAGTTCACCTGGGCGACTGTCGCGCGTGGTCGCACACGGAGTCCTCGGAGCGCGAGCGGCCGATGAACTTGGAGACGCGGGCGGCGCGCGCGGCCTCGATGATGGTGCCCCAGCGGCGCTTGTGCGGCGGCGGCTTGGCGCGGGGCGGCGCGGCGTCGGACAGGCTGGACTGGCTGGCGCGCAGGCGGCCGCCCAGCAGCGCGGACAGCGAGGCGTGGTGCGCGTGCGCGCCGCCGTGCTCGTGGTGCAGCGACGCCAGGTACTCGTCGACGGGCATCAGCGTGCCGGGCGCGATGTTGAAGCCCTTCATCAGGCGCCGCTCCTTCTGGCGGTTCTTCTTGCCGCCGCCGCCGCCTGCAACAGAGGGAGCGTGAGCGGGTGTGGTGCACGGGCAGGGCGGGAGGCGCGGGAGTTACCGGGCGCACCGGCGTTGGCGGTGGAGGTGTTCATGCCGGAGTTGCGCAGGATCTCGACCAGCTCGCAGCGGAAGGCGCTAACGTCCTGCTTGATCTCGTTGACGTCGTCCTCGGTGACGCCGCCGCTCTCGGCGCGCCGCTGCTGCACTGTCACGTACCGCCGCACCAGGTTGCGCATTATCGCCTGCGACACGAGTACATCGAGATTAACTATTTTTATTCACACTTAGCAGACTATGGGTACTAAAAGGAAAACCTCATAATCAATTATTGTTGAATAAAGCAGTTTCTTTAAAATCATTCCCACGATTTTTATAGTCTAGTGTCTATAAATTGCGTTAAATAAACCTGATAACGTAGGTCTCGTTCGTTCGCCTGCTTCACTTTTCTCTGTAACAAAAACATCGATTTTAAAATACTTATGGACATCAAATGTTAAAAAGTGCGTTACGTACAGTAACTGTACTGTAAAACAACATTAAATAACTTATTTTGATGATAATAAACAAATAAAAGAAAAACAATTATCATTCTCCACGAGCCATCGACGAGCTCACTACGAGTGCTGCGCTCGTAGACACTCTACGGCGTAGAGGATCTACGAGCGCTACGCGAGTCCGTCGTAGCGCGGCTACGTCACGTTAACCAACAATAGTACGACCTACCAGAGCTCTAGAACATTTTAGTAGTAAGTAACAAGCTAATATTTTGTGAGTACCCAAGCAGCATCACAAGCTGTATTAAAGGTCGTTTATACTCTTAATGCTGTATTTCCAGGCTGCATAAAGGCTGTGTAAGCACTTACACAGTCCTTATACCCCTGAAATGGGCACAAATTATTCAGCGTATAAGCATAAATAGGCTGTATAATAGCTGTTTTGCGGCTGTACTATGGTGTACGAAGAAACCAATACACTCCAATTATTCCATTGTAACTCACTTGTTCAGCTTTACGCTGTAAAAAGTCTGTTGAACACAGTAACAAAAGAATTAAAACGAAACAGAAGATATATTTTAATGATGGCGTTTATAATACTGTTGATTAAAGTAACATAATATTATAAACGCTGTGTTTTATGAGATTCGATAGGGACAGGATACAGTGCATTATCGTGCAAAAATAAATTTATTGTGGTTATATATATATATATATGTTTTGTGATAAAAAATAAACGCGCCAGTAAAATAATCAAGGAAGAGATATTAAATAAGGTTACTAAATATGGTTTTTATAGGTTAGAAATTAAAAAAACGACGACGTAATTTGAATTAATGGACGTAGAGCCTCGTTGGTGTATAGAAGGTTATAATAATAATAATAATAATAATTTTTATTTGCAAAAATATGGTACAGAAGGTGATACAATTTAAGCAGTGTTTCACATATTTTGTCGATTTTCCGACGTGCAAAATGTTAGATAAGTGTTAGTCAAGTTATTACAATTTACAGTTAGTTTTTACATACCTATTTTTTATCATATATTCATATTATCTAATTTAAATAAAAAACAATTAATAAGACGAAGAAGAAGAGAAAAAAAAATGTCATTGTCTGCTTTAGAGAGGTTATAAAATTAAAAATATTATGACTTGATACGTGGCATGCATGGTTCTTTTATATATCTAACCAGAAATAACCTAAAACACCTGATTTGTAATTCATAGTACCTATTACATACTTAATACAATATATAGACAGATTTTGGGACATTGTACAAGGATTCAATTCACTTAAAACATTCGATAAGAAGTGCGCACGATCAAGGTACATTTTTTATTACATCCTTTTAAAGTAATTAATATAATTTAATGTCCTATATATTTCTTATTCTAAGTAGGGTTTTACTATATTTTAGCACCCAAACCATAGATGAAACATGTCACCTGTGTCACCTTCATCAAAATAGGTTATATTGAGTGACCTACATGTGGTGCAGACATTACAGGTAACCCTGTACCTATTATATTAATTTACATTCCCTGTACCTATTATAATAATTATTGTAGTTTGATTAAATTAATAGGTATAAGTTATAACTTTAGTATTTTTAATTTTCAGCACACCAAGTGTCACAAGCTCACAAGATGCCTATAACATTGGGAGTATTCTCAATCAATAAATTATCATATTCTAACAAAAATCAACGGGTTATGATCTTATGATAATACATGAGTAGGTAATCAGTAGTTTCATTAATAATGTTGTTCTAAATATAATGTCAATGTTACTTATAATACTAAATACCAGTTAATTAATAAGAGTCAAATCAAGTCAAGAATGCATACTATGTCAATCTAATAAATAATAATAATACTTAAATATATCAAATAAATAATTATAGTTCTTAGAAATAAATAATATCCGATGTCCGAATTAAAATTATCATGTCAAAGTAATACTATCCTTATTCAAAGTCAAATTAATATTTATTACAAGAATTCATTTAAAGTATAGAAACATTTGTTAATCAGCCAGTTATAAAGTTTTTTCTTAAAAGTTGTGAGGGTTGGCTGTTCCTTGATGTCTTTGGGCAGTTTGTTATAAATTTTTACCGACATATTGTAGCACCCCCTGCTGGCAAAACTAGATTTTGTCATTGGTAACACTAATTGATTAGGATATCTTGTATTTCTTTGCAGTTCTTGACTTTTTTTGATATATAGTTTTGACATGAATCTTTTCACAAATATGCTCATCTCATAAATGTATAGGCCTGGTAATGTGAGAATTCTGTATTTTTTAAAGAGGGGGCGACATGAGTCCATAGGATGAGCTCCACAAATAGCCCGGACACATTTTTTTTGTCCAATAAATAAATATGCTATGTCCACAGAGTTTCCCCAAATTATAAGTCCATATCGAAGTATAGACATTACATATGCATGGTAAGCCATTAACGCTGTTTCTGGAGTGACTGTTTTATGTAGTTGTCGGAGAACATATACATATTGATTCAGTTTCCTACAAGTTTTCTCAATGTGTGGTTGCCATGATAAATTATTGTCTATTGTTACACCTAGAAAGTTGACGGTCTTGGCTTCTTTTAATAAATAGTTTTCATACTTTACACATAGCTCTTTACCTTTGCCCTTTTTGTTATAAAACTGTAAATATGTTGTTTTTTTTAGATTAACATTTAGATCATTAGAATTTAACCATTCGATTACGTCATTTAATACTTTATTTATTTCTTCATTATATGTCAATATGTCCAAACAATTAATTACAATAGAAATGTCATCAGCAAATAGTCTACATATATAAGAGGTAATTCTGGGCAGGTCATTTATATAAATAATGAACAGAAGTGGTCCTAGGATGCTTCCCTGAGGAACACCTTTAGTAATGCACCTACTTCCAGAGTTAACATTAACGGTTTCGTGTTTGTTGTTTATTGCGTTTATTTTAACATACTGTGTACGATTTGAAAGGTAGCTTACTAGCCAATCCTTTGCTAGGCCTCGAATGCCATAAAAGTCACATTTACGAAGTAGCTTTTCATGGTTCACGTGATCAAAAGCTTTGCTCATGTCAAAAAATAATGCCGTTACGGGTTTCTTTTTATCTACACAATCAATGATTTCCTTTACTAGTGAAAAACAGGCTTGACTAGTAGATTTGCCTTTCTGAAAGCCATACTGTTCTTCCGTAATAATATTATGTTTATTAAGAAATGAGATAAGGCGTTTGTGCATGACTTTTTCAAATATTTTGGAGATTATGGGAACAAGAGTTATTGGTCTGTAGTTATTAATATCTTTTTTATCCCCACTTTTAAATATAGGAATAACTACAGAGGTTTTCAAGCTTTTTGGGAATTTTCCCTGCTCAAAAGATATATTTATAAGGTGCGTTAGAATGGGAGCTAATTCAGCCGCACAGTTTTTTAAAACCTTTGTAGACAGTTCATCATAACCTGTAGAGTTAGAGTTTTTTAAAGATTTTATAATAGATGTTACTTCTTTCTCATCAGTAGGTGCCAAAAAAATACTGTTTTCATTTTGTTTTGAATTGCTTGGAGTTTTTAATTTATTTGTAGTACTTTGTAATTGATTTATTGACGAAGCATTTATAAAATTTGTATTAAATATGTTAGAAATCTGAATAGGATTTGTTATAGTCGTATTATTAAAATTAATTTCTTTAATGATTTTACGTTCACCTGATTGTTTATTACCCTTAATGATATCCCATGATGCTTTACATTTGTTGTTTGAATTAATAAGAAATCTTTTGTTACTTGTTTTTCGGGCCGTATCAATACATTTCCTTAAAGTCTTTGCATAATTTTTGAATTTATTTCTATTCTCGGTATTTTTATTTTTATAATATTGAAATTGTAATCTTCGCTTCGTTACACATGAAACTTTTAACCCTTTTGTTAACCATTTTATTTTAGATTCAGATTTTTTTATTTTAAGTCTAACTGTGGGAAAACATAGGTTGTAGATTAATACTATTATTTCATGAAATGTATTAAAAGCATCATCCAGATCTGAAGTCGCATACACTGAAGACCAAGATAGATTTTTTACATAGTTTTTAAATTTATTCATATTTTCATTATTAAAGTCTTTTTTAAATATAAAGGTAGTTGACGAGGGCAATAGCTTATTTTTTATTGGTATTTTAAGAAATTGTGCTGTATCATGATCTGATAAGCCTAAGGGCTCTACCTCACCCACGGCATCTACCACGTTACTTAAACACAAGTCTATGCATGACTTTTGTCTTGTAGCTTTAGTTATGTGATTGGAAAAATTATAATTTTGTAGTATGTCGATTAAACTCTTTTTGGGTTTCGTGTTTTTCAGAATCTATATTTAAGTCACCTACAATAACAATGTCACTTTTGTCCCATCTACTTAATTTATGTAATAGTATGTCAAATTTATGAAGAAAATCATTAATGCACGAATTCGGGGTTCTATAGAGGCATATCACAATTAATTTATGTAATGGAATTTTTATACCACAACATTCAAATACGTATTCTGTGCTTAGTTCACCAACAGCGTCAAATTTAGTACCCTCTATGTCACTTTTTAGTAAGACACAAACACCACCACGTTTTTGTTTTGAGCGACAAAATGTAGATACGGTTTTGTACCCACATATATCAATATTTGGGACGTCTTCATCAGTAACAAATGTTTCTGATAAACATATTACATCGACAAATTTATCGCTATCATTTAGTTCATTAATAGTTATACATAGCAATTCCTTTTTATTTAGAACACCAGCTATGTTTTGATGCATTACTTTTATGTACTTATTGGACAGGAAAAAATGTATCTTCTGGGTCTTTATTATCATTTTGGATTGTATTGTCAATTGTTATTATAGGATTAATATCTTTCGTTGTGGTACAAGCATTGTAATTTTTTTTTGGAATAGGTTTAAAATAGTATAATATGTTTCGTGTCTTTTTCTCTTTCAATTTCCTGCATGTCATACCATTGTTATTAAACAGTATTTCTTTATTACCAGGTGCCAGATATTTAGATTCATAATACATTGTGTCGATGAGCATATTTATTTTATAACAGAATTGTTTTTTAGTGTTTATGTTATCTGCTAAGTTTAGGTAAATACAGTTTTTGTAGTTCTGACAAGCAAGTTGTAACATTCTGTTCAGTTTGTTTTCATTTAAATGCATATTATGGAGTATACTACATACAATAATAGTCGGTTTATTATGATACTTTATAAAAGACCCGAGTTCCATCAATATTTTATATGGATTACTGTCATTCTCACCTACACATACAACTATTTTATCGTTAACATTCAATGTTGTGTTATTTTAATGTCCATAATAATTCGTTACTAGGGGCATGCGGCTTAACATAAGAAAATATCTTGTATTCTTCATATTTGCTGTTTTGACGTGAGCGAAACATTTCAGACGCAAGACCTGCACATTGTTGTCCACCCAGTATTATAATTTTTTTCTTGTTATCTTCTTTGTTACTCATTTCCTTATCCTTAATGTTTGTCTTCATAATATCATATTCTTTTTTTAATTTTGGACTATCTTCAAGTATTGTATCAGTAATTGTTGTATTACAGTCATTTTGCATTTTTTGAATATCCGTGGAAGTATTTGGTTTAGATTTCAGGGCCTTATTCAGCATATTTTGTGTATTTACGGGAGTCTTGCTAGCTGAGTATTCTTGCTAGCTAGGTTGTTGGACAAACTAAAAATATTGATAAATATAATAACATTCGTCTAATTTTTATGTACTCATGTTCGTAATCTTCGATTTGTAATTGATAAAATGGCAACAATTTGCTAAGCAGCCTAAATTCTATTTTGATGGTCTTATAGCATTAATAGCTGTACTATATAGGTAATGGATATAGTATTCAGCTTTAAGCGGTTGATGGGCTGTATAAACGAATAAATTTACTATTATTGCTGTTGAAGAGAGTTTGGCTACTCCATAATACAGAAATAAGATTTGAGGACCACCATAATACAGCTTAGAGCTGTATTAAGTAAGTGACGGTAGGTATGCAAAATTCAGCTTTAGCGGTTGATGTGCTGTATAAAGGAATAAATTTACTATTATTGCTGTTTATTACTCTCAAAGGGAGAAATTATACAGCTTTAGGCTGTAAAAGGGTGTACAATTACACCATAAAAAGAAGCTGTAGAAGAGAGTTTGGCTAATCCATAATACAGAAATAAGATTTGAGGACCACCATAATACAGCTCTTAAAGCTGTATTAAGTAAGTGACGGTATGTATAATACAGCTATTGTACAGCTTTTATACTAAAATTCGGATTAAAGCGTTACAGGAAACTTAAAGCTGTACATGACAGTTTCGATACACTGATTTAGAACTTTAAGTGTACTTTGACTACTTAATACAGCTAGAGCTGAATAATTACTCCTAAACCGACATTATAACACTACAATATCTCTTCAACGCTCTTATACAGCTCTAAAACAGCGTTAAGTGCTATACTGGCTGCTTTTTAGGTGTTCATTACGCTTGGTTGCTGCTTGGGAAGCTACATTTTGATAAGACGAACAACATTTTTATTTTCGAAAAATCTCGAAAGTGGTAGCTAACAGAGATAGAAAGGATTGCATACTTTGACTTGATGGTCCAAAAATATGGATTGTTTTATTTGTAGGACAAGGATACTCTTCAATTATATAACTATTATCCTACACATATACAAAAAATCCGCTGGTTAGGGTGCCGTTTCAGGGTTCTGTAATCAACAAAACTTGGTTGACTACTGTATATGACTGATAACGTTACAATATTGCCGTCGCAAGGTATAAAATCCCCCTGTTCGTAATATTAATTGTTGTTTCACAGCAGATGTCTGGTTGTATCGCTGACTACGGACTTTCTCTATTCGACCCGTACTGTCCCGGACAGCTGCGAAACCAGCCCAATTCACGTGGACAGCTTGTATTGATACTTTTTAATTCCTCAACAAAACTAGGCCTTCAAGAATAGAGCGTATTCCCTCTCGAAGGGCCGACAACGCAAGTGCATCTCTTCTAATGTTGCAAGTGTCCAAAGGGGCCACGGTAATTGCTTTCCATCGTGACCCGTTTGCTACCTTATTTTATAAAAAAAACTAGCTGACCCGGCGTATCAGTATAAAAAGTAGATAAAACCTATTCTCAGGCCTAACGAATATACATATGTCGTAGGATTATTTGATAAATCGAATTATCACAGAAATCCTAGGGACATCGCGAAAACACGGATAATTAGACAATGGTGATTACATTTTTCAAACTTACTGACAAAAGGTAGTGTTTTCGCGAAAACACGAGTCGCCTTAGTAAGATTGCGAAACGAATCGTTAGTTATTAGCGAAAAAAATCACTGATTGATTGATTGTCACGCGTTGTTTTGTTTGTGGTTGTTTTTGTAAGCGAACTAGCAGTTTTTAATATAAAAATAGTGCAAAAAGTTATCTAAAAGTGTGTCTGTAAATACAAAATGACTGATACAAGTGAAATTAATGCTGAAAGTTCAACAGAACCAGAAACTAATTCTGAGGTTATGTCCGATAAAGAAAGATTCGACATAGAGCTAAGAAAGCTTTACTCTAATAGACAGGACGGATGTACGAAACCTGAATGGACTAAAGAACGAATAAATATTGTAATAGCTTCAATTGAAGGATTCAACTCTGCTAATGTACTCAAACAACCAAAAACACAACAACAGTAATGCAAAAAAAAATACGACGTAATCAGCGTAGGAGATAAAAAAATCTTATTATTAATAAACGATCGGAGGTTCTAGGAATTCTCATTGTATTCTTTTGTTCTCGCGATCACCGGTGCTCGCGCAGGACCTGAAGCATTAAAAGACAGCATATTAACTCTCCTGTCATTCAAGTACCTTCATCTAGGAAGTACTATGACATTATTAACTAAGCACACTTATCTACGGGACATGGCGGTCGAGATAAAATAATTATATATTTCCTAAAACAGAAATATTTAGTACCAGTCCCAGTTATTTCAATATTCCTCAATTTATGCAAGATCTGTTTAAATAAAAAAAGTTGTCCCAAAACACGACTGGGCATTGTCCAAAAAAAATCACATGTACTTTTTATATTTTTTTTCGTTAAAATTTATTTATTTTAAGAATATAAATTAAATAATTTTGAAATTCATTGGCTAGTTTTTTCTCAATAAATTTTTAAAGTTTCGCTCTGACGTCATCATCGGCGGCCAATTGACCTCTGCAGTATGTTTTAATTCCTTTCAATCTTATTTATAATGGCTGGTTCGTCAAATGCAAGTTCTCATTATGTGAAAACTGATACGATAAGCTTTCCAAAAGTTCTAAACGTAATGTTGGTCGAATTTATTGCTAATTTAACGCCATTGAAGGTCAAACTAAGGTAAAACATATTTGTTCAAAAATATAAGTAACTAATGGGTATTTTTTTCGTATATATACAGAAAAACGATCACTGACCTTATTCCTCGAAATGTTTTTGTAATGAGCAAAATTAAAAAAAAAATGAACAATCCCCATTGTTGTCCGCCCCATAATTTCTCAAGACTTTAACAGACGTGGACAAGTGGATTTGATCGACCTACAATCAATTATGTGATTTATATAAAGAGGTAACGTAATCGTAGTTGCGTTTATATTATGACTAGTAACTTTTCTGTGATAGATATTTACCCAAGAAAAAGGTTAAATAAAAAGTAAAGTTCCTATGAACAGGCATTATCATTTCTTACCCTTTATAAGTCTATGGTGTAATACCTCAAAGATACATAGGGAAAAATAGTGACCAATCAGAATAAAAGTTGGCCAGTAAGTAAAAATCAAGCCAATCAGCGTTAAGAATGTGCAATGTTACTAAGCAACTCGTGTTTTCGCGAAAACACTACCTTTTGTCAGTAAGTTTGAAAAATGTAATCACTATTGTCTAATTATCCGTGTTTTCGCGAAGTCCCTAGAATTTTCGCGATAATTCGATTTATCAAATCATTCTACGACACATACAAAACATTAAAATCGGTTGAGCCGTTTTGAAGGAGTTCGCGCACAAACACTGTGACACGAGAATTTTATATATTAGAAAAGGCACGTGCTCACCCGGATGGTCCGCATGTGTTCGCGCTTGGCGCGCGTGTGTCCGCACAGCCGCCGCTGCAGCCAGCGCCAGGCGTACAGCGCGGACTTGGGGGTGGGGATGACGTTGAAGGGCGGCGGCGCGGTGCCCCCCTCCTCGAAGTAGCTGATCCACAGCTTGCTGCGCGCGAACTTCCACTCCACGTCCGCGCGCTCCTGCAGGTGGCGACGAAAGGGTTACGTTCACCTGTCGTATTGCCCGCGCAACTACCTTATCTCCTGGCTCGATTCATATACGTCGAGTCGGCGTAAATCGAGCCTAAGCCATTTTTCAAATTGATACGGTTCCTTTAAGACGTTGTTAAAAAGGAATTTAAGTTATGTAATACTTAGTAATGGCATAATCAGGAGCTATAAATAAATGAGGCTCTATTTGATATTACAATCATCTCACTTTTTATGGTAGAGGACTAAGTTGCGAGAGTTCGAATTTATGTGTTATGTTTTTGATTAGACCAGCAGGGCGATTCAGGATTCCCGTTCGACACGGATTCAGAAACTTTAACGTCATTGGTCAATGCCTAGCGCGGCGAGCGTTTATTGGATGTCGCGCGATGAAGTTTCCGAATCCGAGTCGAATTACGCATTGCAAATTAGGGCCCAGAATGAAGAATAAAGCTTCGGTCAAATCTACGCGACCAAAGCGACTGCGAAGCGGGAGCGTCTGCAACGCGGGACGTTCGCGTCGGCAGAGCGGGAATAATCTACGGTTCGCGTACTACAGTCACGCATGTGTGCACATCAGTTTCGCGCCAATTTCGCGTTGCAGACGCTCCCGTCCCGCGTTCTACGTTACTGACGCGCAGGTTTGACCGAAGCCTAATTGCGGTACCGAGATGAGCTGGTAGGAGTGGTTCATCATGGCGATGAGCAGGTTGAGCAGCACGATGACGTTGATGACGGCGTACGTGCCGAACATCAGCATGCCCCAGAACCGCGTGAAGATCTTGATGCCCTCCAGCTCGAACGAGTCCAGGTCCACCAGTCCGAACGCCGCCCAGAACAGCGTCTGCATCGTCTCGAACAGGCTGCGGCACAAACACTAGCGAGCTACGAGTGTGTACGCACGCAACTAGCAAGATACGTGAGCGTACGCGAGTACTAGCAAGTGATTATATGTTATACACATACCCACACACGCTAGCGAGCACTCGTCTGTGTCATGTATGTTAGGTACAATCGAGTAAATTGATTCCTAGGCAGTTGACGGACCTACGTCATTTGGTCGGCTTATGTCAATTCAATGTTAGCTGTGATCGGTCGGATGGGTTGGACTTAACGCGACCAAATTATTACTTAGGTCCGCCTTCTGCCTAGGAATCAAGTTCTCTGATAGTACTTGTAGGAGCGAACTTTATACAAAAATTCCTCTTTCTTCCCTTTCCCAATGTTTTTAGAATATTGTGCATAATATAAGGATTCACTATAAGAGCTCAGTATTCAGGTTCACTAAAAGTGTTGGTCTTACTTGGCGAAGCGGCGCCACACGATGCAGGCGTCGGGGTCGGGCAGGGTGCCGTTGGCGGGCGCGGCGCCGGCGTTGCTCGGACACTTCTTCTTCTCCATGTCCGCATAGTACCACAGCAGCTGGTTCAACCCTACGAGACACTTCCAATATCAGATGGGGTAGGAATGTACTTTATTTATTTTATTTTGTTATACATACTTATAATATTATAAATTCGAAAATATGTCTTTCTGTTTGTCTGTTACCTTTTCACACTCAAACCGCTGGACCGATTTTGCTGAAATTAAGCGTGGAGATACTTTAAGTCCCGGGAAAGGACATAGGATAGTTTTTATCCCGGAAAAATGTACGGTTCCCGCGCGATAAACGAATTTTGGCGCAACGGAGTTGCGGGCGTTATCTAGTTTTTAGGGTTCCGTACCCAAAGGGTAAAAACGGGACCCTGTTACTGAGACTTCGATGTCTGTCCTCTCTCTCTATCTATCTATCTGTCCGTCTGTCTGTCCGTCTGTCTGTCCGTCCGTCTGTCTGTCCGTCTGTCTGTCTGTCTCCAGGCTGTAACTCAAGAACGGTAACAGCTAGAGAGTTGAAATTTTCACAGATTGTGTATATCTGTTGCCGCTATAACAACAAATACTAAAAATAAAATAAAATAAATATTTAACGGCGGCTCCCATACAACAAACGTGATTTTTTGGCCTTTTTGGCTCTATATCAATATTGGCAACAAGTAGGTACTTGATTTTTTCTCAAGGTCCTTAGTTTTATGTGTACTTTAATATTTAATAATAATATTAAAATAAAATAAATAATTAAGCGGGGCTCCCATACAAAAAACACCATTTTTGGCCTAATTTTGCTCTATAATGGTACGGAACCCTTAGTGCGCGAGTTTGACTCGCACTTGGCCGATTATTTAATACATCAGCAGCGCCAGAATTACTGTTATTTCTGATTCTAGATCAGGTCCGCACTGAAAACAAGTTGGAAGCCCCATTTGAACCAAACTTGCATCCAACATCCAAATTGATATATAAATCGCTACTGATGTATGACACTGGCCCTCCACACCATTAGGAATTACATCTTTAGATGTTACTTCTTCTTGGGAAGCTAAATAAGTTACTCACCGCACGAGAACGCGAAGATGACGAGTATATCTAGAACGAAGAACTTGAGGATGTCGAGCACCATGCGGCTGAGCGACACCTGCAGCGGGCCGAGGTGCGGGTTGACGCTGAAGATGTACACCAGCTTGAGGCTGCTGAAGATGTTGGCGGCGGAGAACAGCCCCTCCGACAGCAGCATCGGGTCCCAGGCGTCCCACTTCTCGCGCGGCTGGTTCCACTGTAGCCCCAGCGCCATCTCGCGCCGCACCTGCAAGTAAAGGATAGAAATATTATAGTGTATGTGTATGTGTTTGTCTCCGTGTGCATGTATGTGTATTTTAAGGGAATGTGCGAATATAACTATCATGTCGGCTACTGTACGCGATTACGCTTCTTTAGAATGACTATTACACGGTCATATTACTTTTTAATGAGTCAAAACGCTATTAAATCCAATTTACGTCTTCCGCCGCGCCAGCTAGCAACACTGGAACGTCACTTCACTCACTTTTCATCTTGTCTTCACGTTTAACGTCCGTCCCGTGTATTATTTTCCTCTATGCGTCCGCCATGGGCCCATGGACGCAAGTTGTAAACGTAATAACCTTACCTTATTTTATAATTTACATATATGATCTAACATCTAAATATACAGTCCACTATCATGCAAGTTAGGGCTCCATTCCACCGCGGCGCACGGAGAGGCTACGCACGTGCGTCAAGCTTCGCTTTGTAAGAAAATATATGTGACTGTGTCCACTGCAGTAGACTGCAACCCACGGACACGCTACGCACGAATTGTGTCAAGTCAAAGAAATAAACCCATGCACGTCCACGCGTGTGCGTGGCTGTGCACAGCGTGCGCAGCGGTGGAATGGAGCCTTTATTTAAAGTAATTAACACAAACAGCTACTAGTCCTACTACCTGGAAGTGGGAGACCACGCGTAGCGCCACCGTGGCGACGTACAGCGAGTTGGTGACGAAGTCTATGACGTTCCACATGTCGTGCACGTACTCCTGCAGACCCATGTCCCACAGCTGCTTCACCTCGCTCCAGATCAAACCTGGAATGTTAGATACGGTATTAACTAGTGTCCGACTGAAACTGATTTTTCAGCCGAAACCGAAATCGAAACCGAAGTTTCGGCTTTACTCTCAGTTTCGGCCGAAATCGAAACCGAAACCGAAACTTTGTAAAACATTTAAAATTACGATTATTTACTGAAATTTATTGATTTTTAACATAAATTACAACTTTTTAAACTAAAGAAAAAATACCACATTGAACTTTTTACTATTTGCGGCTTTTTCGTACTGTATTCCGTTTTTATATAATTCTAAGTAGGTGCAATTTCACTTAAGAAATAGAACGCGCTAAGTTTACACTAAATCGGTTCTAAACGTATAAACGCTTTTATAGCACCAAATTGCATTTCACCAACATAACGTTCACAGCAAATACGAGTTTTATCCTCAGAACGTTCAATGTTGGACGGTTAAACTTCATAACAGCCGTTAAAGTTCTGTCAGTGTAGTGTCATGCTCATGGCGAATCGAAAATCATCTAAGACGAAAAAATCACTACGCGTTTGAGTAGTTTATGTATCGCTTCTTGCTTTTGTTTGTTGATAAAATAACGTAAAGCTAGACTCTAAAATAATAAAACCATATAAAATCATCGCGTGACGTCACAATAAGCTTAGATTAAGAGAAGACTATGAAATCGACGGTGGAAAGGCAAAAGTTACTAAGCGCCATATAGCTACTTTTACAGCAAAGCCGTTTAAAGATTCATTTTTTGTTTAAAAAATCGTAGAAAATGCTATTAGAGATATTTGAAAAATTCCAACGGATTTTTAAAGTATTTTAATGCCTTTATTAATTGGTTTATTAAAAAAATAGATATTTCTGTATATTTTGCGTAGAAGTGGCGTTTGGTTACAATTTAACTAAATTTAAAAGCAGGTAAAAGTTACCAACCGACGAAAATGTTTTATCTTTCAATCTGGTAAAGATGTCTTAATATAATATATTTTTTTATCCAAATGGTTCGAAGCGAAAAGGGACAAGTTGAGAATTCTTTTTTTATTTGAACAAGCAAAGATGTCTAACTTTCATAATATTCCATTATTATAACAAGCAATGTTTACTATACGACAAATAAGATTCTGTTAGTGTAAGTAATTATATACCTACCCCGAAATAAATTTGATCTAGAACTCAAAAGTTTTAACTTTTTAGATTCAGTCATCAAATTTGCTCAGTCTAGCTATGCTGCAATCCACAGAAATAAGATCTAGTGATCTGTGCTGCAATCGAAAATAACAGAAGTAAAACTGTTGAAGAAAATCTAAATCTAAATCTCTATCAACCTATAATACTATTTTTCAAATAAGCATTTGAATAAATTATTGAAGATTGAGTACAGATAATACATATTATTATAGTTGAGGTTTAGGCCAATCGTAAATAAAATCGCCCAAGTACGAGTTACACTCGCGCAGGAAGGGTTTCATACCATTATAGAGCAAAAATAGTTAAAAAGATGGTATTTTTTGTATGGATGCCTACTGCCCGCCCCCGTTAATTATTTATTTTATTCTTTTTTTAATTTTAAAGTAAGGGAAGGGAACTAATGGCAGACACTATAAGGAAACATGAAACATTTGAATGTTATAAAATATATATTTATGAATATAAAGGATTGATAACTTCTTCCATGTCTTCAGTAACTCTTACAAAATAAAACTATTATAATTATTCTCTGACAAATCAATTAAAAAATATATTATTTGTCTTTTTGTAAACTTAGTCATAAGTACCAATAGATGACATCACAAAAAACG
Source organism: Polyommatus icarus (assembly GCA_937595015.1). NCBI lineage: Eukaryota > Metazoa > Arthropoda > Insecta > Lepidoptera > Lycaenidae > Polyommatus > Polyommatus icarus. The sequence continues at coordinate 6,929,110 of OW569326.1, forward strand.
AACATCACTAATAGTAGACACCAATATGAACTAATAGTAGACATAGAACTTTACATTACATTTTACATTTTTCCTATTATTTGGTCATTATTTGCCATTTTTCAAAAGATTTCATTTACTTCATCATAGTAACTACATGCATCAGAAATATTATTCACGTTGTCTCCAGATTATATTCATTATTCTTCCATGCTGAAACTATCTTTCGTTTTATTTTTCATATTTTTAAAGTGAAAACTTCTTTAGCGGCGTTGAGCACTTAATTTGTGGGATGGGTAAAAACTGTGAAACTCGCGTCAGATTCTCGTGCTGATCGAAAATCCTTGGAAAAACCGTAAGACGGTTGGAGATGGAGAGTAGTGTTTTGTGTCGAACTCGAACTCGAGCTCGAATTCGAACTTGAACACGAACTCGAATTGATTGTAAGGGTTTCGATAAATTAAAAAAATCGATTTTTTAAAAATCGATTTTCATAAAAAATGGGTTAAAAATTTAATCGATTAGAAGGGGTTCGATTAATAAAAAAAAACGATTTTTTAATAATCTATTTTCATAAAAATGGGTTAAAAATTTAATCGATTGTGAGGGTTTCGATTAGGTTAAAAATCGATTTTTTAATAATCGATTTACATAAAAATGGGTTAAAAATTTAATCGATTGTGAGGGTTTCGATTAATTAAAAAAATCGTTTTTTAAATTAATCGAAACCCTTACGATCGATTAAATTTTTATAATTGATTTTCATAAAAAATGGGTTAAAAAAATTGCACAACGTTAATAATCAAGGTTTCACTTCTGCCGGCACTCCCGGAGTGCAACCCGACTTTTTTTTCCTAGCAAATTTATTTTCAGTCTTTAGTCTCCATGCTTCTTTTGCCTCTTCTTTTTTCTTCTTTCTTTTCTCTGCTCTCCTTTTTCTTTTTTTTACTGCTAAAAAACTAAAGCAATCGATTTTTAGATCAGTACAAGGTCTAATATTAGATACCATGTCCATTTTTAGGTACAGTAGTTCTAAGTTCTTAGATTGTTAATAGAATTATATTTTCAGAGAATAGTGATGATTTTTGCAGTAGAATAAAGCACAAAATAACTTTAGTATGTATTGCAAAACTCAAAGATGAGATCCATGTCATCTATTAGGTTTTTTACATTTTCAAGAACTAATAGTAGACACCCTTTATATTGTTAGGGAAAATTGATAAAAAATCTTAAATAAACATTAATTAGTGTATACAACATGACCATTAATCCAATGAAATCAATAGAAATTACAAAAAATCAAATAAATGTATTCAAAACTTACTTGCAAAATTTCGCCTTCCTTAACCTATTTGCTAAGAAATTGCCGAGCGCGTGTTGACGCGGTCATATTATTTACGAAAACTGATCCCATTTTAAAATTTTGTTCCCGAAGGCGTCTCTAATATATTTTTTCAATTCAACAGATAGCTTGAGAAGCTTATAAAATTAACAGTGGTGAGAAATAATTAGAATAATTCTTATTTTTATGGTATTTTTGTCATAAGTGTCATCTATTAGTTCAGTGTCTACCATTAGGTACTTTCCCGTATATATACAGCTGGGTATTTTGTGAACATTTCAGGTGCGTACCTGTTGTCATCATTGATACCGAGCAAAAAATGTTTAAAATATCACGTTTTACTGTTTTTATGGTTAGTCCACAAAGAATCCTTATAGTTTCGGTCTGTCTGTCTCTTTGCGGTTTTGCTCAGAGACTATATGCCCTAAAAAGCCGTAATTTTGCATGAATGCACGTAATATTATTAATGATGCTGACAGAATGGTATAAAAAGTGTGCATCTACCCTACAAATTAATTTTTTTTCGTGTCCATCCCCAAAACATTTTTATTTCAAAAATTATTTCCAGATTTAGGGGTCCATTCGTGAAATATTATGAAGTTTTAAAGAGGGAAAAAATCCAATTCTACCAGCTAAACGGTTGCTTCTGGAAATCTGAAAAAAAATCACGGGAGTAGGAAATATACTGAATTTAAAAGGAAAACTATGACGACTAAGAAGACTTAATAAGTTATATTTAGTAATAGTCGGTCACCCTAACAAAATGTATTCGGAAAAGTATTTAAAGGAATTTTTCTTATATGTTCGTTATGTAAGGTTAGGTTAGGTTACCCAAAATCCAAAAGATAACGTACCGCTAACCCAGGCTAGGATGAGCCACTCGATGAGCGAGGGCATCGAGCCCCGGCGTGACAGCGGCACCGAGTACGACTGGCCCCAGAAGATGCCACTCGCCGCTGTCTCGATGCGCTGCGACGCCAGGATCAGCAGGACTGGAATCAGTATTTATATGTAGTACGTTAGGTACAGCATAGTGTGCACACAAAACACCACTAAAAATGGCTTTTCTTAGTTAGCTTTTAAAAGTATATGTTACGCTCAAAGACCGAAAACGCTCAGTGAGCGAAAAAATGGCTCACAACGCGTTGTGGTTATAGTGAAATTGCCACGACGCGAAATTCGCGTCGTGGCCCTAATGAAAACGGCCACGACGCGTTCAGGTAATCACAGAAATACCACAAAGCGAAATTCGTGTCGTGGCTGACGTGCTATTCGACCACAACGCGTTGTGGTATCGAGAAAAGCCATGACGCGTTCTGAGCATTTAAAACAGCCACGACGCGAATTCGTGTTGTGGCCCTTAAGACCTCTATATCCGCCAATGACCTTGATCATTGTCTGTCAGTGCGAATATCGACGTGTATTGCAGTAGATATTTTTTATATATTCTTTTGATAAATAATGAAGGAGTAAAGTGGTTTCATTCAACGATTTGGAGGTGATTTGGTTTTTTATTTATTTATTATGTGATACCGATAGAAACCTAGTGGAAACGGCCACGACGCGTTCTGGTAATCACAGAATACCCAAGTGTGTGCACAATACACCAGAGTGCTCTTGTATATTGCGCACACACTTGGGCGCTATAAAATTACTCTTGCGTAACTGGCCTTGTTTCAGAACGCGTCGTGGTCGTTTTTATTAGGGCCACAACACGGATTCGCGTCGTGGCTGTCTTTAGATGCTCAGAACGCGTCATGGCTTTCTCGATTACCACAACGCGTTGTGGTCGAATAGCACGTCAGCCACGACACGAATTTCGCTTTGTGGTATTTCTGTGATTACCAGAACGCGTAACGAGTAAGTACCAGAAACGACCACGACGCGAAATTCGCGTCGTGGTCGTTTCACTATAACCACAACGCGTTGTGAGCCATTTTTTCGCTCAATGAGCGTTTTCGGTCTTTGAGCGTAACATATACACTAACTGAGAAAACAATTTGTTGAAATTGATTTAAAACATTTACTTACAAAGGAACATAAAGTAGCTGGCGGAGTGGCACAGGAACTTGATGAAGGGTTTGCGCAGCGTGCGGCCGGCGGCGGAGTGCGGCGCCGCGATGTACGCCAGCGAGTACAGCGGGAACATGGCGCCGATGCGCGCCATCTCCGCCGCCTGCAGCAGCATGTTCTTGCGCCGGAACCCCGGCACCGACTCGTACCAGATCGACGCCAGCAGCTGCTGCACGTTCGGATGCGCCACGAACTGGAACGACCGGGGAATGCTATGAAGCAAACTCAACATCGCAACGGGAAGCGTTTAAGCGTACAGCGGACGATTCCCGCGTACCTTCTTCTGCCTCAATTTGATGGCGAGCTTGAGGCGCGACAGCCGCATCAGCTCCGGCGCGCCCGGCTCGGCCAGCGGCGCCTGCGGCGAGCCCTTCTCGTAGTTGAGGAGCACCTGCAGCTCGTTGGAGGTGCGCGTGTGGTCGAGCAGCGCCGTGGCGAACTCCTGGCACTGCACGCGTAGCTCCTGGTACTCGGTCTTGAACTCGTGCTCGAGCGCCGACAGCCGGCGCAGCTCCCACGACAGCTCGAAGGCGGACAGGATGGGGTCCTTGGAGGAGAGCGCGATGAGGGAGGGCGAGGCGAGCGCGCGGTAGGCGTTGATGCGCGAGCGGGAGTGGCGCAGCGAGTCCTCGTGGCGGGAGCGCACGCAGTCGTCGCAGCCGCAGCGGACGTCGTGCGGGACCGGCATGCTCGCGCCGCGGTCCAGCAGCAGCTTGATGATCTCGTAGCTGTCGCGGTGCGCCGCCAGGATCAGCGGGGTGATGTCCGACGTGAACGTTGCCGTCTCCGGCGGCAGCGCCTCCCAGCTCTGAAAATTATTGCATCATTTTTTAATATGGCATATTTTTTTATATCTAGGAACACTAAAATATACAGTGAAACCTGGTTCAGCGGGACCTGGCCAAATGAAAAACCTCTGTTATTGATAGTTACAATGAAGTCCCGGCACAATTTCATTAAATTACCTCTGTTAATGGAATTTTTGAACCTGCTGCCCTAGCACGGGGATTGTCGATCTCGAAGACATAGATAAAGACACGAAATAACTATAGTTTCTTAGATAATAGTTCCTGTTTTAAAGAAAATAAGGTCGCAGATTCATCGACAACAGAAATCATTTTTAATGCATTTTTAATGTAAGTTTTACGAGCAACTTTTACGACCTATTGTTTTTTGAGCTCGGATTTTATAAAATGTTACAAAATTTGTCTAGCACTTTGGCGATGTAGATTTATTAAGGGTGGAATTATCAATTTTCCCACGCTATACAATGGGTAATAAAAACTTCACAAAATGCACTTAAAAATAAAATAACATTGACAATGAATCTACGACCTTATTTATTTTAGACGTAGAATCTTTTATCAAAAAAACTATAGTTATATTTTGTCTACGAAGATCGGAAATAAATTTCAATCCCCGTGCTAGCGCAGCTGGTCAAATGAGATTAGAATTCTAAGACTTTTCGATATTTAACTCTATAATTGAGACTCTGTAGCTCATTTACCTGTATAATTGAGACAAGATAGGTGTAACAAGTTTTGACATGTTTGTTTACATACATTTCGCGTCGTCTATTGTGCTATGCTATGTCAGTACTATAATACCTTTTTTTGATAATAAGGGATAAAAGTATAAAAATGTCCAAATGTATATATTAAACGTTATAAGTATCTGAAAATTTTAAAATTTTATTAGATTATGATTGTGGAAAGTGGCGTAATGAACCATGTAGCGGGAATCACCAGTACCAAAGTCAACCCTGTGTAGAATAATTATTAAAAACAACGAGGATATTCGGTCTCAGCGTTAGGAAAGAAAATCAATACTCAAAATAATAAAAGCTTTTAAAATTGAATAACGGATTAACGGCACATATTGCGGCACGGCACGGCAAAGGCACTCTGTGAGTGCCGGCCTCTGTAAATGAGACACCCATAATTTTAAACCTGCTTATTGGATGACTGGATTATTGGGAGCCCTCAATAAATGGTACAAAAGTCTTGGTCCCTTGAGATCTCAATTAACCAGGTTTCACTGTACTAATAAGCACATTGAATGAACACAGCGAATGAATAAAACACATGTATGTACAATGTAAATGTACGTACCAGTCTTTGCCTTCAGCGAGTTTTATATTGACCATAGTTAGCAGTAGTTATTTGTACTCATTATACCTACATATTAATAATATAAATTGTATTATTAATTATGCCAAAGCCATTTATAATTCCAAAATATCAAACGTGAACTGACGCTATTCAAGATTCGACATGCAAGTAGCATACTGCATACAAGTATATCTGACGGTCATCATTCGTTTATCTCCTAAAGTCTAAACTAATAGGGTTATGTAATATATTAAGATGAAACTGTATTTTATGTTACATTTATTATTAAAATATTGTAATATAATATACTAGCTAAAAGCCGAACTTTGTGAGGGCTCGCGTCGTCACTCGTCACTCGTCACACCTTGACTACTACATAACTAGAGATGTGCCGATCGTGTTATTACTTGGCGTACCTATGTTATTTTGTTTTTGTTTTTATGATAGAGATAAACCACGATAACATGGGGCGCCCCTTTAAATTACTGTTTCAATGTGTATAGTCACATGACACATCCTTATGAAAGAGTTTGTATGTAGTAAGTATTATGTACTCGTATTCAACCAATCAACCAGTACTCGTAATAGTTGGGGACGGGAAGAGGGGATTTCGGGATTAACTCGAGCGTGTCAGATTAAGCTTGTATAGGCTTCCGACATGTGTCTAGTTATCATGTTATAGAAATCAGATTTCTCACGTGGTGGGTTAAATTTTTTTTTAAATATTGAAATGTCATCAGATCTGTCAGATTAAAATAGGGGATGTTTAGTATACCCCAAAGAAGCTTCCATATAATTCACTGACGATCCAAAGGTCAGGTAAGCCTGTAGGGACATTTTAAAATATAAAAAAATAAAAAATCATATTTTCCTAACTAAGCTTCGCAGATATTTTATTTTGCACTAAACTAAATGATTTAGTTCTTATTGTCTTAAATATATTTATAATTTACCTAAATAAGTAATTTTCTTTTTCAAAACTTTAAAATGGCTGCAGTTTCTGAACCCACCACCTAAATAAAAACACTCTCATTATTTTTTTATCAGTTTTACCTAATGTTAAAAAACCTACTAGGTATCCATGACGCTCGAGTGACTACACAAATAGCACCTTTCCCTCCTCTACTATAATATTTCACTTAATGTCACATAATATTACCAAGATTTGTTGGTCAACTAATCACTACTAAACTACTAGCCGACCGCGCAAGACAACGCACTTCAAACGTTTTGCATTTTGGAGGGGCGCGCCATGTTATCGTAGTTTATCTCTACAGTAAATTGTTTTAAAAAAATATTTCATATCCCACCAAAAACATAAATGTAAAAATGCTGAGCCAAGTTCCATACAAACATGTATGGAATGTAAATTGATTTATTTGACGAAGCTCACGAGAAGTAACTTTATTACCTTAGATACGTACTTCCTGCCTCGGAGGAAGTTATGGAACAAAATATATTAACGCAGTTCAAGGAGAAGACCTAAAACAAACGAAATTGCGAAACTTTTCCCGAAGTTTGCTCATTCTTTTGTTTTACTTTTACTGGTCACGTGCAGCGTGCGGATGTGGGCTGTACTCACGTGCAGCGTGCGGACGTGGGGTGTACTCACGTGCAGCTCGCCGGGCTTGCGCGTCCGCTCCTCGTGGTCGAGCAGCGCCTCGACGGCCTCGACGAACTCCTCGGAGATGGCGTGCAGCAGCGCGTCGCGCGTCTCCACGCCGAACTCCACCAGCAGCTCGACCATCTCGAGGTTCTCGTTGTCGATGGCCATGAGCAGCGCGCTGCGGCCCAGCGGGTCCACGCAGTCGACGTTGATGTGTCGCTGGTCGCGCGCCCGCTGCAGCACGCGCCGGGTGCCCGCCACGTCGCCGCGCTCCACGCCCAGCAGGTACTTCTTCTCCTCCAGCGAGAGCACGGCCATCTCCTGGTGCGGCCGCACCACGTTCTCCTCCTCCGTCATGCCGTGGATGCTGTGCCGCTGTAACCACACACGGTTAACGCCCGCGCCGACACCCGTCTCGGCAGGCGAGTTGTTAGTTATTGCTGAGTGTTGCTGAGTGAGATGTTAATTGTGTTTCTGGTGTGACGGTCGATTACTACGGATCGATAATTATGTTAGAGTGCGATATGCGATGAACGCCTCAGAGTAGGGACTCACTGTTCTTGAGGCGACACGACGTGTTACAACTTACAATGAAATTCATGTTAGAACTTTAAAGATATTTAGGTCACAATAAGTTTATGCAAATGTAACATAATAGCCGAGGTGGAGACGCTCCATGAGAGTTGGGCTTAGCGGCATGTAGCGCTTCGTAGCGATCTGTAGCGGTTTGAAGTCATCTGTTATAGTGGTTCGTAGCGGTCAGTAGCAGTAATAATGGTCATGTTATTGACAAAAAGGTAAGCTCAAAGGTAAAATAACAGTAAATGTGCTGTAATTTACAGCCGGCGGGCATGGTGACACGACGCGTAAAATATTATTGTGTTACACATAATATGATGCTAATAATATCGTATTTAAACAAATAATGTTGTATTACTGCGAACTTAACAAAGTGAAATAACTTAATAATAAATCATTTTCATTTGTGTACTTATTAAAAATTATAGACATTTTTCATTATCTATACTTATAAAATTACATGTCCTGACTGACTGACTGATTCATCATCGCTGAGCAAAAACTGTTAAAGTTACAGCCACGAAATTTGGTGAGTAGGGTTGTTTTATTAGGTAGACACCCACTAAGGAAGGAATTTTGAAAATTTTAGCCCCAAGGGGGTGAAATTGGGGTTGAAAGTATGAATGAAAGTCCGTTATTTCTTTAGTTAGAAACCAACATGAAACTTTCTTTTTGGGCTAATAATTAAAATTATTGGATACGTGTTTAAACGTTTCTGGAAATTCTACCCCCAAGGGGGTAAAATAGGGGTTGACAGTTATTATACTATGCTAACGCGGATGAAGTCACGGGCAACAGCTAGTTACATATATATTAAGTAATGCAATAAGCAACTAGTGCGTTTTGTGAGTAGGTAATGTAGTTTATGATGTTTAGTTATTTTAGGCATGCTGCAAGTTTTCCGAATAAAATAAAATAAATAAATAAATATCATCATAATATGATAGGTTCAAATAGCATAATTAATACGAGGGCGGTTTGAAAAGTTATCGGCCTTACATATTACCTCTGCGTGTCTTACAAGCGTATAACTTATACATGTATAGGGCCATTATTAACTAGATTAAAACCCACACCTTTTGTAAATTGCTTCATAAGAAAAAAATTTGAACAACGATTGAAAAATTTAAAAATGTATGCAAAGATGCCTTTGCATACATTTTTTGCAGACTTTTCTAATAAAATTTAATTGTGAACATGGAATTAGTCTTCCTCATTTTTAACAAGTTTTGTATATATCTTTAATACATATATTATGTGCATTGTGCAATGATTAAAAAAATACACATTACAGTTAAAATAGAAAATATAGTTCTTTAACCCATCAGTCGTGGCAAAACGAGACAAAACGAGACAGACAGTCTCCCTCAGTTGCTAAAAATCGTACATTTTGAAAGAAAACGCCTAAAATTAAAAAAAAAAAGTTCTTATCTAGGAATAAATAAATTGATAAAAGAAAGGAGTATAAACAAGCTTTTAGCATTACTTTTGTTTAATAATATCAGAATAATAAAAATATATGTCTGAAAAACCCGTGCCGCGTTTTCCGACAAAATTCGAAGTATCGCAGGCAGCTCGAAAATTAAATTGATTTTTTGAAAATATTTTGTACTAAAGAGATTAAAATTGTACTTATTTTATAAAATGAATTTATTAATTAGTTTAATTTTATTAACATCATGCTAAATAATTGCCTAAAAAATGGAGCTACTGAGAAATCTTGTTGAAAAAGTGGGTGTATTAAGGCCACTATTTTTTATTAAGGAATAAATTCTACTAAATTACTCTCATATTCTTAAATAACACTACATTTTAAACGGGAAATAGTAATTTATTAGGTCTTTACCATAAAAAAATGTGCAGTAGGGCCCATCGAATACGATGATCGGATTCGATGGGGCCTACTGCACATTTTTTTACATTTTTCACATTACAACTAATGTTGTAATGTTAGTTGTAATGCGAATATGTAGGTAAATGACGTAGTCGATCTCGGTGATCATTTTGTAACTTTTTTTTAATCAGCTTTTTAGTCATTAAAATTTATTGTAATTTGAATTTTTAGAGCCATATCTTCTAGTTAAGACTGAATTTAAAATTGAAATAATTATCTTAAATCATTTCATTGTAAAAATTCTCAAAGCCGAGAACTTCTCAAACAGCCCTAGTATACATACACAGTTTTATAGTAAGTACTGAATACTATTAAGTTTATTTATTGAATACTATTAGCTTAAATTAAGTAATGCTGCCTAAACTGCGAGGCACTCTTTTCACTATAACGACGACAAACTGAAATGTAACTAATCATTACCGTAACTTTATACATATTATTATCATCATTCATGATATTTACGATCCCTTCGTTAGTAATTCGGAACTTAATTTTTTGTCGATCTTTACGCGAAGTAAAGATCGACAAAAAATTAAGTTCTGGGTCGGCTGCTTTTATTCGCGAGGGAAGCGTTTCGATCATTAGTTCGAGTTGCTGGTAACTGTGTCAATGGTTCACCATAATATAAATACATAGGTACCTTACTACCGCCCTCCGGCCTCCGCGGTTTAGTGTGTAAGTTCTTTAATATTATAGAATGTGTATGCTCCTTTGTTATTTCTTACAAAGCGTTATCCATACTTTAGTAAGTATAATATAAAATACTAGCGACCTGCCCCGGCGTCGCACGGTTATAAAATATATAGCCACTGAAAAAATGATTAAAATCGATAGCCTATCCTTCACGTGGTCTACTTCTTATCTGAGCTAAATACCATGAAAATTGCTCCGGTAATTCGCGAGATAAGTCCTGTCAAATAATTTCCCCCGTTTTTCCCACATTCTCCTATTAGTCTTCCTCAATAAATGGGCTATCGAACACTGAAAGAATTTTTTAAATCGGACCAGTAGTTCCTGAGATTAGCGCGTTCAAGTTAGGGCTTTCAAATAATTTTCCCCGTTTTTTTCAACATTTTCCTCTATTTCTCGCTCCTATTAGTCTTATGGCCTGTTTCACCGCTTCCTGATAAGGTGCCCGATAGGGTTATTTGACAGATTTTCCATACTCCATCTGTCAAATCAAGTGGTGGATAGCCTTATCAGGAACCGGTGAAACAGGCCCTTAGCGTGATAAAATATAGCTTATAGCCTTCCTCGATAAATGGGCTATCTAACACTGAAAGAATCATCAAAATCCGTTGCGTAGTTTTAAAGATTAAAGGAAACAAAGGGACATGAGGGAAAAAAGCGACTTTGTTTTATAATAATATATGTATAGATATAGAATTAGCATATTATAAAGGCGAAAGTGTGTCTGTCTGTCTGTGACCTTTTCATGCCCAAACCACTGACCCGATTTTGCTGAAATTTGGTATAGGGATACTTGAGTCCCAGGATAAGACATAGGATAATTTTTCTCCCGGAAAAATGTACGGTTCCCGCACGATAAACGAATTTTCGCGCAATGTATGTACGTACTTATTGCGCAGATACGTTATTTTCAACATTATAACATTATGTATTTTTGGATTCATTAATAAATCTAGGTCTTGACTTAACCAGTCGTTTCCATCTACCCAAACCTATATCTCAAAGTGGCTCATGGCTGCTCGTCACCACACTCACACCTCATGGCGACCCTACCAGGATTGTGCCGTGCGGACGGAAGCCATGGAAGACATGTAATAGACCCTCGTGTCTCCGTCCTGCGCGGTAGTAGGAATACGGTCGGGTTTTAGTGGGTACAGCTGCGGCCACTTACCATCTCTTCGGCCGTAGCAAGTCCCACATATCCCGGTGGTCTTTCCCCAATGCTGCCGGGGATGCGTAATAGCATTTCCCGACCCAAAAAAAAAGGATTGTGCCGTGCTTTAGTTATGTACAGTTCAACAGCACTTCTGAATCAACTTCATTAAATGCGGTGACATTATAATAACCATAAGTCTCTGTCCATCCGCGATGTATATTTGGCTGTTCTATGTTTTCTATGTTTCTATACCAAATTTTAACCGACTTTCAAAAAGGAGGAGGCTATAATAATTATGTTCGTCTATTTATATCTTTATTTACTTTTTAGTATTGATTCAGAAGCTTTTGAACTTATTCAATGCAAACAAACACTTCCATTTTTTTATATCTTAATGCTGTAAATATGGTTTTATATTTATCTGTACTACGTGTTACGCTGTTATTTGTTAAGCATGTGTGTATCATCCCACAAAAAAACGTATTGACTTTTTAAATATGCTGAAGTTCTTCAGATAATTTAGAACAAGATAGTATAAATTTATAATTCAACAAAAAATGTTGTGGTTGGGTTAGTAGTTAGTACACAAATGCTAAGCAGTTGTCGGAACTCGGAGAGTCGATTTATAATCGACTCTCCGACAGCTGAAGCGGTCGTGTTACGTGTGCAACGGCCAACGGCACGATAGTCGGTAACGTTTAGTGGTGAGTTCGAGCTAAATAGAATGCAGCAATCAAAAGTTTAATCGAGAGCTAAGTGCGAGTCGTGTTTATATCGACGCGCGGTATTTGGAGAGGAAACGGTGGTGTATGCGTTATATCGGAAGTATTTTTAGCACTTCGTTAGTACCTCAGTCCAATACCTGCGACCGCGGCGCGCTCCCGAGCGCACGGCCACTGTTATCAACGCGCAACGGTACGGATGCAATGGCTCCCGGATCGATTGGCCTCGGGCCTCGCTGCTAGTTTCACAGAATTCGGGGTACGATGCGGGCAGCCTCGGCCTCGGGGACCGCGGGCCTAACGACCGCCGACCGCCGGCGGAGGTAGATTCGAGGGTGGTCAGTGTTCATCGAATGTACCCCAACACCACGACGGTCGACGGTGCGGCGGGGCCGCCGACCGCGCTATCGGCGCGATCGGCCGATAACGTCGGTCAGTGTCGGCGGAACTGGGTCAGCCGTAATGATCTACCGTCGTTCGGCCGCCCGAGTCGCCGGCGGTGGGCCGATACACTCATTATGCAAATGGGGCGCCGAGGACGGGCGGGCCACCTCGCCCGCCGAACCCGACGACCCGCTCCGACCGGAGGTGTATGTCGCTCTGGTGTGGTAGTGTGATAGTGATGTTCAGTGATACGTTCGGGGCGAGGGGTGCGACGGTACCTTGACCTTGTTGTCCAGCGGGCGCGGCTCGGGCGCCAGCAGCGCGCCCAGCTCCACGCGGCAGGTGTCGCGGTCGCGCCGCTCGCCGCCCGCCGACATCTCGGAGCCGCCGCTGTCTGCGCACACACACTGTCAGTTCCCGCCCGCGCCGCCGGCGGCCGCGGGGGCGCGGGCGGGGGATACTTACCGCCGTCGCGCGCGCCATCCCTCGCTCGCTCCGTGAACTGCAACAGACGAAGTCGTGTTAGGAGTTAGGAGCTGGCATCGGAGCGACGGAGGGCGGCCGTAGGGGGGCGCCACTCACCTGCACGCGGCGGACGCGGCGCGCGGCGATCTGCCGCGAGTGTCGCCGGAGCGCCTCCAGCGTGCCGAGCCCGGCTCCGGCCCGACGTCGTCGGTCGTCTCCCGGTGCAGGCGCGAGTCGCGACCCGCGATATAAAACGCGATTTTATTTTTAGCGCCGCGTCGAAGGATGACGGATCGTCGTCGTCGCCTCCCCCGGCGAGCTTATGGCAGTAATATAAACAATACGCCGCGCACCGACGGATCGAAATAAATAATCGGTGGAGCCGTTTCGCTTCCGGGCTGGATGATATTTCGTATGAGAAGATCGAGTCGACGAGTGCGATGCTGGTCGGCAGCGGGAGACACTTCAATTGATAGCGGAAGACTGGAACTGATTTGGATAAATTTCATTGGGAACTATTAGTACTATCGGAAGGTCGACACGAGTGCGATGATCCTTGTTTTCTTATGGGAGGCACTAGGGCGGGCGGCGCGGGCGCCGGGAGCACGGGCGAGTGTTTACGAGGCGCAGGACGCCGGGCGGCGTGCTCCGCTCGCGGCTCGCTACACCACTGGAGAGTACGGCGGCGCCGGCACGAGCACCCGCCGCTAACGACGCGAGCGGGCGCGGAGGCGGTGGTGGCGGGCTGCGAGCCCTGGAGCTGGAGTGCGGGCGTCTAACCCGCTGCACGGGGAGCCACGTCAGGCGGTAGCGGGGTGGCGGCGACTCGTCGGCGACCGCGCGCGCCGTGCACTGCCGCGCCGCCCGCCGCCGCCCGCCCGCTCGGCCCGCCCGCCCTGCGGAGATGCCCGCGCTTGCACGTAAGTTTCCCTATGCATCACAAAATAATCGCGTTAATACAATTTGAGAGTACCTTAAAACTTTTGCCGTAAACGGCGTACTTTATCCGAGTAGCCGTTAGTTTGCAGCCGTTGCACGTTGGCGAGATGCTAATATTCAGTAAATTCATTCTGCAGTAAAGCCTCAAAACGTATATACCATAGTAGTGTAGTCACCATATAAAATTAAAGTACCTCCTACGTAATATTAATAGAGAAATCGATTTACAATTACAGGCGCATGGCGAATCTGGCGTAATCTACTCAGTTATGTCGATGCCATTAATTTACGCAACCAAATTAATGTAGGCTTTCATCTGCCTTGGAATCAATTTCTCTGATAGTACATAAAATCTACGTACTGGCTCATTACTTGGTATCATAGCTTTACAACCAAAATAATATAATTACACGCACGCAATAATACATATATTAATGACCTATATTGAGTCATCTCTAGGTCTTTAGATATTTCCGCAACTTTTTGCAAATCGTTTCGACGGCCACAGTTTTGCTCAGCAGCACCTCCATCGTGGTTATCGCAGACACAATAGATTTTCAATTGTTATACTTATGCGGCAGCCGACTCCCGCTTGGGGATTAAAAGGTAAATTAAAACGTGAGTGAGATATAGCTACTTTCCCTAATCTCGTCTGCTTTTACACAAACAAAGGTCAAAATCGTTCATCAAATTCGAAGGACAGCCAGATTCTTCAGAATTAAAACAATTTCCTGTTTTCAGCGATAGTTGTAAAAAATAAAATCTACAATCCTGCGGGGAAATTCAATGGGGTTGGCAACACCGCGCGGCCGCCCGCCCGCCGTAGGGCCGCACTCCTGACACACATCATTGTCGATTTTTATGTCGATACCATAACAATTTGTAGCCCGATGTCCCACATTATTCGAAACTCCTCGAGTCTGCCCTCCTCCCGAGACGCTGGCACCTCACACGCACCTCGTTAGCCCTACCAGTGTTTAATGTCACTATTCACAATCGAACACACACAAATATACTCTTCGTAAGCGCCTTGCGTTGGCATGACAATGAAGATTAGTTATATAATTTTAGACAAACATTAAAAACATTTTAAGTATCTATCAATGTAGGTAATTCATTTTAAGTGATCTCTTTTATTGTTCAATTTCAATCTTTATATTCGGCTAATTCAGTTATTACGGATGCATTAATTTGATGAATCATATTGTACAATGTCGACAGTAACCGCGGCGCATGTTAGCCCATCACTTTAATGTGTACCAGCTGGCTCCGGCGTCGTAATAACGAGTTTACTGTTTTTTTTACTTGATTTTTTACGATGCAAAGGTTCAAACTTGATTGCGAAGCCGTTTATAAAGTTTTGCAACGGGCATAGCAGTAACAAACGACGGACGTATTTGTAAGGTTTCGATTTGAACAACAATAATTATATTTTGATGACGTTCGCTTAAGTTACGTAGCTTTTAATAATTGTTCATGCTAATCCTCTTGTTGGGAAAAGGAAACATTAAATTCTTGCGAATATGAAACACATTTTCTGTGGAAATTGCTCAGTGCTAAATGTGTAATGTGATCATAATGGGCCAATTCTCGTAATGGATTCATACTCTAGCATTCCTATCATAATAGTATTGTGCGTACGAGTGAGACGAATATAGTTTTGAGATTGTAACCCAACTGTAAATTAAAAAAAAACGATTTTAACCAATAGAAAGAAAACTTAAACATCCTTAGTGGCCAAAAGGAATAATAATAATTTTAGCAGTTTATACTAATGTTTATTGATAACAATATTTACACATAGACTACTACGAATCAGTTGAATATAACTTATATTTTACTAACCTAGACTCGGTCAATATAGACTTCAATTATTTTGGCAGTCGGATTATAGGCACTAGCGACTTGACTTCACACGAGTAGAAAACATTTATAATAATCAGTATTTTCTTAGTAGAAAATACACAGTATTATACATTTAAATAAACCTTCCTCTTGAAACACTCTCATTATTAAAACCGCATCAAAATACATTACGACTTACGTAATTTGAGAGATCTAAGCTTATAAGGGACATTCTCGTACAATGGAAAGGGATTTTGTTTTGTACTACGTAAGTTTCTTACGTCAATGGTAATAATTATTAAGCTCTCTTGTTGTCTCACTCAGTGACAACAAGAGTTAATTTTAATGATTAATCTAATGATGATTTAAATTGAATTAATCTAGTGATGATTTTGAATACTTAACTTTAATGATTAATCTAATGATGATTAGCTATGTCCACATTATGCGGTTTCATCTTCAATTTTCGTCATCTTCTTTTTATTCAACTTTCGTTTGGCATATTCAATAATTGAATGCGTCAAAATCCACACGCGTTAAAAGAAAAGTGTCATAGCGAGCGCTACGATTTCAACGCGCGTCACGGGCATGCCTCACGTTCGCTGTTGACTGCGCTATAACGCATGCCATTGATGAACAAAAAAGGCCCAGTGTGGACCATCCTTTCTCCATAGACTTTCTGATAATTGTTTATTAAATTAATGTTAAGCATTAATTAGACGTCGTCTCTCATTGCTACAGTTAGAAAATTGGCTACAAAACGATATTGACATTTGTACGTGGAGCATTGGTCGTGATACACAGCAAAAGCAAAGCGTGCATTGTCTTGTCCTGTATAAAAAATTGTTTGAGGGCTCTCAGGAAGGGACCACTTTACGCACGTTGAGGGCCCCGTGGCCCGGAGTACGGCAGTTACGGCGGTAGCTACGCTCCTGGTACACAGACACAGTACACTTGCAGTACACAGACTGATCTGCGCGAAGCGTTCGTTGTTTTATCGCCCATAAACCGTAATGCACAGAACGCCGGCCCCGCGACTGATGACCTGACGTTACATTTATCTTCCGTACACCGAGATCGTCTTATCCGACTACGAAGACAAGAGCCTAATGGTTTTAGCTGAGAGTTTTGAGAGAGAGAGATAGAGTTAGAGTCACTTTTCTAGTTGTATAATATTTTATAGCATCCTATAGTAGTTTTGAAACGTTTGGAGTAAAGATTTTATATAGAGTCAACAAGGAACCCTTATAGTTTCGGTCTTTCCGTCCGTCTGTCTGTCCGTCTGTCCGTTTGTCCGTCCGTCGGTCTGTCTGTCCGCGGTTTTGCTCAGAGACTATAAGTCCTACAAACTCCTACAAAGCTGTAATTCGCCATGAATTTATCGGCATCATTATGCCGATAAAATAGTACATAAAATCTTAAAAAATATTTTTTATGGTACCTCCCTTACACATGAAACGGGGATGTTTTTTTTTTTCGCGTCTACCCCACCGTGTGGGGTATCGTTGGATAGGTTTTTAAAAAATATTACGAGTATTCTTAGATCATTTTCCGATTTAGGGAAGAACGATTTTTTCCACTGCTCGGGGTTGGGATAGATAAACAAGAGATAAAAGATTAATCCTGTATTGCATAGATCTAACTATTACTAAAATGGGATATGAGATCGAGTCACGCGTTCTGTATGAGATATCGTCGTGAACTAAACTCAATACATTAATCGAAAGTTAATATAATACAAAGGTGCAGAGTTGCATTATTACCTAAGTTGCATCTAGGTAATAAGGCAACACACGCTGAACGGCGTTGACCTGTACATGCTCCCGGGGGAGAAAAAAGGGGTTAGTAGAGGTCTAAGATAATGAAAGATGAGGTTACAAGATGATAAACAATTTTGCTTATAACTAATTAATAAACTAGGGTTAGTGTAACAAGTTGTACAAAGTAGTGGGATTTAAAATTAAACATAACTAGTTGAATTAAGGTCTCTAAGTGAAAAGACACAAAGATCGGGGACGAAGCCCTGTCCTGCTTATGTAAGCACTCACTAGATTTAACTTTAGGATCATTAATTGTCACAGATTTGCCCTTAACACTAAGATCACTCACACTAACACTTTTTATTTTAGCTAAAGATTGCCCATTTTCCCTAATCACACAACACTCACTTAACTCAGTTCCTTCGGGGGGCGTAGAGGAAGTCGCTCTAGCCGGCTGCGCCTCAAGAGGTATCGAAGACTCCCGAAGCGAAGCCTCTGCCGCCGTCTCCAGTACAGCACTACAGCAGCAAATACGGATCACTCTTCTTTAGAGCGTCAATACTTTTCTCAACAGAGTCAAACTGTCCTAAGATTTTAGAGTTATCATTGGGATCAATCTCAGCGGGTAAATCAGTAGGTACCTAATATATATACAACGTAGCCTATAACTCCGTCTATTAAGTCTCGGCGCCGGTACTTCTGCGCGTTTCCAATTACAAATGATTCATTCATCGTAATAGTATTATTATAATGTTTTAATTCTTCGACCTCGTGCCCGAGTTGCAATGTGATATCTTCGCACGGTGTCTTAAGCTTTATTTCTAAACGTATTGTCTCGAGGTAATTAATATCTTTTTGAAGTGCCGACATGTAAGGTACATTTATAGGGGTAAATATCGTAATAGACAATTAGTTGCCAACAGAAGGGTTTTTCTATTTTAGTTTATATGACACGGAAAGCGATCTCAGAACCCGTTGGTACTTAGTACAAAAAATCTACAATGATATTTGGACTCAGTGGAAAAATGAATATCTCACGCAGCTGTCTACCAGAGCAAAATGGAGAAAATCTCAAAAGAATCTTAACCTCAATGATATCGTCATCATAAAAGATGAAAATCTCCCTCCCGGAAAATGGGCTCTAGGTCGAGTAGTAGAGCTTGATCCCGGAACAGACGGCCTAGTCAGAGTCGTTACCCTGAAAACTAAGAACGGTTTACTAAAACGACCCATTGTCAAGCTCGCATTATTGCCAGTGAATGAAACCTCTAATCCTGGCTCATGAAATTCTGGAAAAAGGACATACCAGGGGACTGTGTTTAGAGGTGTTTAACATTAATTTTCTCGAAAACAATAATATTAAATTACCTAATAAGTAATGGTTCACCAAGAATGCATCATTTATGGCCATATTAATCCTAAAAGAAGTAGATATTAGACAGCGATTTCCCATAATATACTGTCCAGCGAGATTAACCAAATGTCAAATTCATTTTTATTTAGTTAATAGATAATAGGTATAGATTATATTATACTAGCTGATCCAGCAACGTCGTACTGCTATTTAAATTATTTCTCGTCAATATAAAATCAAGCTGTATCGTAATTCGTAAGTATCAATATATCAATATAATATGTTAAAAAGTGGATAAAAAACAGCTATTCTCAGGCCTAACGAATGTTGTGTATATAAAATTTCATTAAAATCGAATGAGTCGTTTTGGAGGAGTTCGCGCTCAAATACTGTGTCACGAGAATTTTATATATTAAAGATGTACTTAGATCAAAATGAAATTGAATCGGATCATAATAAACTTGATACTGAACTTAATAAGAAATCGATGAGTCAGGCTCTACGTACAGTATATTATTAATTATTATATACACCTGGTACGGGCGTTATAGCTTAGCTAACGTCACTTTTGTACCCTATTACCAAGTAACAGGGTCGGTAAGTGGTAAACTGGATAGAACTGGAACCATACATAGTGTGTACCGTGAACATTTGCCAATATTTAATTAATTAACCTGTAAGTGAATTGGTCGAATATTCCCGGCGGCCGCTAGTGACCCCGACCAAGCCTAAATATACTATAATTATTATTTAATAATATTAATGTTTAATACAAACGTGAATAAAATATAGTGATTAGTGTTATACTCCAGTAAATGTTGTCCGTTACTTCGCTCGCACGAATATTCTGCAACCGCTATACAAACAACCTTTACGGGGACTGAAAGTTACGAATATTTTAAGTATTTCGCTCTATACCAAGACGTATTATCTCTATACTAAATATATTAATGTTAGTTCGACTTTAATCGTGAAAACTTAACTAACAAAGACCCAACAGTCAACACTCAACACGCATAGTATTCGTAATTATGTTAAAATTTATTCGAGTATGGATTTCTAATGACAATAAAATAAAATAAAATAAAATAAAAATTGTTTTATTTCCGAATAGATTTGTAGCAAATGCTTTCAGAATGTTGATACTACTGGTGCCTACCACCGGTTCGGGAACTATCCCGGCGAGAAGAACCGGCGTAAGAAACTCGCCGGGGTCCCACTTTTTACCAAAAAAGTGAGAAAAAAATTAATCTTTTAAAATAAAATTTACAATTGTAACTTAAAATTATACAATGTCAATATCCATACATAATTGTAAGTCATATAACATGTAGAAGTGGCCTTGCAAGCAGCCATCCTACTCCCAAGATGTGCCATCGTTTATGAAATCATTGACCTTATAATAGGCTTTGGCACACAAACGTTCTTTGACTACTTTTTTAAATTTATTAATCGAAAGATTTTGAACGTTTTTTGGGATTTTATTGTACAGGCGTATACATTACTAACTTTACTAAGTCTGATCATCGTACGTTACATACCTACAATTATTATTATACATGGTGTAACAAAAAAAGTAATAATACTTTAGGGTGTGTACGTGTTCTCTATAGAGAATTCACTGTGAAAGTACTCAGCGCTGAAAGACCAAAAATTTTTTTTCTCTTTTGTATGGGCAAGGGCCCGAGCGTCACGAGTTTCCCCATACAAAAGTGAAAAAAAATTTTGTTCTTTCAGCGCTGCTACTTTCACAGTGACCTCTCTACAGGGAACACGCACACACCCTAAAGTATTATCACTTGTTTTTGTTACACCCTGTATATAATTATATTTTAAAATATTATTAAAAAAAAGTATTTATTATGAAAAATTAACATTTTTATAATAAATGCTTACTGATTCTGTATTAATTTCTGGAATGTTGAATTGTTTTTTTCTTCCTTCAACATAAAAATATATTATAATTTGTATCTTTTGTCGGTTGAATTTTAAATAAATAATGACTTCCTTTTAAAATAAAATATAACCTGAGGCCTACTTGCGCCAGTCTGAAATAAAGTTAGCCCTCGGTTAGTTAGTTAGCCATTTGTTATCCCTCTCGATCCACGTGTTTACAAATGAGAGGGCATGATATTCTAGCAAATGGTTAACTTTAATTTGTATTGGCACAAGCGAGCCTATGTGCAAACATTACGTCGAGTGCTCACGCCAATTTACTTTTTCTAGGGGACGGAAAGTTACGGCACTTTGCGACGCCACAGAAAGCTTTTAAAGCTAAAGCTCGCAAGCTTTATATTTCTCGAACATTTCGGGGTTTAGACTTAGTTACGTAAAGTGAGATCGCTTTATTATTTTGTCCCGACTCAGGACTCTCAGTATAATTGTGGTTTGATCGAAGTAAGTAAACGTATCAGACGAGTATTACAATATCAGAGGCACAGTATTACAATATGCGATTTCCGAAGAACTGTTAACAAAGTTGCCGCTTAACCAGGCATACTATGATAAGCACTCATCGGTGCCGTTAAATCGAGACAATCGTCAAGCCAAATAGTTACGGTATTTAAAGTATTTACAGTTTACACGCCTACTTTTAATATAATGTTTTCAACCATGTACGCTATCGTAGCGATGTCTTTTTTTTAAATATAGAATGTAGTTGGGGGGTTCTAGTAAAAAGGAAAATTTGAGACCGCTCGACCAGCTGAAAGTTTGTCAATATTCCTCGCTCGGTTTTTCTGTACTAGAAATTCTTTACTTAGCAAGCCTCTGCAAATCGTATTAGTTTGACTATCGCAGTCGAGAGAGCGAGAAAAGTTTCAATTACCCGAGCCCGGCAACAACTGTGAAATTGATAGTTTCGAGTTGTAATCGAGCGTGTGTTCGCGGCGGGCGGCCCGGGGCGCCCCGGGGCAGGCCGGGATGATCCCGGGCCCCGCTCGCCGCCCGCCCGCCCGACAAATTCAATTTCAGCTCGCCCTCCGAAGCTTTTCTCATTACGTAATTTCTAATTTTTATTGTAATATTATTCGAAACGTTTCAATTTGCTTAAGCAAAATTTAAATAAAAATTTAATAATGAGAGTACTATGGATTTATATTAAATGTTTGTCTTTATCGTTAACAAAAGCTTAGCTGGAGTACATCCATACTAATATTATAAATGCGAAAGTGTGTCTGTCTGTCTGTCCGTCTGTCTGTCTATCTATCCGTCTGTCTGTCTGTAACCTCTTCACGCCAAAACCGCTGAACCGATTTTGCTGAAATTTGGTATGGGGATACTTTGAGTCCCGGGAAAGGACATAGGATACTTTTTGTCCTGGAAAAATGTACGGTTCCCGCGCGATAAATGAGTTTTGGCGCAACGGAGTTGCGGGCATCAACTAGTTGATATATACTATGCTGGAGTAAAAAAAAGGTATTAGGTGTTGTAGCGAGCTCAGAGCTCTGTCACCAGTCACCACGACACAGAGAATACGCCGTCTGTTGAGTTCCACGTCGTATGATTGTCCTCTAGCCTTTCAATCCCCGAGCGGCCGGATCTGGCCGCCACATATTATACTGCAGCAATTCCGTCTACGACCAAGCGGCCGTATGTGGCCGCGCTCTTTCATTCGATTGAGTTACGTATTTCGTCGACTTAGAGACTACTTTTGTACTTTTGTATGAAGAAGTTTGGTTAGTTACGATCTATGATAAATTTGACACATTCTGAATGCAAAATATTATACAATCTGTGGTCGACGAATATTTTTCAGTCATTAGAAAATCGTGAATTTTTTCATGTGTATTCTGACATTTCGTGTGTTTTTTGCATAAAAGTAATATACCTATCGGAATAGAGAAACAATCCCGAGCTGTCAAGCAAAATTTGATTTACATCTGTGTATGCAATTATGTTTACGTGTGCGTGTCAGTGATGTACAAACATCTTGTAATTCGACAAAATATCGATCATGGAATAATAATTGTAAGATTGTAAACATAATAAAATGGGATAAAATAAAACTGCATAGATATATAATAAAATTGTAATTTTGAAGAATAAATATACCTATAATGTGACTTTTCTTCAAAATGCTTGCTGCATAATTAAGTATGCATGAATTTTTCTTCGGAGTCCAGTTTGGATGGTTAATTATTTTAAGCCATGAATTTCTGGTATCCAGGTCAGCAGGAAATCTGAAAAATTGGCCAAGTGTGAGCCAGACTCGCGCATGAAGGGTGACCGGTTTCACCCTGGCATTTTCTAAAACCCGGCACGATACGACACGACATGTCATGACACGATTCGACACGACAGGTTTCGTCACGTCATATCAGTACACGACACGACACGATTTCACTAGACCCTAGTAATTTTCAATTCACTCTCAATGAGCCCTTTTATTTGATGCCCATCTCGCAGAAGTGCTTTCAACTATTCCCCTATCTTGGATGAGCAGCCATATTAGATGTAAAATGACATTACATCTGTGGAAATTTCAGAAGTCTATTACTGATAATATAATAATAATATCTAAAAAAAAAAGATGCATGCTTCATTCTGTCTTCAAGAGTCCTCTGATTCTCTAAACTCTGATCTAAGTACAAAAAGCCTCCCTGATTTGTCCACGATAGCCAATAATGAACGGGAAAATGAATTATTAGATGAGATTACAGGACTAAGGCTAGAAATACAAAGTGCTCATTCGGAAATTATGTCACTATCGGATGAAATAAATTGCCTGAAGAAACAAGTGACGGAACAAAAAAATCAAATTAAAATACTTAAAAATGTCTGTACAACTCCAAATACTCCTTTAAGTACTACACTGAACAAAAACAGAAACAGAACAAACTTAAAAAACTTACCTAAAAAAAGATTAGATTTAAGTTACACTGAAAGCAAGACTCCGGATAAAAGACAGAACAAAACTTTACAATTAGAAACAAACACTTCTCTGGATAATTTGAATTTAGAAAATAAAGAAAAAGTATCAGCATCTGCAATAACAATTAATGATTCTACAAATGAAGATCATAGAGAAAATACTACTGACAATAAGGAAAACCTACAGAAAAGTGATGAAAACAGCAAAATTATGATATTGGGAGGACAACAATGTGCAAATCTAGCTTCTTCATTGGTTCGATCGCGTTTAAATAGTAAATATGAAAAATGTGATATTTTCTCTTTTGTTAAGCCTTTTGCACCATGTAATGAACTGACTAAAACATTTAATAACATAAAATTGACCAGGAGAGATAAAATAATTTTGTGCATAGGTGAGAATGATTGTAACCCCTACAAAATCTTAATGGAACTTGGGTTTTTCCTCAAATACCATAGTGATACGACTGTTATTGTAACTAGTGTTCTCCATAATAGATATCTTAACGAAGCTAAACTAAATAGAATGTTGGAACTTACTTGTAAAAATTATTCTAATTGTATATTTTTAAATCTAAGAATAGAGAATTCTTTTATTAATAAAAAAGAATTCATAAATTATTATACTTATAAAATAAATATGCTTATCGACTCTATGTATTATGAAGCAAGATATCTAGTATCAGGTAATAGAGAAATGCTTTTTAATAAAAAAACGAATAAGAAAACTGAAAATAAAAAGGAACGTACTATATTATATTATTTTAAACCAATACCTAAGATAAACAATACCAATTCCACCAAAGGCAACTCCACATCAGTTAATGTTAAAAATGGTGAAATGACTCTAAACAACGAAAACAAATCTAATGATACATTTTTTCCAGTCCAATAATCTTATAAACTTAATGCATCAAAACATAGCCGGTTTATTTAACAAAAAGGAATTACTTAATATCACTTTAAGTGAACTGTCGGAAAACCGTACACCAGTAGATATTCTGTGTTTATCTGAGACTTTTGTTTGTGCTGAAGACATCTCAAATATAAATTTAATCGGATACCGAGCAGTGTCTGCCTTTTCACGGTTACGCCAAAAACGCGGAGGAGTTTGTATTTTAATTAGAAATGACTTAGAAGGTATACAATTTGATGCTGTAGATGACTTAAGCGCAGAAAAAACATTCGAATGCTGTGGTCTAAAGATACCAGAATATAAAATTATCATAATTTGCCTGTATCGAACACCTAACTCTAATATCAAACAGTTCCTCGATACTTTTGATAGACTTTTATATAAACTGCGAACATGGGACTCATTTAGCATAGTTATAGTAGGGGATCTCAACATTGACATCTTAAAAGACACAAAGAACAAAAAGGATTTTACAAATCTGCTAGAGAACTATAACTTCACAAATCATATTAATGAGCCTACAAGACTAAAATCATGTATAGACCTATGCTTGAGTAATATTAAGGATGCTAAAGGTGAGGTACAGCCGCTAGGTCTATCTGATCACGATACTGCACAGTTTCTAAAAATACCCACAAGTAAAATTAAGACAACAACAAGCTACTTTACGTTCAAAAGAGACTTTAGTACTGAGAATATAAATAAATTTAAAAATACTATAAAAAATTTATCATGGTCGCCCGTTTATGCTCTTTCAAACCTAGATGAGGCATTTAATGAATTTCATGATAATATCGTCATGTTATTTAAGCTATGCTTTCCTACAATTAAATATAAAATTAATAAAAAGGACTCTAAAATAAAATGGCTTACCAAAGGACTAAAAACATCTTGCAATACTAAAAGAAAACTACGACTCAAATATTATAAAAACAAAAGTTTAGAAAATAAAAAAAAGTTTAAAGACTATTCAAAAATATTAAGAAAATGTATTATAATGGCTCAGAAAAATAACAACAATAGGTACATAACTAACTCAAATAACAAATGTAAGGCCTCTTGGGAGACAATTAAAGGAAATAGACAAATTGCTGAATCCAAAATCATAAAAGAAATAAACTTTAAAAATACACATATAACAGATCCAGTTATGATTGCAAATATTTTTAATAATTGTCGACGCATCACAACCGACAACGTCGACGTCACATCACACGCACACATGCAGCAGGGCGTACGTAGGCCTGCGCCCGGGCCGCGGCGTGCGGCGCGCCCCCCGCGCAATCGATACTGGACCACCGCCGGTGTGCGCATGTTTTCATTCATCACCATCAATCATCATCAAGATTCAAGGCACCTTCCAGCAGACGGCTCCAGGCTCCAGCCCCAACATTGATCCTTCTCCCGGACGTGCAGTGAACCAGCAGGGACGGTTTGGATTCGAACGCAGGATAGTGCCATAAACAAATTATTCCCGGATTACAGTATTGCGAACAGGCAAGTGGCGAACTGGTCAGAGAATCTCAAGTAAGCCAATTTTCCTTACTTATTAACCATTCCAATTCTGCTGCGTCATTTGTGTCAGTGCTGTATTAAATTATCAATATCAATATATTTTTAGCTACCTATTGCTATAAACAAAGGCTACCCATTGCCGTTAAAACATTTCCACAAACATAATTTTTATCTATTGAATACCAATAAATATTTGATAGATTTACGCAAATTTCTATTCTATTCTACAAGAAATCTAATCAAGTACCACAAAAATATTTGATAGATTTTATAAGTGCAATTGTTATCCTACAATTATTTATCGAGTACCTATAAATATTCGGTAAATGTTCGAAAATTACATATTTTATTAAAGTAATTAACCAATTAATTACCCATTATTTACAATCATTTACAAGTTTACATCAAACAAACTTAAATCTATTTATTAACTATTTAGTATTTACTTACATACTACCTATATGTATTAAGTATTTACAATTTACATAATCAAATTATCCAGTTTATTAACCTAGAAAGTGCAAAAATATCATCATATTTTATTTTTTGCGCAAACGCTAAAATCGGGTATTCATACAAAAGTGTCGTACGATCGGCCGCTCGAGAGCCGGTTCTAGCAAAGTTATACAGGACGCGTCCTAAACAACGGTGCGCGCTTTTACAGTAAATTCTCGTTGTTACTATCTTCAGTTTATTTTCGTATTTCAGTGAATTTCGATCACTATGGCCGATGAACAGGCTTTAATTAAAAAAAGAGGAACCTTAAAAGGTCGATTAACGTTATTCTCTAATTATATTAATAGTTTGCCTGCTCATTTGAGTAACGAAATTAAGTTAGAAATCGAAGTACGAATGTTAAAATTGGAACCATTATTCGATAGTTACAATGAGGTTCAGGAACAAATAGAAAGTATTACTACTAATGTCGCCGAGCAGCAAAAAGAGCGCGACCTGTTTGAGGGCATATACTTTAAGACCATGGCGCTAGCTAAGTCGAAGTTAGGTGTAGTGGCGGAGCAACATAACTGTAGCTGCGATACAGATGGCACCCACAGGGCGCACGGAGCTACTGTCAAACTACCTATTATTCAGTTAGCCAAGTTCGACGGTTCTTACAATTCATGGCTGGAATTTCGAGACACATACCTATCTTTAATTCACGATAATCCCGATTTAAGTTCGATTAATAAATTCCATTATTTACGCTCGTCGTTAGAAGGCAGCGCATTATTAGTGATAAAATCAATTGAATTCTCTTCGACCAACTACGAAGTAGCTTGGAAACTTATTTGTGAGCGATTCGATAACAAAAAAATGCTTATCGCTAATCACGTCAAGTCGTTGTTTACCATTTATTCCATGCAGAGGGATACTTCATTTAATTTAAAGCGCTTGGTTGATACTTTTGTTAAGAATTTGCGATCGTTAGCTACACTCGGTGAGCCTACCGAAAAATGGGACACCTTGTTGATACACATGTTATCCAGCAAATTTGATACGCAAACTTTTGTCGAATGGGAAAAATATAAAGCTGTACATGAAAAACAAGATTTAACATTCGATGATTTAGTAAAATTCGCGAGAAGTCGATCGGAATTATTAGAAACTTTAGAAAATAATAATAAAACAAAATTTGTACAAAAACAATCAAATACGAATTTATTAACTACTTATCAAAATAACAATAATAAAAATAAAAAATGTCCCATTTGTAAGTCATCAGATCATTTTATTTACTACTGTAAAACATTTTTAAGTTTAAATAACAAAGATCGCGAAGCAAAGGCTAGTTCATTAAATTTATGTTTGAATTGTTTAAAAACAGGACATCCTACGAAAAAGTGTCAACTAAGGGCTTGCAAACATTGCAATAAAAAGCACAATAGTTTAATTTGTCCCGATATACCGAGCGGCGAGGGATCGAACCCGCGCCACCCCGGCGAAGTAGCTTTATCGTGCGGTGTTGCATCGGCCCAAGCGCTGTTATCTACGGCTCGTGTTAATGTGCGCGCTGCGACGGGGAGCAGCCGGCGTGTGCGCCTTATCCTAGACTCGGGAAGTACCGGACATTTCTGTACAAAGCGATTATGTAAACAACTCCAGTTGCCTACTAGAAATGTAACGACAACAATTAACGGGTTGAATAAAAGCGTATCTGTGGCGAGGGAATGTTGCGACGTTACTATTCAATCGCTTCATTCTAATTACAGTAAAACGATTACGTGTGTTATTATTTCAGAGATTACGAACCCTTGGCCGAGTTCTCCCATAGATAAAAACGCGATTAAAATTCCGAGTGACATAACTTTAGCAGATCCGCAGTTTTATTTACCGTCGAACATCGACATTTTAATAGGCAACGGAATATTATGGGAATTCATTGAGTCGGAACAGATTAAATTAAATAATCAAAATATTATTTTACAAAAATCAAAGCTAGGTTGGTTTTAACTGGATCAATACAACATAGTTCATCAATATATTGCAATTTTTCAGATTCTCAAATTCTTAACGATCAATTAGCTAAGTTTTGGGAATTAGATTCAATCATGACAAATAAACAATTACAGTGGTCTCCTGAGGAGATCGAATGTGAAAATTCCTTTGTACAAAATACGTCTCGCCTACCTAATGGCAGATTTTTAGTCACGATCCCATTAAAACATAGTCCAGATGTTTTAGGCGATTCATACAAAAGGGCTAAAATTAGATTTTTACAATTAGAGAAAAAATTACAAACTAATTTACAATTAAAAAATCAATATAAAAATTTTATCCAAGAATACATTCATCTGGGTCACATGAGACTATCGAAACATGTGAACAGTGACCAAATCAAATATTTTGCTCCACACCACGGTGTAGAACGCCCTACTAGTTCTACTACGTCATTAAGAGTAGTTTTCGATTGTTCTATGAAATCATCTTCCGGTTATTCATTTAACGAGTTGCAAATGGTCGGTCCGACGATACAAGATGATCTTTTTTCAATATTATTGCGCTTTCGTCAACATAATATCGTTATTACGGCTGACGTCACTAAAATGTATAGGCAGATCGAAGTTAATGAGTCACAAAGACCCCTTCAACAAATACTGTGGCGCGACGAGCCGAGCGAACCTCTGCGGGCCTACGAGCTAAATACGGTAACGTACGGCACTGCCTCGGCTCCGTTCTTAGCGATACGGTGTCTCAAACAGTTAGCCGACGAATGTACCGACCCGCTGATTCAAGAGGTCATCTCTAAAGACTTCTATGTCGATGACGTCATCACGGGCGCTAGTAACATCTCTCAGGCTCTTCACATTTATACAGGAGTGACCAAGCAACTTGCTAGTGGGTGTTTTCCGTTGCGTAAGTGGTGTTCGAACGATAAAGATGTGCTGTCACAAATTAAAAAACTTTCAAACGACAACATAACAATTGATCGCTTAGATTTATGTCCGAATGATGTTTCAAAAACATTAGGTATAAATTGGGATCATAAGTCAGACAAAATTTGTTTTAATATAAATTTAAAAACTTGTAACAAAATAACCAAAAGAAATATTTTGTCTACTATATCTCAACTTTTTGACCCACTAGGCCTGGTCACCCCTTCTATATTAGAAGCAAAAATAACCCTACAAAAATTATGGTTATGCAAGTTGTCGTGGGACGATCCAGTACCCGAAGCTACACGAACAGCTTGGTATAAGTTCATTTCGTCATTATCAGAATTAAATAATTTAAAAATCCCCAGACACGCTCTTTGTTCGAATTACAGTAACCTACAATTACATATATTTACGGACGCTTCCGAAGACGCATACGGAGCGTGCGCATATTTACGGTCTGTTGACAATTGTGGCCAGGCAAACGTGACGCTCTTATGCTCAAAAAATAAAGTTTCGCCTCTGAAACCGCAAACACTTCCGCGTCTAGAACTTTGCGGCGCATTGCTAGGAGCGAGACTCGCTATCAAGATCGTTGAATCATTGCGACTCACGATAGATAATATTTTTTATTGGTGCGACTCCACCATTGTTTTAGGCTGGCTTAACACTACTACCAATAGGCTGCAGACATTTGTACGTAACAGAATAGGAGAAATACAGTCCATTTCAAACATTAGCTCGTGGAATTATGTTCCGACATATTTAAATTCAGCTGACTATCTAACGCGTAAAACCAGCCCTGATCTGTTAATCAGCTGTGAGCAATGGTGGAGGGGCCCGCATTTTTTGCAGTCCAACGAGTCATCGTGGCCTACATTCGATTTAAAAAATAATAATTTAATTTTACCAGAATTAAAACAAGAAGTAACATTAACAATAGCTCAATCAGAAGAATCGGTATTTCCATTTAATAAATTTTCTAGTTATTTCCGAATGCAAAGAACCATGGCTTATATCCTACGTTTTATTTACAATTTAAAAAGCAATAAAAATAAAATAACAGGCCCTTTACAAGTATCTGAAATTAAAAACGCTATTTACAAATTAATTAGTATATCACAGAAACAATCATTTCCTACAGAGTACGAACAATTAAAATCAAATAAAACTTTAAAAAGTACTTGCTCAATTTTATCTCTTAATCCATTTTTTGATCATAAATTACACGTAATAAGAGTCGGTGGACGACTTCTAAATTCACAGTACGATTATAATAAAAAACATCCGTTTCTCATTCATAAAAATCATATATTTTCTAAACTTTTATTTCAAAATGAACATAAAATTTTAATGCATACCGGGCCGCAACAATTACTTTACTCCACTCGTCAAAACTATTGGACGATTGGTGGACGAGATCTAGCTAGGCATGTGTATCGAAACTGCGGCATTTGTAAGCGATTTCGTGCTGACAGTACTATACCTATAATGGGAAATATTCCAAAAGAACGATTTAGTGCAGGCGACGTCGGTTATCCCTTCCAATATACAGCAACCGATTATTGTGGTCCTATTATGATTGCTAATAAAGAAGGGCGAGGATGTCGCTTAATTAAGTCATATATTTGTGTCTTTGTACGCTTTACCACTAAAGCCATACACTTGGAATTAGTAAGCGACATGTCCACTACAAAATTTATTTTAGCCTTAAAAAGGTTCATATCGCGTAGAGGCAAACCATCATACATGTATTGCGATAATGGTTCGAATTTTGTTGGAGCTAATAACGAGATTAAAAAAATGATATCTACAGACGGTGAAAAAATAGTTGATATTTTTGCACAAGAATCCATAAAATTTAGTTTCTCTCCTCCCCGGTCTCCCCATTTTGGTGGACTTCATGAATCAAGCGTAAAATCTACTAAAAATCATTTAAAACGGGCAATCGGTAACTTAAATTTAACATACGAGCAACTGTACACAGCCCTGACGCAAATTGAGGCAATACTTAACTCGCGTCCTCTTACCCCAATGTCATCGAATCCCGAAGACCTACTTCCCCTTACCCCAGGCCATTTCCTAATTGGCAGACAAATCACGTCACTACCAGAGCCAGACTTAGCCGAAATTCCATTGCATCGCCTCGATCGTTACCAAAAAATCGAAAGAGTGCGTCAACAATTCTGGTCAAGATGGCACAAAGAATATATCTCGGAGCTCCAACTTCGCACCAAATGGAAACAATCTCATGGGTCGCTCTGCAAAGGTGATCTCGTACTTATCAAAGATGACCACCTGCCTCCGATGAAATGGCACTTGGGACGAATCATAACAGTTTATCCGGGATCTGATGGAGTAACACGAGTGGCTGACATCAAGACATCGTCAGGGACTGTCCGACGCTCATTCTCAAAAATTTGTCCTCTTCCAAAACCTGACCAAGATTGAAGCGAGGCTTCAATGAGGGCCGGCATGTCGACGCATCACAACCGACAACGTCGACGTCACATCACACGCACACATGCAGCAGGGCGTACGTAGGCCTGCGCCCGGGCCGCGGCGTGCGGCGCGCCCCCCGCGCACTCGATACTGGACCACCGCCGGTGTGCGCATGTTTTCATTCATCACCATCAATCATCATCAAGATTCAAGGCACCTTCCAGCAGACGGCTCCAGGCTCCAGCCCCAACTTTATAAATCCTGAACTAATAGATAATAATCAAAAAAGTAATAATAGTGATAAAAATAAATTTAAAATATCTCAAAAGATAAATAAAAATAAACAAAGTATTTTTCTTACTCCAACTGATGAAAAAGAGGTAATAGCCGTGATAAATTCCTTAAAGAACTCAAACTCAACGGGATATGATGAAATACCTACAAGGCTGCTAAAATCATGCGCAACCGAATTAGCATCCGTATTAGCATATTTAATAAATTTATCATTTGAACAGGGCATATTTCCAACTAAATTAAAAAAATCTATAGTTATCCCTATCTTTAAAAGTGGATGTAAAAAAGAAGTTAATAATTACAGACCCATTACACTTATCCCTGTCATCTCAAAACTGTTCGAAAAAGTTATGCACAAACGACTCACCTCTTTTCTCGAAAAACATGAAATTATAGCTAAAGAGCAGAACGGCTTCCAAAAAGGAAAATCCACCACTCTAGCAAGCTTTTCCTTAATAAAGGAAGTTATAGAAAGTATGGACAAAACAAAACCGGTCACTGCCTTATTTTTTGATATGTCTAAAGCGTTTGACCATGTTGATCACGAGAAGCTCTTACTAAAATGTGAGCATTATGGTATTAGAGGTCCAGCTTTTGAATGGCTAAAAAGTTACCTTTCAGAACGTAGCCAACAGGTAAAGGTTACTAAATTAAATAATAAAAATGAAATATTAGACATTACTTCAGAAAGTAGAAATAACATAAAAGGAGTTCCTCAAGGGAGTATTTTGGGCCCCCTATTATTTATTATTTATATAAATGACTTGCCGAAATTTATAACTCACAAACTCACACTCTTTGCTGATGACATATCTATTATTATAAAATTCTTAAATGAGCTGACATATAATTTAGAAATAAATTGTGTATTAAATGACGTAATCGAATGGTTGAACTACAATAATTTAAATGTAAATATAAAAAAAACAACATATATGCAATTCTATAGTAAGAAAGGCAAAGCAAAGGACCTGTGTGTAAAATATGACAACTCAATATTAAAAGAGGCTAAAACGGTGAACTTCTTAGGAATAACCATTGACAATAATTTATCATGGCAGGCACATATTGACAAAACTTGCAAAAAAATTAACAGATATGTATATCTTCTTCGATCCCTTCACAAAACTGCTACTGCAGAAACTGCGTTATTGGCTTATCATGCATTTGTTATGTCAGCACTCCGATATGGCATAATAATATGGGGCAACTCTGTAGACATATCCCGACTATTTATTGGTCAGAAAAAGTGTATCCGAGCCTTATGTGGAGTTCACCCTATGGAATCATGTCGCCCTCTTTTTAAAAAGTTAAATATTCTCACACTGCCTTGTTTGTACATATATGAGATAAGCATATTTGTTAAAAAACACACTTCAGAATATTATACAAGAAAGTCCCAATTTCTAAATAGAAATACAAGGTATCCAGACCAGCTAGTTTTACCGAACTTAAAAACAACATTAGCTAGCAAAGGATGCTATAGTATGTCAATTAAAATATATAACAATCTACCTAATGACATAAAAGAATATGGACCACTATCTATTTTTAAGAAAAAATTATTTAATTGGCTGGTAGAGAAGTGTTTTTATTCCCTAAATGAATTCATTATATTATAATTATTGACTGACATATTATTTGTAAAGTTAATTAATATTCTATTGACATTTTTTTAAATCTTAATTCTTACTTGACATCAAATCTGAATTCATTATATAATTATTGACTAACATAATATTATATTTTGTAAATTTAATTAATACTTATTCTATTGACATTTTTTTTAAATCGAAATTCTTACTTGACATCAAAACTGTGTATTTAATATTGACCTATAACAGCTAGGTAATTGATTCTTTATTCTAATTGTAACATGACATGTTTCACATCACAGACCAATTAAAATATTAGCAATAAATTTAGTGTTATAAGAATGACATAGTATAATAGGTTACATATGATTTATGAAAGATCAGTAGATAGGTAACTTATGTTAATAAATAATAATCCATATTCATATATCTATATATAGTAAAGGCAATTTTTTTTTTCTATTGTAATTTATAATTAATGTGTGGATATCTCCTAAATAAGGCAAACATAGAATTTATAAGTATTAAATTTTGCATGCTTCCAAAGCAGAATGTTTGATACTGTATAATATAACTTACTTTAAGAACTTTGTAAACAACATTCTTTGCAAATAAATGATTATGATTATGATTATGATTATGGACGCTTCACACTACGTCAGTCTGGCCCCGTGCTAAGTACCTAAAGGACTTGTGTTACAGGTACCAGACAACGGAAATATATTTAATACTTTTATTTATACTATACATATAATTATTTAAGATTTTTATTATATCATACACATATTTAATACACATCCAGACCCGGGAACATTGAAAACTTGTTGTTCCGTCGGCGGGGTTCGAACGCGCGACCCCCGGCTCGAGCGTCCAACGCGCTTACCACTGAGCCACAGAGGTGGTCAAGCGATTACTATAGCGGTTCTTGTTATACAGCCTGGAGACTGACAGACGGACGGACGGATGGACAGACGGACAGGCAACGAAGTCTTAGTAGTAGAGCGGGACCTCACTACTAGGACTTTTACCCTTTGGGTGCGGACTGCGGAACCTTAAAAACGATAAATTATGTATGATAGTATATTAATATACTTAAACTAATTAACTAAAAATATTTTCATATCGATACAACTTATCGATAACTTGATGCAGCCCTAGTGTAAAATAGATGAAAACTGTTTACACAAAATATCCTTAAATTGTGCGCCATGGCTAGTCAAGTTATGTTTTCCATATAAATAAACTTAAATAGAAGTGAATTTGATAAATCAATACCAATAACTCGTAGGGAATTGGCAAAAATAAACTTCAAACTAGGTCCTGTCGATGTAGAATAATTCACCTGTGAAATGAATATTTGTCCGGGTTTTTTCGCTGTGTGGATCCAGAATCATTCCACAAACATTTAACCATGTTTCTAGAGCAGTATTTCTAAAAATTATTCATTATTTAACTTAAAATCACAATTTTTCTGAGAGCCCAAATTGACAACGATCGGCCCAGGGGCAGACAGACTGTCAAACAGATGAAAAAAAGCTATGCAACCTCAAATCACGCTTCTCTTTCTACCACGCAGTGTTACTGATAGTGACATCTCGCTTGCTCAGGCCTTTGTTTCTCTATTCCGATAGGTATATTAACTTTATGGTTTTTTGTGAAGTGTCGGCTTTCGTGGTCTAACGTAACTTTCAACGCTACAGAGAGACTGGATCTTACGTTTGGAGACGAGAACAAGGCAGATTTCGGGTGGCAATGGTTCAGGATGACCGTTTTGTAAGGGTACAAGCCTTAAGAAATCGACCTCAAACTGCTTTGCAGAGACGAAACCTGTCGGAACAGGTCCGAGATGGACGTGTAAGTGATTGTACAGTAAGAAGAAGAATCAAAGAAGTTAAATTAAACTCAAAAGTGCCAGCAAGGGCACCAAAACTTGAAACAGGACCGCAAAGAGCCAGGCTAAGATTTGCGCGTGAACATCAAAATTTAACAAGTTAGTGAAATCGTGTGCTGTACAGTGATGGGAGCAAACTCTGTGTAAATTTTGTTGACAGGCGATAAAGACGAAAATAAAAATTAAAAATAAAAAATACTTACCTTTCAGATCATCCTGTATAACATAAAACATTATTGCGAACCGGTTGACGAGTTGTTATCGTGCATGTATTGTACTGTGTACCTAGTCAGT
Source organism: Polyommatus icarus (assembly GCA_937595015.1). Taxonomy (NCBI): domain Eukaryota; kingdom Metazoa; phylum Arthropoda; class Insecta; order Lepidoptera; family Lycaenidae; genus Polyommatus; species Polyommatus icarus. Next base: position 6,965,202 of record OW569326.1, read on the forward strand.
AGTGAGCGATGCACCGCGGCCGTGCGGCGGTGTGTCGCCTTTCACTTTACCCGTTAAAATATATTTGCATAGCTTGCGTATGCGCTCGACATCGAGGTTTGTATTAAACTAATATAAAACTAATACTTAACTAATAATTACTATAGTCGTTAGTTTAATATAAATATGGCACCAGGACAAACCCTTGTCGGGTTTAATGGTGCTGCCATTTTATTTATAATATATTGTTATGTATCCTATGCTTAATAAATAAAATAAATAAATAAATAAAGAATGTGGATAAATCGTAAGGAACGCTATAAACCATCAAACTAAACGGACACAGTGGCCTATCATGCAGGCTTCGTAATGGTTTGGGGTGGCATATGATTTATAATAAATTACCATAGATATAAATAATTATTTGGAATTTTTGGATTAAGTAAATAATTTGGAATTTCAATTTCAAGCTATTGAATAGCTATTATCGCTGGGTTTCAGCGCGGTGTTCCATTCCGAATCAATAATTTGAAATTTCCGTAACAAAAAAACTTAACAACACCGTTTATCTTCGGCACGGTGTTAGTGTGCGTGCTACAAATAGTATAAGTTGATAAAAAATTCTATGCAATTGCTTTACTGCGGCAGTTACCGAGTGTAACATAATATATTTTTATAACAATTAAAAAATCTTCAAGTAGTAACAATATTATTTAACACAAACAATAAGGATCTTCCAACAAAAACTATATAATATTGATCACCAATACGCAACAATAATGTACCATCGAAGAAATTGATTCCTAGGCAGTATTGGCTGACCTACTTCATTTGGTCGGATCATGTCAATTCAATGTTATTTGTGATCTGTCGGCTGGGCTTGACCTAACGCGACCAAACTACCGCGTAGGTCCCCCATCTGCCAGCTGCCTAAGAATGAACTTCTCTGATAGTACTTAAATTAATTATAGGCTACCTTCACACTAGCGTTTGTCCAGCGTAGGCATTTGAATTCGATGAACGTATGGTAAATGCTCAGAACGCGTCGTGGCCGTTTTCATTAGGACCACAACACGAATTTCGCGTCGTGGCTGTTTTTAAATGCTCAGAACGCGTCGTGGCCGTTTTCACTAGGGCCACAACACGAATTTCGCGTCGTGGCTGTTTTTAAATGCTCAGAACGCGTCATGGCTTTTCTCGATTACCACAACGCGTTGTGGTCGAATAGCACGACAGCCACGACACGAATTTCGCTATGTGGTATTTCTGTGATTACCAGAACGCGTCGTGGCCGTTTTCACTAGGGCCACGACGCGAATTTCGCGTCGTGGCCGCTTTACTATAACCACAACGCGTTGTGAGCCATTTTTTCGCTCAGTGAGCGTTTTCGGTCTCTGAGCGTAACATACATACTAAAGACGCATGCTGCGACCTATGTTTGGAAAATGCTTACCTGAATACAAAAAATATCAGTTCTTAACCTAATTTGTATTTTTTTCCTTTAAGTATGTTTTATTCTGTAAAAACCTAACCAAAAGAAATAAATTACAGATTACGGAAAGATGCATGCGCAAGCGATAACGCGATGTAGGAGACGCACGGCGCCATCTATTATGATTTTTTGAACTAACTTAATTTGAACAATTTCACGCATTTTCACCCCCTTACAACCCCTTTTTCCGGTTAAGAAGTAGCCTATGTCCTTTCTCTGGCTTTAGACTATCCGTGTACAAAATTTCATTACAATCGGTTCAGTAGTTTTGGCGTGAAAGCGAGACAGACAGACAGAGACACTTTCGCATTTATAATATTAGTATAGATATAGATTTCTATATCATTATATATATTTATATATATATATATATATATATATATATATATATATATATATATATATATATATAATACTAAAAATAATTTTATATAAATAAATAATATATATATATATATATATATATATATATATATATATATATATATATATATATATATAATACTAAAAATAATTTTTTAGAGTTTAAATATTTTGTAGTAAATTTTTGTGCAGGAACATAAATAATTACTATTTTAAACTGAAAAACAACTCAAACACGTTAAATATTTTCGTATGAGAAAATGATTTTGGTATTACGTATGTATGAGAAATTCCAAGGGTACCCGGCCTCTTAAGGAGTAATCTCCAAAAAACTAAAATTTTTAAGTCCGAAAAGATTTAAGCCTAGATACTGTTACACTCGACGAAACACGGCCGTAGCGGCCGCGGTGGTAATTTTTCAGTCAATGACCGCTACTGCCATGTTTAGCCGAGTAAAGTATAGACTATAGACTATAGAACATTAAATCAAAAGAAAAATGTGTTAAAAATTTACTTTGTCGTCTCTACAAAGACTGATTTTAATTTAGAACTAGTGGGCTGTGGGCCCAACGGATGTCGTCGCGTCGTATCTGTACCAAAATTCAAAAGCTAACGTTATTTAAAGTAAAACATTCTTCAATTTTCTGATTTTCCTAGTAGGTATTTAAAAAAGTCTCTACGTAACTAATAACCTTTCTCCAACATTAACGAACACAAAATATTTTGTTAACTTCTATCCCGTACTTAAACGAACTTCTTACGTCCGCAAGTTCAGATAGGTACAGAGATTAGAAACCTTTGGCCCTCCACACCGACACAGAAGCTTAACTGTAAAAGCTCTCTTCGTCCACATCAAAGGATTTGTGTTATCCTTCGTCGTGGATAGGGTTTACGGATAATGCCGGACATATTCAAGCTTTGTGACTGCATGTCCGGCGAAGCCAAAAGCTTTTATTGAACTTTCCTCCTATAATTTTAATATGAAAATATTATTAAATACTATATTTATTTATTTATTTTATTCTTTATGCACAAAGTTACAAAGATACATTTAAATGTTATAATAATGCATCGGCGTACTTATCTCTCTGCTATATTCAAGAATGTTATCGTCTTATCAAACAAAATATGCGCGATACCAAGCCTATTAATCCTCCGAACGCGGATTCTTAGAAATGCTATTGTATTCTATTGTTGTCGCTATCACCGGTGCTCTTATGGGGCTTGAAGGATTAATATGATGATCAGATAGTTCACAAGTCCTCAAAGCAGCGTAACCGAACTTTGTCACTATTATCTGCTATTATAGTAGAGTTTAGACAAAGACAATGAACGGAGCAAATAGCAATCCATATCCAACTGTAAACTAAAAGTAGATCTACTATAAAGTAGATCTACTTTTCGCAGATTAGCGTTACTTCTGCCATAAGGCAGAAGTAACGCTAATCTGCATTTTTTTAAGAGCCTATGCTGTCCCACTGCTGGGCAACGGCCTCCCCCAAAGTCCCCATTTTACACTCAGTAAAACCCGAGTTTAAATTTGAATGACGTTCCAAATCGAACGCTATGAAAATATTGACCTAAAACGATTTGAGCTCGACGTCCGGCGCTCCAGATACTCGCCGGAGGTCAGACATACCTCGCCGATAACGTGCTGCCCAATTTAGGCTTTAGGATCGCGGAGCTTAGCCAACACGTTTTCTTTATCGTTACCTTAAGGGCGTTCCTTCCGAAGAGACCGTAATTTACCGTATTTCAAGCCCTATAAACTCATAATTTGAAAGCTACAAATTTATAATAAAAATACAGCAATAATCTTCAGTATATCGACATTCCTTTCCCCGTTTTAAATTTTCTATTTTTGTTTATTATACTTATGATATCAGCTTCCAAAGTAAAACCAATTTATTAAAATTCAAGCATACATTCTAGACCAATACCTTCAATAATAATGAAAAGTGAAAAGAAATCACAGTAGAATGAAACCCATTACAAAAGGAGGAGAATATTATAAAAATTAAGGGAAAAATAATTTACGGGCGATCTGAGTTAGGGAAAAATGTGGGGGAGGTTTTAAGGGGGGAAAACGGTTTATCGCGATTTCTGGCAAAACTAATATTCATAATATGAAAAAAAGTCAGTGATGCCAACCTGCAGATAATTTCAGATCGGTGGGGAACCAATAGAAAATCTAGAAGTGTCTACCGTCGCGCCGTCTGGTGGAGATGATAAAAAGAAAACAACCCATTGAGCGGCGAAAGTAACGGTAAAACCGCGTTGTTCCGGTTTTTCGTGATTTGCCGCAATCTGCTACGTGAACTAAAAAAAATATTTTTAAGTGATTAAATAATAAAATTAAGGAACAAAAAAAATTGGGTACTAAGTAGACATATCAATAAACAATAACCCGTTAACAAAAATAAATTATCACAATTGGTTTAATTATTATGCTTTTCTTAATTTGTTAATAGTCACCATTTTAATGTTAACATAAAAACGCTGAGTATTTCTAAACAAGAAATCTAGAAATTTTTATTATTCTTTTGAGCTAATCTTAAAAGGGCTTAGAAGAGATATCCGGTGGAAAAATTCAGTAATTTTGATTTTTCACTTTTTTATTAACATTCAAAAGCATTCCAAAATTATTCATGTAAATAAAGCAATTACGGTACTTTTATATCCAATTATTGTTATTATTTTGTTTTGTTGTTGTTAGAAGCCAGATAACAATATATATTTTTATATTTAAAACTAATAAAATTAAAATAATCATTTTTATTGATGATTATGATGATGATTATTATATCCTACTTCCTTTTAACCGTCGATATACTATTATCTGGCTTCTAACAACAACAAAACAAAATAATAACAATAATTGGATATAAAAGTACCCTAATTGCTTTATTTACATGAAAATTTCATGAATGCCTTTGATTGTTCATAAAAAGTGAAAAATCAAAATTATTGAATTTTTCCACCGGATATCTCTTCTAAGACCGTTTAAGATTATCTCAAAAGAATAATAAAAAAATTTAGATTTCTTGTTTTAAAATAATCAGCGTTTTAATGTTAACATTAAAATGGTGACTATTAACAAATGAACAAAAGCATAACATTTAAACAAATTGTGATAATTAATTTTTGTTGACGGATTATTGTTTATTGATATGTCTACTTAGTACCCAATTTTTTTTTCTTTATATTAATATTTAATCAGTTAAAATATATTTTTTTGTTCGCGTGGCAGATTGCGGCAATAGGCTACTTGACCTAATTTTTTTCTTCATGCTAATCGCTTCATAATCATTCATTTTTACAAAAAAAAACTAATATATTAATATTTTACACAGTAGGAACCCATAAAATTGTTTATTGAAAAATATGCCTCTTAAATGGCGCCGAAAACACTGTCTGCCATAGTGTGACGTCATACGCTTTGTATTTTAAACTCTCTTTATTGAAAATTTTTAATGTGCTAAATGTACGAGTCTAAAAGTGCCCAAAAATTATAAAATAATTATATAAGAAATTAGAAATCATTTGTAATGTTGAAAACTTTTGGAGAAAAGTTTTGGCCATTTCATTTCCCGTCTACATTAAATGGAGATAATATATATAAAACTGATGTTTTATTTGAATTATTGAAGAAAATATATAATAGGCTTATTCTTAATATTTATGTACAAATAAACTTACATATAGCGAGCGCGATAAATAAAAGATATTAAATTAGTATGAGGATGACGTCACATCCAAATCGGAAGTAAGTACCGCAAAAGCGTTTTCGTCAGTACAATTCCTATTTTCATAAAATCATATTTTCAATTCGACTTTATTTATCAATCATAAGCTTTTATTTGATAATAAGGGTGAAATACGGTTTCCTAGGCCAAGTTCTACTAGAAATATGCATTTGTTCAATGAAATTAAATATAGGTCAAGTAGCCTATTCACGCGAAACACGAACTACGCGTTTTTACCTTTATTTTCGCCGCTCATTTAAAGCTATAAGGATTATTGGTAAGGTTCCAGGATCTAAGATTTTTTTTAGGAAATTTCCTGTTCTGGATCTGTTTTCAAATTTTGATTATCTCAAATAGTTTTCGAAATATTAAAAAAAATCCAATTAACCCTTCTTTTTACGTTTACTTAATTTTTTATAAGTATTGCATTTTTTCATCATTTTCATCAGCCCCTCTTGGAATTTTGATAGAATGTTCTAGATGGTATTCCAAATCGAATGAGACCAAAATTAAAACCGACTTCCAAGGTAAAAACAATAATAACATTAACATGAACTAAAAAGTTTTAAATAATTTTTACTATCTAATAGTGCCTTTTTCCGAATTCGGCTAAACCTCAACTATTTCTTACTTAATCTCCATTATTTTGAAGTCGGTACCAGATAGCTGAATCTTCAGTCCTCTGACAGAATATTTGAAACTTTTGGAACTGGCAACGACTTCAAAATTACGAGTACAGAAATCAAAGATCAGAAAAAAAAGAAGAAAAGTTGAGGTTTAGCCGAATTCGGAAAAAGGCACTATTAGATAGTAAAAATTATTTAATACTTTTTAGTTCATATTAATGTTATTATTGTTTTTACCTTGAAAGTCGGTTTTAATTTTTTGTTAAAAATAATAATAATTTCACTCTTTTTAGTTACACTAGTAGGTAAATCTTTGCGTATATTTTACGTATCTTATTACAATTTGTTAACAGTCACAACTCACACTCACAAAATAATATAATATTATCAGTGAAGTGAACATATTGTGCTAAGTAATTTAACAATTTTAATGCTTCAAGCCCCAAGCGGTCACCAGTGATTGCGATAACAATTGTGTCTCGTTTTTCCACGAAGGATCTATCAGATAAAAAATTGTACAAACTTGCATAGGATGTAGCGTAGCTACTCATAATATTTAATATTATCGTAATTATTGACAGCTGTTCTTGTAATCAAGAATTCAAATCGATAGGTACTTAGTGCACCATCTATCGATTAATAAGTATAACTAATTAAAAAGACACTTAATGACTTTGTTTTGTTTAAATGCTCTTTTTAAAATAACTTTATTTTAATTCTATTTGTCTATTAAAATGTTATAAAGTAGTTAGTAAAGTATTCGATCTGTATTGTTGAGACTTAGGTACAGGAGTAAATGATAACTCGACTGTCAGATCAGAAGTGTGTTGTATTCATGAAACTTACGGCTATTTTATACAGACTAGAAAGAGACGATACATATGTAGGTACACAATAGAGACAAAACATAAACAAAACGATAGCGATGAAAATTGAGACGAAACATGTGTAACGTGTGTGGTGTGAGACAATATACTTAAAGTATGTACTATGTCACCACATTACCCCCCTTCAAGTGAAACGCACCGTAGGTTTGCTGATGCGGCCGGACCTTGTCACTCGAACTTGCGGCTGCGGCTTCTGCGGCGCGGATTGCGACGACTGCTTCGGCTGCGGCGGCTGCGACGCGGGCGTACTCGATGTATTTTCCGATTCACAATTTCACATGTGTCTTGGTTGAGGAAATACGCCGGTTTTAGTCGATCGAGCGATACGACTGGAGTTCGAAGCAGCAACTGTATCTTGAAATATTTTTCGTTGCGCTTCAATACTTCGTAGGGTCCATGGTACGGTGGGGTCAGCGGGGCTCGTACTGTGTCGTTTCGTACGAAAACATGGCTGCATGTTAATAGATCTTTGTGAATGAACGTAGACCTTTTTTCAGAGGAGCGTTGTTGCGGTTTTAATGTGGCCATAGTTTCAGTTAGTTTTCGTACAAACTCTGCATCTTCGATTTTTGATGTTGACGGTACGAAGAAATCGGAGGGCACTCGTAGCGTAGTTCCGTATGTCATTAGCGCAGGGCTCACTTTCGTATCTTCGCGGAGCGCCGTGCGGAGGCCGAGAAGTACAGTCGGCAACTCATCTGTCCACTGGGTCGATGCTCCGCGAGCCACTAGTGCAGTCTTCATAGTACGGTGCCACCTCTCTATTTGACCGTTCGATTGTGGATGAAAGGCCGTAGTTCGTATTCTTGTAATTCCAAACTTCTGTAGTAGAGTCCTGAATAGCGACGACTCGAACTGGCGTCCTTGGTCTGTAGTGATACGCAAGGGAACACCAAAACGAGCGATCCAGTTGTCGTAGAATGCCTTCGGCTGTGATTTCTTGAACAGCCGAAGTCGAAGCCACTTCGGCTGTGATTTCTTGAACTGGTATTGCTTCCAGCCATTTCGTACATCGATCTGTCATCGTGACACAGTATCGGTAGTCTCGAGATAAGCGCAGCGGGCCCACAATGTCGATGTGTACATGGTGAAAACGCTGTGACTCTGGAAAATTCTGTAGCGGCGTGACGACGTGTCGCTGAATTTTAGCATGCTGACAGCTGATGCATGTTTTCGCCCATTCTGTGACTTCTTTATTCATCGACGGCCAAAAATATTTTGATTGAATTAATCTTCTCGTTGCGCGTACACCGGGATGACTTAAGTCGTGTTGTGACTTAAATACGGCGTAGCGATACACTTGCGGCAGGTACGGGCGAGGCGTCGAAGTAGATAACTCGCATGTTATCTGTCGTTCGAGTCCCGGCAAACTTATTTCGCCGAATTTTAAGTTCTTCTGACTTCTTAGCTTCTGTAATTGTTTGTCGCTGCTCTGGTCGATGGAAAGTTGATTGAAGTCGATCGTAGTGGGGCAAATTATTTCTTCGATTCTTGATAATGCGTCGGCGACTGTGTTGTCTTCTCCTTGTATGTATTTTATCGCCGAACAGAACTGACTTATGAAATGCGTCTGTCTCTCTCTTCGCGGTGTGTCGCTACTGCTTGCACTTTTTGTAAGCGCGTAAACGAGAGGCTTGTGATCCGTGTATACTGTTACTTCGCAGCCCTCTTTTAATCTTCGAAAATGTCTTACGGCAGTGTATATCGCTAATAATTCGCGGTCATATACACTGTACCGTTGTTGTGTAGCACTCATTGCTTTTGAAAAATAGACCAGTGGTATCCAAACGTTGTTCGTACGTTGTTGTAGTACGGCGCCGATGCTATGGTCGGAGGCATCGGTCATGATAGCGAGCGGGCAGCTGGGTATCGGATGACTGAGTGTTGTAGCTTGTAAAATGCTTTGGCGGCATTTTTCAAAACTCTCTTCGGCGGCGGGCGTCCAGTCTACTAATGTCTGGTCATTTTTCTTTCCGTTGTGCAGATATTTGTTGAGTTCGTGTTGAAAATTCGCTTGTTGTGGTAGGCAATCACGGTAGTAGTTGATCATGCCTAGAAAGCGTCGTAGTTCGATTACCGTCTTGGGTTTAGGATAACTCGATATTGCAGATGTTCGTTCTTCTGTTGGTTTTATGCCGGCCTCGGATACTTCGTAGCCCAAAAAGTCGATTTTGTTAAGGCCGAACTGACATTTTTCTATGTTCAGCGTTACGCCGTAGTCGTTAAGGCGTCGTAGTACTTCGTGCAGCAGCTTCTTATGTTGTTCTTCGTTTTCTGAGTACAATAAGATATCGTCGACAAAACAGAAGCAATCCTTGATGTTCCTGAGTACCTCGTACATAAATCTTTGAAACGTTTGACTTGAATTTCTTAACCCGAATGGCATACTTGTGAATTCGTATAGACCAAACGGGGTTATTATCGCAGTTTTCTGTGCGTCTTCTGGGCTCGACATAGGTATGCAATAGTAGGCCATTTTCAAATCGAGCTTCGTGAAAATCTTCTTGTTATGTAGCGAGTAGGTGAAGTCTTGAATTCGAGGTATCGGGTAGCGATCGGGTTTCGTAACAGTATTCAGTCTTCTGTAGTCGCCGCATACTCGTAATCCACCGTCTTTTTTCTGGACTATATGGTCACCACTTTTGTGAACATGGTACCAAATTGAAGTGAAACCTAATACAACAAAACAAAAATTTCGAAAATCGGTTCACAAACGGCGGAGTAATCGTTGAACATACAAAAAAAAAATAAAAAATAAAAAAATCCACAGCCGAACATATAACCTCCTCGTTTTTTGGAAGTCGGTTAATCATAATTTTCGGTGCATGAGGTCAGGTTTTGACGAAAATGGCACTTCTTAATCAGACTAGTGGACTATACTACCTTTACATAGCGTAGTCTTCGGTGCTAATTTACATTGATGCAGTAGCTTGTAAGTGGTCAAATACTACACCGCACAGTAGTGCTGCGGATAATGTATATGTCACAGCCAACTGGTTTAAATAGCCGATCAATCAAACAGCTAGCCCTTTGACTGAACAGCGCCATTCAATCACACGGCTATACGTCGTTTAGCCGACTTGTTGAATGCAACGTTCAACACTACAGCTAGACGACGCTTAGCTAACTAGTTAAATGGCAAATTAACTAAGCTGACCATTAGTTTAGTTTTATTATTACACAAGCGCAATGATAATAAGCAGAATAAATAATTGTATTCTAACTCATTTTGAACACAATTGCAATTAATACCTTCGTGATGCATTTCATAATCCCGTAATTTCTAAATCGAAATTCGAATATTTGTTTAAATTTTGATTCACTCGTATGTGCCCCCATCATTTATGTTACTTTAATAACACTTGTAACGTATATTTACGAAAAATATCTTAATACAATCACAAAACACCGGCTAGTTGACGCCATATTGTAAACAAAACGCACCTAGCGCCGCGGTGGTGAGCGCTCAACTAATTCAACCAAACGGCGGCGGCTTGAATCAGCTGTGTTGAACGTTTTGAGCGACTGAAATATTTAATTAAAAAGCTAGCCATGAGATTGAATGGCGTTGTTCAGTCAAAGGGCTAGCTGTTTGATTGAACGGCTATTTTAACCAGTCGGCTGCGACATATATATTGGTAAAGGATGTTTGACATCGGCGGTATGATTCTACGGTCGGACACAGAATTATTAGCAGGCCAGCAAGCAGGACGGTCATTACAATAAGCCCCGAAATCTCTCTCTTGCTGGCACCTCGTACTTCGTAGTGCACCTCGGCGGAGAGGGGCGGTGCGGGAGGGGGCTGACCTACATCCGCTAATCGCATCACGTGCGCGGGTCGCGTGCGGCGGCCGACGACCCGCGCTTCCGCGACCCCGCCCCGCCCCGCCCCGCCTCACCGATCACGTTTACCATGCCTCAGAGTTTCGTCGCACAGAAGAAAACGAAGTGGCGGAGGAATGCTTTGACGACCTCTGTGGCTCAGTGGTAAGCGCGTTGGACGTTCAAGCCGGGGGTCGCGGGTTCGAATCCCGCCGACGGAACAAAAAGTTTTCAATGTTCCCGGGTCTGGATGTGTATTAAATATGTGTATGATATAATAAAAATCTTAAATATATGTATAGTATAAAAGTATTAAATATATTTCCGTTATCTGGTACCTGTAACACAAGTCCTTTAGGTACTTAGCACGGGGCCAAACTGACGTGGTGTGAAGCGTCCATAGATATTATTATTATTAATGCTACTTTGCTCCGAAAATCTGTCAGTATTTCTTCGCATTTCTATTTTCTACTGTCTTACTGAGCGTAGATGTTGATCCAGAGAGCCGGTCAGCCGTAGTCCGTTATATGTAGCGCGTAGCGCATAGCCCGTAGCAGCCGTAGACCGTAGTACGTAGGACATAATATTAATTATCTCGTAGCACGTAGACCCAACATCGGAGCTCGTAGCCCAAGCGCGGACCGCGCAGTGTTTTTTAACCTGTGTGTCGTGACTCGTGACCGCCTGGGGAGTTGCGAAACTATACTATAGGGGGGGTCGCCAGAGTCGAGAAAACTATTTTAAGAGCGGGCTGTCAAATTTTGCTGTGTTTTCTAATAAGTATTACGATCCCGGAAGGATTGACAGTTGACTTAAATGAAATTGAGATTTATTTAATCATTGTATATTTATCTGATACTAGCCTAACGGAAAACACGATTCACTTATTTTGACTCGACAGTTTTATTTTTTTCGGCACGTATGGGCAGGCTCATCCGGTGAGAGACCACAACCTCACAGAATACCGGCGTGAAATAGCGCTTGCGCTGTGTTTCGCCGAGTGAGTGAGGTTTCCGGGCGCCCAAAGAAGGAAACGGACCTGTGATGCCTCTGGTACTACGGATCGTTTTCCTTCCATATTATATTTGTGTATGTGTATGTATTATATTATAATTATATTAATTTATGTATATTTATGATTATTATTATTCCATCCGCCAACACGCAAATGGACCAGCGTGGCGGATTACGGTCCAAACCCCCCCAATATGACAGACACGACTACATCACGGCCCCGAGTGCCCGGCATCAGGGGTGCTAAGAATCCCCGGGCGGCGGTATCTTCCAAAATGACCATGGCAGACTTTATAAAGGACTCCGATTTGCTAAATATATTTACATACAATGTCCGTACACTATTAAATGATGAACGTATTATCGAACTAGAAAATGCAATAAAGGACATCAAGTGGGACGTTATAACGTCCTATAGTCCTATAGGACTCGCTGAGGTTAGACGTGAAGGCGAACATACTGAGGAGAGGGATGATGCTATTTTCTTTCATTTTGGTAAAAATAGTGGACAGCACGGTTTTGGGTTTCTTGTGGCCAAAAAATGGGAAAATAACATCATAGAATTTATAGGATATTCTGAACGAATTGCTGAGCCTAAATTTAGCCTTACGCCCAACAAAACGCTTACGTTGATACAAGTATATGCCCCAACATCTGCATACTCCAATGAGGACGTAGAAGACTTCTACGATCTTCTTAATAAAGCGTATGAAGAAAACAGAGGGACTTTTAACATCATCATTGGCGATTTCAATGCAAAAGTAGGTTATAGAGCAGAACGAGACATTGACACCATTATCGGGAAATACGGTATCGGAGACCGCAACGAACGTGGAACCCGTCTTCTGCAATTTTGCTTTGGACAAAAACTTCATATCGCCAACAGTTTCTTTTGTAAACAATCCCAAAGACGTTGGACGTGGGCGTCACCCGATGGACACATTTACAATGAAATAGATTACATTCTTCCTTCAGACAAACAAATTATTAAGGATGTTAGCGTAATAAATCAAATTAAATTCAGTTCAGACTATAGACCATTGCGAGCCAAAATCAAATTTAATTTCAAAATACATCGAGCAAAATTATTTAAAAAACGAACACATAGATACTCAAAAGAAATTCTCGTAGCTAATTCAGAACAGTATAACCTAGAACTCTCAAACCATGGAAGAAGAATGAATAGAATCTGGAGACAACGTGGATAATATTTCTGATGCATGTAGTTACTATGATGAAGTAAATGAAATCTTTTGAAAAACGGCAAATAAAGACCTAATAATATGAAAAATGTAAAATGTAATTTAATGTTCCATGTCAACTATTAGTTCATATTGGTGTCTACTATTAGATAGTGTTGTTCGCTTATTGTGATGTCATCTATTAGTACTTATGACTAAGTTTACAAAAAGACCAATAATATATTTTTTTTCAGATATTTTATAGATTTGTCAGAGAATAATTATAATAGTTTTATTTTGTAAGAGTTACTGAAGACATGGAAGAAGTTATCAATCCTTTATTTTCCATAAATTATATATTTTATAACATTCGAATGTTTCATGTTTCCTTAAAGTGTTTGCCATTAGGTCTTCTCCCTTAATACAAAATATAAAAATCTATCAAATAATAATAAGTACTTACATTAATAATTCATCTAAAATATAACAACCTTACAATAATACTCATAAAATAACAATTCATCGATTAAATTATATTAATAATAAATATATAATTAATAATAGTAGTTCATAATTTTAATTCTTCGATCGCGGATCGAAATTTATTATTATTCTATTGTTGTCGCGATCACCGGTGCTCTTATGGGGCTTGATAGGTTAAATAAGTAAAATAATTAATTTAAATTATAATTAAATTTACTAAGAAGCTACAATTTAAGTGTATATTTAAATTTGTTTAAAGATAACTCTCTGATATTCTTTGGTACGCTATTATAATTTTTTATGGACATAAAATATGTATTTTTTTTAAACAAAGAACTATTACAGATTGGCATGACCGTGAGTCTGGTTGGATCTCTAGACATGTATTTTCTATCCTCGTCATTAGCCGGAAAGAGGTCTATTTTTTTACAAACACACATTTTGCCTATTGGAACCTTTCAAAAGTCTTAATGTAAATGAATTAGTGCCTATTATAAGACAAACTGTAACTTTATTTGGAATCCTATCAACGGTCGTAAGCGTAACTGATACAGGAACTAATTTTAGTTCTGGCCAAATCCGTAACTTATATAGAGAGCTAGCAACTGAACATCATAATATTATGATAGCTACAGGGACACCAAGGGAAAATGGCCAGGTAGAAAGATACGTTTTAACAATTATTGATATGCTACATAATACCACTTGTAATGGCTCGTCAGATTGGCCGAACGGATTGTGGAAGGTCCAACAATCAATCAAGACCACATTAATTCAATGCTCTACAGAATTTACACCCATACGTTTACTTATTGGTCGTAATGCTTATATTCCCCCAATCCAAGCCCAACTAACGAGGTACGATTAGATTTACCTGAAAAATTGATGTTAGATCTGATCGACTCATCGCGAAATAGCTTACCAGCGTCTTTGTTAAGAAGCAAAGAAATTTAAAACTAGATTCGATTCAGTGAGACAGGATACGAAGGTATTTGAAGTAGGCAATGTAGTATAATATAATATGTAAAACAAGATCAGACGTGAAAAGCTTTGTCCTAAGTATAGAGGTCTTTATGAAATAACTGCTCTTCTTCCGAATGATATCTACGCCTTACGGGGAACAGGTAGATTAAGAGCGATAACTGTAGCTAAAGATAAATTGAGATTATGGCCGGGAGAATGGACCGATCATGATAATGTGTGAAATAATAAAAAATATATTTTATTTGATTATTTTATAAATTATTAAGGGAGAGGAACTAATGCTAGACACTGAACTAATAGATGACACTTATGACAAAAATACCATAAAAATAAGAATTATTCTTATTATTTCTCACCACTGTAAATTTTTTAAGCTTCTCAAGCTATCTGTTGAATTGAAAAAATATATTAGAGACGCCTTCGGGAACAAAATTTTAAAATGGGATCAGTTTTCGTAAATAATATGACCGCGTCAACACACGCTCGGCAATTTCTTAGCAAATAGGTTAAGGAAGACGAAACTTTGCACATAAGTGTTGAATACATTTATTTGATTTTTTGTAATTTCTATTGATTTCATTGGATTAATGGTCATGTTGTATACACTAATTAATGTTTATTTAAGATTTTTTATCCATTGCCCCTAACAATATAAAGGGTGTCTACTATTAGTTCTTAAAAATGTAAAAAAACCTAATAGATGACATGGATCTCATCTTTTTAACCGACTTCCAAAAAACGAGGAGGTTATATGTTCGGCTGTGGATTTTTTTTTTTATTTTTTTTTTTTGTATGTTCAACGATTACTCCGCCTATTGTGAACCGATTTTCGAAATTTTTATTTTGTTGTATTAGGTTTCACTCCAATTTGGTCCCATTTTCACAAAGGTGGTGACCTGATGATGGGATCCATGAGTAATCGAGGGAACTCCTCGAAATTTATATGGAAACATGTGGTGATTTTGGTTTTATGTGAAGTGTACTAAGAATACGCTACCAAAAAGTCAAATATTGGGTCAAGGTATACCATGGTTTCGATGATGCTGAGAGAACTCCTGATTCCTAATAGATACACGTTTGGGAGTTTCGGCGTTGTTTTAAGAACAGAAAGCATAAACTACTATGCAATTCATATTCATCATCATAATCATCATCATCATCATCGTCATCATCATCATTACCACGTCGTGTTAAGGCCACCAATGTCTCATGAGTCATGGCACAGAATAGATAATAGTGCAAGGCATAGGTATGGATATACTAATAATAATAATTATGTACTGTATAACAATTAACAACACCTGTTTGTTTTTAATACACGGCGGTCGGCGTCGCCGCCCAGCGCCGCCGCGCGGCGCGTGGCGGCAGAAGACAGAATATCGAATACTTTACTAACTACTTTATATACAGATCGAATACTTTACTACTTTATAAAATTTTAATAGACAAATAGAATTAAAATAAAGTTATTTTAAAAAGAGCATTTAAACAAAACAAAGTCATTAAGTGTCTTTTTAATTAGTTATACTTATTAATCGATAGATGGTGCACTAAGTACCTATCGATTTGAATTCTTGATAACAAGAACAGCTGTCAATAATTATGATAATATTAAATATTATGCTACGCTACATCATATGCAAGTTTGTACAATTTTTTATCTGATAGATCCTTCGATCGTGGAAAAACGAGACACAATAGCCTTTCTATTGTTATCGCAATCGCCGATGGTGGTCACCGGGCTTGAAGTATTAAAATTGTTAAATTACTTAGCACAATATGTTCACTTCACTGATAATATTATATTATTTTGTGAGTGTGAGTTGTGACTCTTAACAAATTGTAATAAGACACGTAAAATATACGCGAAGATTTATCTACTAGTGTAACTAAAAAGAGTGAAATTATTATTATTTTTAACAAAAAATTAAAACCGACTTCCTAGGTAAAAACAATAATAACATTAATATGAACTAAAAAGTATTAAATAATTTTTACTATCTAATAGTGCCTTTTTCCGAATTCGGCTAAACCTCAACTATTTCTGTACTCAATCTTCATAATTTTGAAGTCGGTGCCAGTTCCAAAAATTTTAAATATTCTGTCAGAGGACTGAAGATTCAGCTATCTGGTACCGACTTCAAAATATGAAGATTGAGTACAGAAATAGTTGAGGTTTAGCCGAATTCGGAAAAAGGCACTATTAGATAGTAAAAATTATTTAATACTTTTTAGTTCATATTAATGTTATTATTGTTTTTACCTTGGAAGTCGGTTTTAATTTTCTGTTATGCAATACATACTCAAGTTATTTTGTACTTCTACTGCAAAAATCATCACTATTCTCTGAAAATATAATTCTATTAACAATCTAAGAACTTAGAACTACTGTCTATATATTAGA